>OX439425.1:23000000-23542482 GCA_949319885.1 Mecyna flavalis | reverse complement strand
CTTCATTTAAACAGGTGATTAAAAAATGGTGCATACATTCACCGATCGAGTAACAAGATAATTTTTTTACGAATACGATTGTATACGGTTGCCTATGAAAAACTTGTCAGAAATTAGGGTATACAATTAATTAAAAATATCATTGACCGGATTTTATTAAGCAACCCACTCATCACCGTTACATTCGTTAACATATTTTAATTCATAAAAAGTACATTTCGTCCGGTTACTCGATCGGTGAAGGTCGTTTTATGTACGGATCCTGTACTATGGTGGGATTTGTACCTTCGCACCGCGGTGGCGGTCCATTCCACCGCTCATCGATGTCACAGACGAGCCGCGCGCGCCCCGCCATCTCATACCCGTCGTCGCACGCGTACTGCACGTGCGACAGGTACGCCACCGACCCGTTCACCAGCGCGTACGACCCGTGCTGGATCTCCGCTGGGTAGCCGCATTCGATTCCTGGGGAGGAGAAGATGGTATAAGTATGGGAATGTTTAAAAACGTTATAGTGAGCATGGAAATGGCTGTTGGTATCGGCATGGATGTTTCTATGTATGATACGTACATAATATAAAAGTAACGTATCAGCCTATTCATGTCCAACTGCAGGGCAAAGGCCACCATTCTTAAAATCAAGTTACCGTCACAAAGATGGGTACTGGCTTAATCACCACGCTTGCTAAATGCGCGTCTATTCCCATTCATCACCACTGGCTTTGTCACCACTGGGGACAAAGCGGATTGGTGATCTTAAACCCGAGCTGTTTCCGAAGAAACCGCCACAAAGTTAGCTCGACCCGGGAAGATAGATGCTGCCTCTGTTGTCAATTTGCAACAAAAAAGAAGACAGCGTCATTGCTAATTGCTATTGACGAGCCATTTGTTGTAATGGTCGAGAAGTCGGCTATTACACCAGAGGTCGGGGGTTCGATCCCCGCACGCTACAAACATTTGTGTGCATGAACATGTCTGTTTGTATCGGCCTGGGTGTTTCTAAGTATAATATGTATGTATTTACAAAAAAAAACTATTTATGTAATGTTTATCCGTTGTCTGGCACCCATAGTACAAGCAAATGGGGCTAGATGGCGCTGTGTGAATATTGTTCAGAGATACATATTTGTTATTATTATTATTTATTTAATTGACAGAAAAAATATCAGAAACATTTCTCTTAATCTGACCCTAAGTTACTAAAATAGCATTTATTGAAGAATTTGAATCATTTTCTACTTCGATGTGACGGCGTAACGTAACAAACAGTATTCGTTCATTTACTTGACCCTAGGTTAACCAACCAGCTTCACAAGTTACAAGCATCGGTCGTGGTGCGGCAGAACCAATGGTTTACCATGCTTTCCATCGAGAGAAAGCGAGATCAAGTTTTTGGTACTGTTTGTAGCAAAAGTTGATTTTCCGAACATGTTTCAAGGTTGTTAGAATTAGTCTTTTGAATTCCATTTTACGCATACCTTTTTTAACGCGGGGAATGCGTTACGCACCTGTCACTCTGTCTTGGGTCTTGGAGGCGAAACAGAGCCGTGTGTGGGACTCCCAGTTTTAGGTTTACCCCGCGGTACTCCCTCATCACCGGGGGCTTCGTCGTTTGACCCCGGTCCCTAATGGACGGCCACGGGTATCGGCAAAGCCCTTGCTCCGCGATACCTACGTAACTATTATGACTTGACTGGTAAGATGGCGCATTTCGTAGTGACCCTGCCATTCGTATCAGGAGTGAATTCGAATAATAATAAATATTATTGTGTGAATGTGTATTTGTACTTATGAATAATATATTTGTGGTACTTTCATATTTTCTGAAATCCAAAATACAAATGACGCAGTATATTACCTACTGTTGTGGTGGAAGATCTATTCAGTCGAATACTGTAAAAGTCCTGCCACCAACAAGACTCAAAGCGGGAATTGAATCCACGATATCCTGGTTTTATACCAAGCGGTTGAGCTACTATTCTATTGGCGGCTGCTACCCTGCAGTTAGTGTAACTAAAATAAAATGGTTGTGTTGTCACAAAATGTTTCCTACTTGAAATATAGGTATCTCCTATAACTACTCGTAACAACGTCGAACATACATATTCCATTCAAACAACACACTCACGTTTACAAACAGGTGGAAACTCGTCATAAAAGCCGGTGTCGAGACAGGTCCTCACAGTGGGCCCCACCAGCAGGTGGCCCTCGTCACACGCGTACTCCACCGAAGCGCCCACCTCGAAGCTGTCCGTCGTCATGGTGGAGTTGGGCGGCTGTTCTGGTCTCCCGCATGCTTTAGGCTCTGGGGGCAATAGATGAGATTATTTGGAGTACAGGCCTGGTGTTAGCAGCAAGGTTGAAGGTAGTTCGGAGGTTTACTAAGTTGGTTATTGGGTTGAAGGTTGAAAGTTGTCGTTAAGAGTATTTTCGAAATTGTATTGCGGTTACTTTAAGTGCCTTACTTCTGTTAAAAAAAAAACATAATCGATTGAGTAGACTAGATTTAAACTAGACCTAACTTGAAGAGCAGTTTAATTTTCTGAATTATTAATGTTGAAAGTAATGATACACAAGTACACTTAAAACTTTATATTTTAACAACAGGGCTTGATTTTCATGCACTCATCAGATTACAACGAAAACCTGAAACCATAACAACTGCATTTAACTAAGTTTTACTATTTTAATGTTGAAAATAATTAAGCATAATTTATTACCTCCTAGTAAAATTTAATGAAACAGGTCGTTCTGTCTGCTACTGAATTGCTATAAAAAACTGAAATGATGACATTAAAAACCGATAATAGATTTTCACAGCAGTCCAGCATAGTAACTTTACACTGCCCGCTAGACAGACGAAGTAGAGCTAAAGCTTCCACGACAACATTTAGAAAAATGTTCATCGACCCATCAACGAATCAACATCGCAATCCGTAAACAGACCGACAAACTTATCTGTTCCGGTGGCCAAAATTAGAACTACGTGAAATGCTATGCAAAAACGATATATAATGACAGTTCTAAATCGACAGTAGCGACGCCGCCTCCGGAACAGATAAGTTTGTCGCACTTAAGATGCTTCTAAACATCCATCTACATCCGAACTACCTTCCAAAACAAAACACACTCGCAAAGACAAAACTCGCAAAGCCAGCTAGCCAATTCGCGTTGCTAAAATCAAAAAGAACTTACGGTGCTGGCAAATAAAGTTCAGTCTGGCTTGGCAGTCGGTGTCGGCCCACAGCCAGCCCTTGCTGCCGTCGAATCGTGCGCAGCTTTCGGTGCCACCCGGAGCGTTCCAGAACGACACTGTGACGTCATTCCCGTTGACCCACTTCCAGTTGGTGGCGTCTTGAGGGTCCCGGACTGCCCCCATCCAGTATTGACTGCTGCTGTCACTGCTGCAAGACAACATTCAATAAAAATTTTGCATGCCTCTTGACATAGGCAAAATATGTGCAATAAACAAAAGGAGATGTTCCACGAATGTATGGAGCCCCGGCCTGGACACTGTACATGCATAATTTTTAAACTAAATGATTAAATAAAAGTGTTTTAACGAATATTTCGGTCCATTTTGGTTTAAATAATTGGTGATCAAACAGCAAAGGTCGATCCGCGAATTACCGTTCAATAAAATATTGCTTATAAAATTAAATTGCGAAAATATAAAAACTTTACTATTTTTTACATAATCTCTGATTTTTTCTCAATTTTGATAAAATGTAGGTACTATGTGCGGGCCGGGTTTGAAACATCTTTAAAACCTTAATCTATCCGGTTAAGATGCTAATAAGATAGTACCTTTTGGAATGGGGCGAAAAATGATGTCAACTGCGCTTGGCCGTAGCGTTAGCAACGCAAAATAATATCTGTCTATGCACAGAACAAGAAAAATTTCTCTTTTTCTTTTCTATGTGTCTATGTGTAAGTCATCAGTCATCACGCAGTTGACGTAATTTTTCGCTCAATTCCAATAGGTAATATCCTAATAGCATTTGAATTTGATAGTACCATATTTTATGCAAATACAGATTGATTTGACTGATTTGAAGACATTTGGGCTGTCAGCCTTCACACGTTCAGGAAGGGTTAAAACTGACCGTCAAATTAGATTTATTTATTTAAATTTCACTTACACACAAAGGCGGACTTTATGCCTTATAGCATTCTCTGCCAGCCAACTTTTGGGACAAGCAGAAAGAAATAGTGGGTAGTTTTACGGATTTTCCGCTTTTAGCTTCTAAATTAGGCCGTGTTTAGAAATATCACAGAGCAATTACTAAGTAGATTTGTCATATCTTGTTTTCTGTATAGAATTATGTAGAGCCAATTATTAAAATAAAATAAATAAACATCTCAGGACATTATTCACACAGCGCCATCTAGCCCCAAACTAAGCATTAGCTTGTGCTATGGGTGCCAGACAACGGATAAACATTACTTATACCTATACTTTTTTTGTAAATAAATACATATTATACATAGAAACACCCAGACCGATACAAACAGCCATGTTCATGCACACAAATGTTTGTACCGTGTGGGGATCGAACCCGCGACCTCTGGTGTAATAGCCGACTTCTCGACCATTACACCAAATGGCTCGTCAATAAGAAAAGAAAGTAAATCCACGCATGTGTCAATCATGAAAAAAATTAAGAATATATCAGTAGAAATATTCTTTTCTACTCGTTTTTGTTTTATGCCATCTTCATTTTTACAGATAATGGGTCAGCAATTAGGAGTACTATTTAAAACTAAATTAACGTAAATATACTATAAATTGCATAGACCAAACTATACTTAGTAACTACTTGCTATGTGTATAAAAAACTGCACTTATAGATTCGAACAAATAACAATCCTGTACTTTTTAAATAAATGATTCAAACGAAACAACTCCAATAGTCAATTAGAGTGGTCATTAGGTCATTCGCAGGATGCCATTGTTCCCAGAAAACAGGTCGAATAATTATACGAAGAGCAGAAATATTGTTACAGACTGCCTATAGACAAATAGCCTTCCGCCCGCGGTTTCACCCCCGCGTAATCTCTTTTTTCAAATATCCCCTCTTCCCCCACATTTCCGGAATCAAAAGTACCCTATGTTCACCGTCACCGGGGATAGTGTAGCTTTCCAACAGTGAAAGTATTATTCAAATCGGTGCAGTAGTTTCAAAATTGTTATTGCCGCGGGAATGAGACGTTTCCCGTAGGAATTTTATAGCCTTTGTCCTATTTCGGGTTATAAACTATACGTGTGCCAAACATCTTAATCCGTTCAGCCGTTTAGGCGTGATTGAGTAACAAACATCCAAACATTCAAACATCCAAACATCCAGACTTTCGCATTTATAATATTATAGTAGGAAGTAGGATTAAAATTAAATTTTCCAGTATTACCGAGATTCGCTGAGATGAGCTGAGTGGGCTTCTGCTAATTGTTAGCGAGAAGCACACTCAAACATAATGAACGATGGAAATGCAGGGAATATTGTTATATCCACGGACCATTTTAATCCCTCTGGCAGTTTTACTGGTAAATTATTATTGTTTGGGCAGTTTATTTTACGGAGAATAATGCTGTTGCCATTTGTTTTATTTTGAATTGTTTCCAGAACTTTTACTAATTACTTTTGCTTTATTAAAATATACCATTACAAACAAATTTAATATAGCTAAAGAAGGACTAATTATAGCGTCGTACTAAATCATCTATTAGTTTAATCATCACGATTGCTAGATTAAATCTATATATATAAAACTCAAAGGTGACTGACTGACTGAGTGACTGACTGAGTGACTGACTGACTGACAGACATAGATATCTATCAACGCACAGCCCAAACCACTGGACGGATCGGGCTGAAATTTGGAATGCAGGTAGATGTTATGACGTAGGCATCCGCTAAGAAAGGATTTTGATCAATTCCCACGGGAAAGGGAACCACGCGGGTGAAACCGATAAGAAATAAACTTTAACACAGCACGATGTTAAAAGTTATGTTACGAAACCATTTCATAAGGGTATTGTATTAAATGAATACCACACGTTAATAATTTCTAAGAAAATGACTCGGGATTGCGCATAACTCTAATCAAATATCCTTCTGTGTGGTCTTCAAATAAACAAACACGGCTTAGGTAACCACAATTTCACAATACATGTTAAATATTCAAGTCATCAATACTACAGGTAAGTTCCTGATTAAATAACAATTAAACACTTTTAAGAAAACATTTTCACAAATTATTTATTAAAAAAAACATTTCGCCACATGCCAATAAAAAATAGATTACACATTTAAAGGAAATCGCAAAATTCGCAAAGAAAACTTAATTTATACTATTCAGGTAAGTAAATTAAACAACAATAACTCGTAATGTTGTTAGGTAGGTTTGAAAATTAAACAGTGAGTTATCCCATCGCACAGCAAAATAAATTATAATATGTAACTTAAATAAAATCATAATATCAAGCACTTAGTTCTGATCAGTTCAGTGTTAGACGACCTAAAGTACCTAGCTACTATATAAATAAATATATCTGGACATTATTCACACAGCGCCATCTAGCCCCAAACTAAGCATTCGCTTGTGCTATGGGTACCAGACAACGGATAAACATTACTTATACGTTTTTTTTCTTTTTTACATACATAATATTATAAATAGAAACATCCAGACCGATACAAACAGACATGTTCATGCACAGTCACACAAACGTTTGTACAGTGCGGGGATCGACCCCTCGACCTCCGGTGTAATAGCCGACTTCTCGACCATTACACCAAACGGTTCGTCAAACTATGTTTCTGTTGGCGAGGTCTCTAGAGCACAGGGAAGGCATGGTGTTGGCAACTGGAAGAAACTTTTCCTGGTGCCAACGTTACATTTTCTCTTTTAAAACTTCAAAGGGCGGCGACGCGCGGGTCATGCCTCTGTGGCGACGGTAACCGTTTACCATCATTGGCGGTGAAATAAATAATAAAACTAATAATAAATGGTTGTGTTACATAAGATGTCACGGGGTCGATTCCGTGCACGAATCGACAATCTTTTTTTCTATTGGCACGTTTTTTTCACGGTGTAACTGTTTGTAACGGTGTGTGTGTGATTCGAAAATATACAAAATAAACATGTTAGCTTGGCGTTGTGTGAATAATTTATATTATTATTTCTTAAAAAACCTACCATGTTATCGATAGATTTTATGTTCACCACCGGGCTCTTAGAAATACTAATTAGCTAATTTTCCAGCAAACCTGAAGTTTATTGTTTATTAGGACTAAATGCTTTATAATGATATATTTTCTGCCTGTCTGATTCCAGTATTTCTGGGAAGTCAGAGGTGAACGACTCTCAAAGATTAAAAGCTTCGGAGAAGTTTGCTTGCTACCTACATAATTTAATAAGCCTTGTTGCTATTGTTTAGTATCTAACGGTGTGTAGGAGTAAACCCTTCTTTCAGTAAAAACAGCGCTTGGCGCAAAAGACCGTTTATTCTGGCCGTAAAAAGCCACAAGTTAAAATAAAGAAAGACGGATTCATGTTTTCGTAAATATGTTTTGATTTCTAAAGGACTTCCGTTCTAAGTGACCAAATTTTTAATGGTTTAAGAGGACTTTCCTCTTTTTTTAAATATAACTTTTGTCCCCTTTAAAAAATGGTGTACGCGTATCGTTAGTGCCACACAACCGAACGCACCATAGAGCCATTCAAACCACATTGTAAGTGCATAATGATAATTCCCTGGTCCACTGGCATTTCTGCATGTCATGTGCAATGTCCCGGTGCATCGCGACTGTTATTCAGAACGGCTGAATCAGCCGCGATGGACGCATCTGATCCCGTTCGGGCTTAGGGCTCGCAACGCAGAGTATAAAGGTGGGTACTGACCAACGTTACGACATGTAATGTAACATGTTACACAGCGAGCATTCGTGCAGTCAGTACGTCGTGTTACGAGGAAACCAGCGAGCAACAAGCTGCTCGTTGCTCGCTTTGAGTGCTCCACCTGGCTGTCAGTTTTTCGGCGAATCCTTTGACTGTTACGCGGTTCAGTCAGAGTTTTGACGAGCGTGTTACGCCGATTTTAGAACACAGCGTAACATGCTCGCTCGATGCGAATGTTACATTACACCTCGTAACGTTGGTCAGTACCCACCCTAACAGGAGAGCATGATGATTTTAGAAGTGGGTTAAAAGTAAAACACTAGAGGTCAAGGGTTCGATTCCCGCACGGTACAAACAATGGTGTGCATGAACATGTCTGTTTGTTTGGGTCTAGTGTTTCTATGTACATTTTTTTCAGCTAGCCGATTTGAGTACGTTGTAGCTCCGTAGCCGTAGAATGTCGAGACCTGCGGCCGTTTGTGGTACCTACTCGGGACTACATCGTCCCACTCAGTGTTGCCAGTACATAAATCAAAAAAAGGCCGGAACCTTTGTTAAAAAAGGCCGATTTTTGGGACGAAAGGCCGAAAATGAAATAAAAAACGTCATTTTGCTAAAAACCTTTAAATTAATGCCTAGTACAAGTATTTCTACGCAAACAATGTCATAACAAATTAAAAAAAGTGCTGTCTTTAACTGCAGACACATAAAATAACATTGTAAAATACAAAGTTTATACTAATTGTTAATCATATTTTTGTTATTTTATTAATGGCGAGGAAAGGCCGAAAAAAGGGTCTATTGCCGATGGCTGTCAAGGGCCGAAATAACTTCACAAGGGCCGGTAACTGGCAACACTGGTCCCACTACCTTCTTAAATCTCCTCATTCCATTCACACCTAAAGAGGGACAAGCCAGTGAGTGTCTTGTAGCGATTAACCCTCAACCATTACATGAAATCGATCATCTCTCTAGTTCAATTTAATTTAACTTCATTTATTTTTCAACGGTAACCGTCATTGTAATGGTATACTCACGCTGTGTACATTTTTTTGTTGGGTTACAGTCTAGCCTAAACTGTATATTTAATGTTTTTTTGTAATCATGTCCTGATTGTAGCCTGTAAATGTACAGTCAACAGCACATCACGGTATTCACTTGCAGTTCGATAATAGCGCTTATGCCCCCGACATAAGAGCGGTACAAAGTCCAAAGTGTTACGTCTGACGTGCTTTTGACTGTACCTTATACAAATAAATAAATAAATCTAGAATATCTCAATATTACGACTATGAGCACAGTAGTAGAGTCGACAACCCTGCAGCGATATCTATAACGGATCGAGAAAATGTGTCACTTGTAAATGGTTTCGAATTACCTACATCGATAGAGCCGCGGGCATGTAACGGGTGCGCTGGAACGCCTGCGTATTGCGCCGGAAAATTGCGCCAACTCAGCCCAGACATCTGCTCTACATCGATGAAACTATATCGACGGTTAAAAGGAAATAGGGGATAAGCGACAAAAGATGAAATGTTCAGGAGAGCCGTTCAAAGTTTTAAATTTTAGAAAAACTGACGTATTTTTGTCATTTATTAAGATATTGTGAAAAGTGAAACAGATATAAAATCAGATAGACATGGTACAGTTACTGGTATTCTTAGTTTTAGTCATTTGACGTTATTTAAAGAAGTTTTTGTCGCTTATAACCACAGCTGACCACAGCTTTTAATTTTTGAGTGAGGAAATATGGCATAAGATACAAATGACAAAATCAAATAATAAAGGATAAGAAGCATATGCGACATTCCAACTTGTCATTTCACAAGGTAAAAGGGTATAAGCGACTAGACCGTTCAATCAATATTATAGGAAAAGAAGGATAAGGTACTTTTCATAGTGGTTGTATAAAAGATAATAGGGCACAAGAAACAGTCGGCATTCAAAACAATACCAGGATATAAGACATAAGTTACACACAATGTCGCTAATGAAGTAGCGCAACCAACACAATCCTTCATGAAAATATCTAAAACAGATATTACACGACACCGTAATTGAGTCTCTAACTTCTAAAGTAGGGTGAAATTGCTTGGGAGTAAAATTTCACAGAAACATACTAAGGATCTATCTTAATAAGAGGCCTATTACAGTATACCCTGCTATAATTTTACACTAAATGGTAGATTTAAAAGATATTAGCTCGTCATTTCATAGGTATTTACTAACGAGCAGATAGTACGATTTTTATTAAAATAAAAAAGGAGTTTTTGTTACCTACTACTTTTTAATCAAGAAAATCAAATTAACCCCCTTAATAAAAACACGAATCGCATGTTTCCTGAAACGTTGTTGTTTTACAAAGATACCATGTTTTGTATAACGGTGCCTTTTAATTTTAAGTTGCGAAGCTATCTTTATTTTTGTATAATGTTTATTACTTTTTTAAATGTTTACACTTTCTGTCAAATGTTGACAGCGTTATGAAAGAAAGAGACAAAACAGTGTTTTAGCTAAAATAGGTCTTTTGTTCCCACAAAGGACTATAAAAAAACATTGTTTTCTCTTACAACTAAGAACGCTTACTATCTATTAAGGCATCGAAACTCGGTTCAATTTTGAAAACCCGGGTTTTTAGGTAGAGTAATCAAAACCCGGGTAGGCCGGTTTTTTCGAGCATTTCGAGCTTTTATTGTAATTATTTAAAATACACTAATCTTCGTTTATATATCGATATCCTGCAATGAGTACAAAATATAAAGGATGAGGAAGAATTTAAATAAATTAAACAGTCTTTACAAATTACAAATACAGTTTTAATGTTTAAAAAAGTGATGAAGATTTATTTTTTCTTCAGAATATCTTAAAACTTAGTAAGTACTTAATTTAGGCTTTTTTTAATTACAGGCTTGCAGAGATTAGTTTTAACATTAAATGAATTATTTTGGTAACATTCTCTTCTATCTATCTATCTAATCAGCCCGTATACACCCACTGTTGAGTATAGGCCTCCTCTTTGTCACGCCAAGCATTCCGGTCTTGTGCAAGATTCATCCAGTTGACACCGACGAAACTGACTATATCATCCGACCAAACGGTTTGGTTTTTCTGTTCACTTATTGTATTTAAAAAGCTAATAAAAATAATATCTTTCAAAGACATTTTTGTATTATCACAATCTGTGGGATCAGTTCCGAAATCCTGGAAACTTGCTAACGTGCAGCCTTTGCTCAAAAAAGGCAGCCGTACAGCTGTCCCTCAAATTACTGACCAATAGCCATAAACTCCATTCTCTGTAAGGTAATGGAGCGTACAATCAATAACCGCTTGCTTGCGTATTTAGAAGGTAACGATCTCCTCAGTGATTCACAATTCGGGCTTCGAAGAGGTAGGTCCACTGGGGACCTTCTTATATACGCAACGCATTTATGGAGTGAGGCTATTGAAAACCATGGTGAGGCCATTGCTGTGTCCTTGGACTTGGTCTTTGACAAGGTCTGCCACGATGCCCTTATTGGCAAGCTTCCCTCCTATGGGATCCCCGCTGCAGTTTGTGCTTGGATAAAAGATTTTCTGACTGGACGTCGCATCAGAGTAGTTGTTGATGGGTTCTCCTCCGGCTCGCGAAAAATAAATGCTGGCGTCCCTCAGGGATCTGTACTCTCGGCTACACTCTTTCTGCTGCACATTAATGATATTTTGGCTACTCCCGGAATTCAGGGGTATGCTGACGATAGGGCGGTAGTCGAGAGATACTTGTCTTATGTACATACAGGTAGCGGTGAAACTGAGGCCTTAAGATCAGACATGGTGAACAAGTTGAATCAGTCTCTCCAAGTTGTCTCAGACTGGGGAGATGCCAATTTGATCAGTTTGAACCCCACCAAAACGCAGGCGTGTCTTTTTTCCACCAAAAAAGCGCATTTGAGATGGCTCCCTTTTTTCGTGGCGTATCTGTCCCTCGATCTGACCGACTCTCTCTGATATTTGGTATGGAATTATCTTCCAGCCTAAAGTTTGGGAGCTACAAAGAGTCTGTAGCAGCATCTTCCTATGAAAAGCTCGGAATCCTTTCCAGAGACAGGCGCTAATTCACTGCGGAACAGCTCCTAAACCTCTAAAGAGCTCAAGTTCGTTCCTGCATGGAATATTGCTGCCATCTTTGGGATGGTTCTGCTCGATACCAGCTGGCTGCTTTGGACTCTATTGAGCAGCCTGCGAAGAGGCTTATCAGTGGCGATACTTTGGTCGAGAGCTTGAAGAGCCTCGATCATCGTAAGAAGATTGCTTGCCTCTCCGTATTTTACAGACTCCACATTGGTACTCTCCAAAGTGGAGTCTGTAAAATACGGAGATATCACACTCGTGCTGCTCAGCTGCACGATTTGGTTCGACCAGCTCCGTTCCATCATCGAACTACTAAACTAAGCGATTTGCTTTATCTTTCTTGATACGGAGTGCGCGGGAGTGGAATTATTCTCTGCCGGGATCTATCTTTCCTACACATTACAACTTGGGACTCTTCAAGGCCAGAATTAACGGGCTTTTTCTAAGCAAGCGCGCTCCATCGTAGACCGCATACCAATCCTGTGGGTCCCAATATTATTAAATATAGGAGCGTACGAGTCACGCTTGTTCACGCTGTCACAGCGCGCGGCTGAGTGTTGCGGGGTACAAGCGACGCGTTTAAAACTGGTTTTTGTGGTATCCAATAGCATAAGCCCCGACTCGTTAATAAATCCTTATTTGGTATTGCGGTATAAGCGACGTATAAGTATGATTGTAGAACGTGGAAATATGTTATAATCGACACCATGATACCAAATCTAATTTAAGTAATATGGAATTAGCGACAATCGATTTTATATTAGTAAACGGAAGTAAGGTATAACCACCAGTGTCATTTGAAAATCAATTTAGGTAATAGGGCATAACCGACTTGGCTGTCATTAAGAACTGAATGGAAATAGGGGATAACCGCCAGAGTAATATAAGTACGCAGTGTGTATATAGGGCACAAGCGCCATAGCTTCTTGGCACCCTTGTGAAGTAAAAAGGTATTACCGACAACAAACCCAAATTAAATCATTTTTGTAGGGGTACAATCACCTTTATAGCAAAAATGACCAGAATTTTCGTCGGTTAGCAAAAATAACACCATGAAAGTGTATTTTTTTGCTTGGGCATAAACGCCAAAAAAGTCATCGTAGAGCCATGGGAGTAAGCGCATTCGAAAGAGCAGAAAATTTTAAGTCCAATGGCATATATAACTCATTTTTGACCAAAATGTCGCTTATGCCCTATTTCCTTTTAACCGTCGATATAGAGTCATCTAAGTTTAGTGCCAAAGAACTAATAAGGGAGATAAGGGAAGATAAGTTTTATAATTTGAATCTACTGATGAAACAATATGGTACTGCTTAGAGCAGTAAACGCGGATTGCGGATTGGTCATCACAAAATCGGGCTGTGTTCTAAAAATATGACAAAAAAACTCTCGGTCCAGGAATTGAACCCAGGACTGAGGACATGGCGCGGTACTTTATCAAAATCTGCTTTATTCATGTAAACTTGTATAAAGTATTTTTGAATCGTTATTACACATGACACAGAGTGACTCTACCATCGGATTCGAAATGTAGAAACTCGACAGTTACTCTTTTCAATAGCCAAAAAATTTTACAACATTGATAATTAATCCATCTATACTATGCCATACAGTTTTAGCCACTAGACCATCGAGGCGTTCAATTTAAGTTCAAAATGAAAGCAATTTATCACCCTATTTGGTGATTACATGTAACGCGAGCGAATACGATTTGATAGTAGAGCTATAGGAATATTTTTCAATATAATTATTGATTACTCAACATACTACCGTGAATGGAAAAGCACAGGAACTTTCTATATTAAATGTATACAAGATACGCTCATTAGAGAAGTATAAATACGTTATAAATATAATATGAGTTCGTTCCTTTTCGATATGATAAATAAAAAAAAGGGTTGTATTTTTAACTGTGCATCAAAAAAATACTTATTGTGCATCAAAAAATACTGAATTGCTAACCTAACCGGCCTGGGCGCGTCCAATCAGTTATTTTGATGAACATTTCAGTATTTTTTTGAAGTACACTTAAAAATATCCCTATTTTAAATATAATCACTTGAACAACGATCGAGTTCCAGGAATTTTGTCCTGTGTCAGGTAGCGGGTATCGATTCACACGCTTCAAACATTCGAGTGTATGATGATGCCTGTTTGTAGCCGGTCATGTAGGTATTATTGTATATTTACTAAAAAAAAATAAACCTAAGTAACGATGGTCCGTTGTTTGGCACCTGTAGTGCAAGCTGTACTTAGATAAAGGAAAATAAAATTGTCGTTTTTATTATCTTCGCAATTTTTCCATATTTTGTCATTGTTCAAATCGTTGTCCTGGACTTCCACAAATATTTCAAGACTAAAATTTGTCAAATCAATTTAGCCGTTCTCTAGTTTTAGCGAGACTAACGAACAGCAATTCATTTTTATTTATATTTATAGTTAATATTAAATTTATTCAGCGGCGTCGTCGTAGAAAATGCGAGCGAAGAATTTGAGTGAACCTTTGTACGCGCGTTCATTTTGCCAAGTGAATTATTAAAGTCAAGTGCAGTTTTATTAATTTCGTTTTTAGCGGATCTGAATCAAAGGCTATTTCATTTCATTTTGCTTGCCTCGTCTGGAAATAGACGTCTTAGCAAGAATCCAGGTTTCTTACCTGAATTAAAATCTTTAATCTTTGATGGGTGTTGTTCTCACAAGTATTTTAATCTCTTTCTATTATACGGGAATATTTTTATAAGAAAACAAGCAAAATACTAAAATAAAACTTAAAAAATACTTTTATCGTCGTCTTTTTATTATCAGACCTTGATTACCTAGCAGCAAAGAACACGAGTCTGAACTCGATGGGTTTGTGTCACTGAACTGCAGAGTTTCTATGGCCACCTTCCAATTCCATCATCTGATCTGCCCTACGACATAATAATTTTGCATTTTTACACATGCATGGAAAATTTCAGTTCAAATAATTAACCGAGAAATGGATCAATGGTTGATTAACTTGCAAGATTTGATTACAGAGAAACATCAGTACAGGTAAAGGTATTTATTTTCATGATGAAAGAGGGAGACTAGTAAGCAAGCGTGACACCTGTTGGCAAGTGATCATTTATCTGCGATTAGGTCTTCTAAGGTGCATTGCCTACCCCTATAGGAATATATGTATGCTACTAGCGGCCGCCCGCGGTTTCCCTCGTGGTTCCCGTTCCCGTGGGAATTGATCAAAATCCTTTCTTAGCGGATGCCTACGTCATAACATCTACCTGCATGCCAAATTTCAGCCCGATCCGTTCAGTGGTTTGGGCTGTGCGTTGATAGATATCTATGCCAGTCAGTCAGTCAGTCAATCACCTTTGAGTTTTATATATATAGATAGGGAATGGAAATAAGTAAAAACTTGTAAATCAATATTACAAGTTTTTACCGTTGTTTAGTCCGAAACTTAGCAAAGCTTGTACTATGGCGCGGTGCTTGTTCGGCAAATCTGCCGAATGGGTACTTGTGTGGATTCACACATGGAAGCAGATATATTTATTTATTTATTTAAGGACAACCAACAAAGCATACACTGTACATTCATAACTTATGATATAGATCGCTTGACATAGTGTTGCCTTAAATACAGGCTGCCACGGCATGCAATGATCAAGCGTACGTACCTATTAGAAATTTCGTCGAAACCAATAATTATATTTACTATATATATAAATAGAAAAAACTAATTGTTAAAACATTATATGAACATAATTATAAAGATCATGACCCGAACTGATGAATTTATCATTACGGATCATTTTTTTTGTCAAATCAATGTTGTACTGAAATCGTGGAAATTTGCTGTAAATTCAATAAAACGAAAAGCAAACAAGAGTACATAATTGAAATCAACCAGTTTGTTGTCGTTAATATTAAATTGATATTTCCCGATTGCAATTGCCAACAGGTTTCAACCTCGTTTAAAAACATTTTCAGATAAATAAAGTCTACTGGGAAACAGTTCCGAACCAGAGGGACGTACAATAGAGACGTTGACTATATTTTCCTTTACAATATGGACAGAATGTACAGTGAAAGATAAATCGTTAAAGTACCATTACATGATATTGATCTTTCTCTCAAAAAATACTCCATTTTACATGGTGCATTGGCTCTCGGGGATGGGCACTATGGGCAGGTCTATTGACCTTGTGGCTATTGCCACAGGATGGCACCGGCTCGTCCCAACAATCGGGTGTGAAGGGAAAACCGGGGGAGTTTAGTGGGTAGTGGGATTTAGTCTCGAGCCCCACACACGGCCGCAGGTCATTCTCTTCCGAAAAAAAATAAAAAATAATAATGTGCATTTGCTCTGCGCCAAGGGCCGTGAGTTGCTCCCACCCGAAACATAATAATAATAAGAAAAGAAGATTTTGTTTTTCTTTTATGTATGTATTACTAATTGGGTTAACTGTTCCATTTCGAAATACGTTTCGTCGAATTACAATTCATCGATGACAATTATTTGTTTTAACGATGTTTGAGTTCACATTTTCGGTACCTTCGTCACCTGTACACGATCGCTTAGAGTACCTACTTGTGGGCTGATCAACGAATGATAAGTAGTTTAAAATTGCTAACTTTTTACTAGGTACTTTTATAAGCCCTTCGCTTCGTCAATGTAATAGAGATACGCATGAACCATGCTCACGATTTGTAAGTCCAGTTATTACGTTAAAGCAGCTGCTATCAGACCGTAACCCTTGACAGGCGAATCAGACCATGGATCATGGTTTTACATTCTGAGTTATTTTGCTGATGAGAAATTGTGGTATATACACTCACCGGCAATAAAACCTGGCCACTGGGCTTTTTTCATACAATCGTAGTCATTTTAGCGTCTCATATATAGAAAACTATTTGCAGCTGTGCAATGATCATTATGTCAATAGAGACGCCAAACTCCCTGTTATCAAATCACAGTTTCAAAAATTGCCAAAAATCGTTCACTATTCTCAAAAAAAAAAACAATTCAAGTCAAGTCAAACTTCACGATGTATGTATGGAGCGTTGAGTTCGGTTTATTATTTTTCGTTTTTGAGAATACTGAAACAACTCAAAATTATCGCGATTACAAAAATCGGAAAACACAAGTCTACAACAACGAAAATATCTAGTGCCGGACAGTGACAGAGTTACTTGAAAGACCGAACTGAATCCGATACCTCAGCCCTGCTGGGTTAGGACGACCCGGCCCACTGCACATAACAGGCAGTGAGGTATCTACAATTGTACACTGTAGTACACTGAGCGCCAAAAAGATCTCTCTCTCTCTCTCTCTTAGGTGTAAATATCGTTTGTTGTCATTTGTTCTCAAACAACAAATGAAAATGCACCTTTACATCTTAAGCTAAGGTTGATTTTTGTCAAATGTTTAGATATTTTGGTGGTTTTGACGCTCAGATTATTTTGATGCTGACTGTATAAGCCACGGGAGCCATATCTAATCTAAATACAAATTATCCCCTACCCGGGAATTAAACCTTGGATTACAGGATAGTACTTAAACAAGATGGCAGCTGGTGTCACCTAAGCGGCGGTTAGGTAGACGGAGTTTGAAAAAGGTCATACTATCAGCAAGCAAGACTCGTAGGAATGGCCGATACAAATCGTATATAGATATTAAATCGTATATCAGGCCAATATCGTAAAATCCGATATCGCTGCGTATCCAAACTATATATTTGGTGATACACGATATGCTGGATCGATGCGATGCGTCTCGATTTGATATCTAGCTCGATATCCAAGACCTATCGATAAAGGATATTAAACCGTATCGCGTTGCGATACGAGCTAAAGAAAGGATTTGTGAGTGAGTGAAATAGCATTAGTCGTGTTTTCGTACAATTCTAAACCTTATTTGTATAAGAATAAGGTTGTTTCAATACTTTTCTCGTGTATTTTGACACATTTTTATTACACCTTATTTTGTCAGCAATAAGATGCATTTTCGATTTGCAATTTTACGTAACTCTCACGGACCTTCGTCCTTGAACTCATAGCATTGGTGATCCATTTCTAACTTTTGTTATTCTATTAATAGATTCGATGGTTGGTATTATTAAGTTTATGTATTTCATACTTTTAGTTACTACTAATGAGTTCTGCATTAATAAACATCGTATTTAGAAGTTCTTAATACGATCTTTATTAATGCAGTACTTACTGAAACACAAATAACTAAGTAAATACTATTAAAGCATCCTTAATACACCTAAAGTAACTAATCGAGTCAGTTTTAAGAAATAAATCACAATGAAAATATCGTGTCATGATACAGTATCTAGTTTCAGAACACATCGTTTTATAGGTTTAGTGTAACCAAATACAGTCCGATACTCCGATACACCAATATATAGTTTCACAGTCCGATACTTCGATACACCAATATATAGTTTCAAATAATATATAGTTTCAGAATCCGATATAAGATATCAATATATAGTTTCGATTCGATATTGTAAAAATCCGATATTACCCACTACTAAAGACTCGTGAAAATGAAACCTAAATTTCTCGGAATCGTACCCGGGAGCGAAAACTTCCATGAAAATAGTTTAGGGATAAAGAAAACATTTAATTTTCAATTTAACTAAAAGGAAACCGCACGTACATTATAATTTTCTCTCTAACTAGTTCCTTTGTACGCGATCAATATAGCCCAACGTTGCAGTTGCAGTATTTCAATTTGGCCGCTATGTTGAGGACAGCGGCAACGTCGCATGACCTATTTACATAAATGCTGACATTTGCCAAAGGATTACTGGTAAAGGTCAATGCGGGGTCACACCACCCCACATCGACCATTTACCGGGCCAAAGAGATAGTAGATGGTTCGTTGTTTCTTTGCTGTTTAGACCACCCGGGACGGTAAATGGAACGATTTCACGTGCTAATCGTCTACCTACTGTTAGGCGAATAATTGGTTCACTCGATTAACACATCACTATGGTCACCGCGTACGGTGCCCTGCACTAGCCGGGGATGACAGATAGATTTTACCGCGCTTGCAATGTTTAATGCCGAATAATGTAAAAGCTTATTAAATTGTAATTATCAAGAGAAAGGTCTTTTTATCTAAAATTACTTATTTTTTCTAATTATCCTTGATATTGAGATATGATATTGACGTGACAACGTCTTATAAATTGGTTTGCCGGGTGACACTTCAAGAAACTGTGTTACGCTCCGCTCACGTTATGCGCTCACAATGAGAGCGAGTGAGAGGCACGCGTCCCGCCTAAGAGCGAGAGAGACAGACATAAAAAGTCGTTGTCACGTAAAACTTTCGCCCGTATACCGACTTTACAGGCAACCAATTTTTTTTAACCTAGTAAAGATCTTGGGAGAGGTCCAGCAGTAGACGTTTTTTGGTTAATGATGATGGATGAAGTGTTCATTTCCATAGCCCTTAGCCAGACAGTGGCCAAATAGTGGCCATCATAATTTGACCTTATGTAGTTGTAATACGGGCGAAAACCAATGAAAAATTTTATATACCCGCGCCTGGCTAAGGGTTAATTCTACAAGCTAAAGCCAGATATGCCTCTTAGCGCCAGTAATTAACGCATGATATAAGACTTTAATCTCCGGTACTGGTACCGGTTTAATTCCCGGGTCTATACCATTTGATACCCTCCTCATAGCGCGATTTTAACTCACTGTTAAGATTAGTACTGTGACATACGCTAAAACCTTTTTCATTCAACTAGTCCGACGATTTTGCTCGAGTATTGTAGTAAAAGAGATTGCAAAGGGCTAAAACCTAATTTGGAAAACGAGAAATTACTCAAGCTATTTTTCGACCGCTCGCGTAGACTACGGCTAGGGTCGTGGGATCGATTCCCACCATGGCTCTGGTTGGTAGGAGTTTTTCAGACTCCGACTGGCTTTCGCCCCATAAGTGAAATCTGCCGCCATAACACAGTTGCTGGTTTACTACAATTTTAACAAGGGAGAGAGTACACATCAAACGCTTGAAGGTATGGGCCTTCAGTATGGCCGCAGTGGCCGCCTACCATAAGGTGGACTGTGTGCTTACCTGCAAACTAAAGTGACATAACATTAATACCAAGAAACCGCTCAGGTGACACAGGGCAGCACGAATCTAGGGCGATCGATAAAATCCAGGAGCAACATCATTCTCAGTATTTTCAGTGAATGTTTGGTTATTGGAAATACTGATGCTATTTTGGACGACCGAATTGTGTCGGATATTACACACCAGTTTGTTCTCTCCATACTTTTATAAAGAGTTTTTCTTCTTATTTATATAGACAAAACAATATTACGATATGTTACACTTTCACAATCGATTATTAGGTGTTAACGAAAGATTTCAGCAATGGGCATCCCTACGACTGCCGGGCCAGCCAATCATGAACGTTATTTCGAAAATTGTAAAACTTTACTTCTGGCAAACCGATGACAGCTGTCGCAGGAATCATCGTAGATTTTGCAAGCTATTACTAAGTAGGATAGTGCGGAAGCGGAGCGGTGCGTGAGGCATTTCACGTAACAAAACTCCTCCCACACAAAACCAACATCGCAAAAATCTAAAAGCGGTTGCACAGACGCAGATTTTTTGTTGCAGACTAGACACACTATTGTAACATTATATGTCAGAAAGTAGACACAAACGTCTGCATAGTGCCTAAGAACGATAAAATAAAATATCACATTTGTCCAGCTTCTACACTTTCGTCGAATGCATTAGGTTTATTGACACAAAGCGTCCAGTGTGAATCGCAGGAATAACTTTTTAATTTTTCTAAACATCTACAGCATCGAGGAAAAGAAGAAAATGTCACATTAACTTTCACTAGATTGAAAATTGTTTCAATTTAATTTTCTAACATCGAACGTGGAAAGTTTTATATCAATGCTTACATATAAATAAAAGTTCTTTGCCAGATAGAAACCTGGGCCGAGCTTAAACTGACTTACGAGTACATTGACATCTTTCACTCATGAGTAGTGCCTCGGAATAACTATAATAAATTACCGAGTTCGAGTCGAGAGAAAAATAAATGAACAATAGTTATTTGTTATACAAGAGTGCAAAGTTGCTTTTTAACCGCGTGTTCAATTTTGATGACCGAGCAAGCGAAGGATTCTAAAATTGAATCACGAGCGCAGCGAGTGATTCAAAATTAGAATCCTGAGCGTTAGCGAGGGAATCAAAAGAGCACGAGGTGAAAAATCTTTGCACTCGAGTGCAACACGTAACTTTTCATTCCACCTCAGCGAGGAAATGACTAAATGCAAAAAAAAAGCAATAGAGGATAAAGTAAATTGAATTAAGAACATCGTGTGCACTAAGTTTGTGAATTAAAAAAACATTAAACCTATTTACTGCTACCTCTATGGTGCCGAATATATCATACAACTTTTTTTTAATTTGTTAAACCTTTTTTTTTTTTGCATTTAGTCATTTCCTCGCTGAGGTGGAATGAAAAGTTACGTGTTGCACTCGAGTGCAAAGATTTTTCACCTCGTGCTCTTTTGATTCCCTCGCTAACGCTCAGGATTCTAATTTTAGAATCCTTCGCTTGCTCGGTCATCAAAATTGAACACGCGGTTAAAAGCAACTTTGCACTCTTGTATAACAAATAACTATTTTATAACATTTATGTAATTTTAATTGTTGTTCAAATGTCATCTTCAGTTTATAGAATGGCAATACAGAAGTTGATAATCGGTGAAAATTCAAGTTTAAAATTAGTTATTTTCTATCCATCATTAGTCAGTTACCAACCAAAGCCTTTTAAAGGTTTTAAAGCTATTGCATAGCTTTTATACCGAATCACGAAATTCCGTAACGAAAAAAAAACCTCAGGTAAAAACCTGACACTCGTCTAACGTCGTTTCAGTTCGGCTGACTCCGGCACGAGCTGCTCGCTCGTCTCGATCCGTGCGAGCTTTGTACAGTCTACACGCATACGTTTAGTCACACGCACACAAACACCGTGCCGGAGTCTGCCGCATAAGTTGATTAAAAATGCTTAGCTTTATTAGCAATAGCTTTATTTTACATAAAACATCCATTCTCTTTCTTAAAATGTTTGCCTTGATCTAATCAGGGTTAGCTTGCACCATAATTCAAGATTTGACAATTCCAGTTAATAAATCGGAGCGACTGACATCTGACCTCCGTAACTCCTGTTAACTAGAACGTAACTAGACTAATACTAATAATTGGAGAATGGCTATACAGCCATTCGAATGAGTAGGTAGTGTAGTCACCACTGGGCTAGTAGTTAAATCAAATATCCACTATACAGAGCAGTACATGACTGCCAGGTCCAGATACAATTGGCCCGTTTGATAAGCCTTTGAGGTATGCATTGATTTTGACCGAAATGCGTTATACTCCTAATGGCCCTGTCCATCCATGTTGCTTACGGAATAGCATCTAATGGCTATTTCAAATGCGGTGCGGAGAAAGAAAGAAAGAAAGAAAGAAATAATTTTATTTCGCCAGAATGTGGTACATTTATAGGTGGAACTATTATTGCTAAGTACACAGCACATTCACCCGATCGGGCATGCAAACATTGAAATAAACATTAAAATTAAACAATCAAATCGACATTAGAATTATTAAACATGAGCAGCACAGAATAAAATACACATTGGGATCAAATAATTATCATGTCAATACATAAATACCTACACATTAAATGCTATTTATTTATACGTAATTGTTAGGTTTTGTGGTCAAATATTCGCTTACACTATAAAAACAATTTCTGATAAGCCACGCTTTTAGTTGGTATTTAAATCGTTTTAGTGGTAAGTTGCTAATGTCGCTAGGAAGCTTATTAAATATTTTAATGGCCATTGAACGGCTGTTGTTTGAACGCATGGCTGTTTTCATGAGTGGCATTAGCAGTTTATTTGGATGCCTGCAGCTGTAAATGCGAGGGACATCATATAGGCACTTAAATAGACCGGGATTTGTTTTCACAAAGACACACATCTCGTATATGTACAAGCAAGGGACCGTTAGAACTTTTAACTCTTTGAAAAGAGGCCTACACGATACCAAACTGTCGACATCAAAAATGGATCGAATGCAAGACTTTTGGGCAATAAAGAGTTTATTTATGTGGCATGAGTTGCCCCACAACACTATACCGTATCTTAGAATCGAACAAACATTCCCATGATAGGCTTGTAGCGCTGTTGCCCTACTAGCACTTTTCCCAAGTTTCCAAAGCGCATATGCATAAGAGTTAGTCTGCTTAGTCAATTTGTTTATATGGTTCTCCCATGTGCACTTGTCGTCAAGTGTTATTCCTAAAAAAGTTATTTCATTTGTTTCTATTATGTCTTCGTTGTCATGTGTGATAGTAATGTCGTTTTTAAGTCCATTTTTATTTATAAATTGAATGTATTTTGTCTTGGATATATTTACTTTGAGGTTGTTGTTCTCTAGCCATTCTACGACCGATTCGACTGTTTGTGTTATTTCTGTGTTGTAATCGTTTAGTTGGGTGCATGGTATCACCACAGAGACATCATCAGCAAACAATACACACGGATAGTTTGTGATGTTTGGCAGGTCGTTTATATAGATTAGGAAAAATAGAGGCCCCAGGATGCTGCCCTGGGGCACTCCGGAACTATTTATCTTGGCAGTCGATTTATTAGTGTTAATTATTTTGTTTTGGTCCTGACTTTGGATCTCCACATATTGTGTTCTGTTGTGAAGATAGGATTTGATCCAGTCATTTGCTAATCCTCTGATACCGTAATTTTCACATTTATGAAGCAGTAGTTCGTGCAAGACAAAGTCAAATGCGCTGGTCATATCGAAAAATATAGCGGTCACTGGGATACGCTTGTCGACGTATTCTATGATCTTATCCACCAGAGTGAACGCAGCCAATGTAGTTGATTTTCCTTTTTGGAAGCCGTTTTGCTCACACTTGATAAGGTTATGCTTGTTGATAAAGGAAGTTATCCTAGCATGCATAGCCTTTTCGAAAATCTTGGACCATATGGGTATCAAACAGATGGGCCTGTAATTATTAGCGCAGAATTTGTCGCCCTTTTTTAGTATAGGTTTGACGACCGATTTTTTTAGGACATCCGGGAACACGCCACAAGTGAAGGATAGATTTATCAGATAGCACAACACTGGTGCTATTTCATCTCCAACTGACTTAATTACTGCTGTTGATATATTATCATAGCCCGTGGAATTTGTAGGATTCAATGATCGAATTATTTTTTTTATTTCGTAGATGTCAGTTGGATATAAGAAAAGGCTGTTTTGTATCCTTTCGGTGTTTAGTTTTGCTTTATTAATGTCAACTTTACTTGTGGATGTCAAGTTTATGAAATATTCATTAAAATAGTTTGCTATGCAATGACGTTCAATTAAAAAACTAGACTCACAATCACGCTCAAATATTGTCCGAAGCAAAAGTCTGCCCACCCGACTATTGGGCAGAGTTTTGTCCGAAGCAAAAGTCTGCCCACCCGACTATTGGGCAGAGTTTTCGTTTAGTTGTATACAATTGACATTAAACACTAAATGCCACGAGATAAGGTGTTTATTTGAACGAATGTGTTAATGTCATCAGTGTCAAAGCCACTCGGACGTTTTTTGAGGAATTTTTCTTAGAGATTGGGTGTCTAGTTTTATATTGAACGTCATTGTTGCTATGTCAGTTGGGTCTTCGATTTCATCACCTACGTCATTTATTATTCTATTTATGGTATTTAGGGATCTTTCATTTTGCTTTTTATTATTTATGATATCCCAAACTGCTCGCATTTTATGTTTTGCTTTAGTAACGTAAGCAGTGTTTGCATTTTTCTGGGCCTGGAATATACATTTTTTTAGCAGTTTCGTATAGGTTTTATATGTTTGTTTATTTCCACCTGTAGGACGTTTGTAATACTGAAATCGTAATTTTCTTTTCACTGTTGTTGATTTTTTTATACCAACTGTAAACCAGGGTGAACTTTTATTTTCCGTGTTATGTTTTATCTTAGTCACTGGGAAACATAAATCGTAGAAAAGCTTAAAATTTTGATGGAAAGCATTAAATGCAGTATTAATGTTTGTTTCTTCAAAGCATTCTGACCATGTTAATGAAGATATGCATGTTTTGAATTTAACTAAGTATTCAGGATCAAAATGTCTTTTATATTGGAACCACATTTCAGGGAGTTTCGAGACGTTTCTGTGTTCAAATGTGAGACATTGGGCTGTATTGTGATCAGATAAGCCTAGATTATATAAACACCCTTTGGCATTCGGAATGTTACTAAAGATGTGGTCGATGCAGGCATTTTTCCGTGTAGCTTCATTAATGTGTAGTTTGTAGTTATAGTTGGTAATGATTCTTTTTAATTCATTTGAGCTGTTTGTGTTTTTAAGTGTGTCGATGTTGAAGTCTCCGGTAACAATTATTTTGTGTTTAGTTTTGTATCTAAGTTTCTTTAGTAATTGCTCTAGCTTTAACAAGAATAACTCCGGCTTTGAACTTGGTATGCGGTATAAGCAAACAATTAAACATTTGCAAGATGTCAATTCTATACCACAGCATTCGAAAACATAGTCAGAGGCGAGTTCATCTAGGAAGTGAATTTTTTTTGCTTCTATATTATGCTTACAAAGAATGCAGACGCCGCCCCTTTTTTGGTGTTTCCTAGAGTAACTTGAGATAAGTCTGTATGTTGCTAAGTTTATGTTTCGTTCACTACCGCTCTTAATGAATGTTTCTGAGAAGCACAACACGTCGATGTTTATATTATTAGTCTTGAGTTCGTCCAGGGTAAGATCTATTGTTTCACATTTGCTAAGGATACCTGCGATGTTCTGATGAAAAACTGTCAATGTGTGTGTGTTATGTTTGGGATCGAAAAAAGGCTTTTTCATTGTGAAGAGATTCCTTTACGGGCGTGTTTTTATTTATAATTGTTGAAAAGTAGTCCAGAATTGATTTCTGGATTTCGCGCTTTGACGTGTTGCATACGTCATTGGTCGCCTTTCTGTGCACATACGACATGCGGATATGCTGTCTTGTAATATTAAATTCATTATTGTTTGTTTTAGTTATGAGGAATTTTTCCTCATAGTCAACTGTGTCAATCAAAGTATTTATTTTCCCACAAAACCTTTTTAGTCTTATAGTATTTGTTAGGTGTCGATATTCCTCGAGATTAATAAAATGGCAATTTTCAAAATATTTACAAATCATTTTTAGATGGTAATTTAACATGTTTTCATTTAAGTGATAGTTATTTATTACACTTAGTACAATTATAGTTTTATTAGACGATTTTTTCAAGAAGGAATACAGTTCAGATGTCGCTTTTAAGAAATCAATATCATTTTCACCAATACATAAGATTACTTTATTTGTATCCCTCAGGTTTAAGTCGTTTATGGATTGTAGGATTTCATTCGATAGTGCATTTGGTTTGGTCACAGCGCTTATTTCGTAGTCTTCGTAGTTTGTGTGTTGACGTGATTTAATCAAGGAGGCAGCCAATCCTACACATTGCTGTGATCCATAGATCAGGAGTTTTCTTTTTGTAGATGTTGGGTTATGTTTATCTTCGTTTGGGCTTGCGTCCAACTCCAGCTTTGGGTCAGGTTCTGTTGGATGTATCATTGAAAGATCGTTTGATGTATTTTGTTTATCTTCGCTTAGGTTTCTTATGTCCAACAAATCCACCTTTGAGTCCAAATATGTTGGAGGAATAATAGAGAGGTCGTTTGCTGTTATCTCGTGATTCTGTGTTGACGTATCAAATGATTTATTGCAGTTTGTAGTATTTGTAGTATTTTTGTTCCTCTTGGGTATTCTTGTAGGAGAGGCGCATATTTTTCCTAACTGCTTTATCTTGGTATCTTGTTTATGAATTTTATTTTTTAATTTGTTATTTTCCGATAGCAAATTATCTATCTCTGAATTTGCACTCTCAAGTTTTATTTTAAGGTCAGCAATTTCTTGTTGAAGCAAATTTATTTCCTCACTGTCCCTAGTTGAAAGATCCGGAAGACTGTGTGCATGTGTCTGGACTCCAGAGATGAGTCCTCGTCGTTATCCTCTGGTTGGGTGATTGGATAAGTCTGTGCAGTTTCTCTTAAAATGTTTCTTGGTTTCCTTTGTGTGATATTTTCGAACGATGTGTTTTTATATACTTTTGCCGCTTGTAAATTTGGTGTGCTTGTATTGTCTTTCCCGTGTTGGCGTGTTTTTGCTTTACAGCTTCTACAGCTCCATGTTTGTTTATCATTGTTTGTCATCAGATCGAAGCGTTTCTCTCCGACTACCCCACATTTTAGATCGTAATTGCACTTACAAGTTTCGCATTTTAGAAATTCTCTTGTTGTGATAAGTTTTTTGCAGACCACGCAATTAGTCTTTGCCGTAGTACTCGTAGAAGCAGGATTGTTATTTTTATTCTTTGCTTGTCTTTGAGGTGACATTTTGCAGTGTAAGTAAATGCAAGTGAATGGAAGTCAGCGAAAAGCAAGCAAAAATTCGTAGCGTCGCACCGGGCAGATTCGAACCGTCGCCCTCTCGGTGTCAGGGCGGGGTGTAGTACCTTTACGCCAGGGAGTCACTTATACGATTCGATGAAATTTGTAGTCACTTGTGTTGTGTATTACGATTTTTGAATTTGTCCAACCGTTAGTGTATGATTCATAGCTTGTTATTATCACTGAGTCACAGTTCAATTGCAAAGAGAAATTGTTTTATTTATTCCGATTGTCACTTCGTAAATACGTTTTTATTATTATTGTTGGTACCTAATGCGTATTTCTTCAGTTTTTAAACATTGTTTTCAATAAAGCACGCACTGGATTTGTTTGTTTATGTTAAACGCACAGTTTTGCACAATGGAGGATTAATCTGCCGACAATGCTCGGTCCAATTTGGCTAAACGTCACGAGTGCCATACAGTTCGTAATCTGGCAGCACAGAGGAAATATAGAATGGGAATGTGAGGATTCAGGCGACTGGGACCATATGAAACTGGGACCGCGGTCCCAGTTACCTGTTAACATTTTTTAATCGTTTGACTGGGACCATAACTTTGTTTTATTTATGTCACCTTTTGTGCTAACTGTACTAAATCTTGTATTTCAACAATGGATTTGTGATTAAAATTACGGGTGTTCCCACTCGCCTGACGAAATAAATAAATAAAAACCAATCAGGCAACTGGGACCGCGGTCCCAGCTATGTAGTGGTCCCAGTCGCCTGAATCCTCGGGAATGTGAGCAAATATTCTCCGAAACAACTTAATGACTTGTCACTGAGGTTAATACATTCCATTTCGCACTGAGCTACAAGTCTGTTAACATTCTTTTTGTTTATTTGTAAGGCTAAAATAAGGCTCTTTGATCTGTAATCTGTGGACGCAGCCATTGCCATTACAAGCATAATTATTTTCAAGCTAATGGCTATAGAACTAGACACTTATTACTCAACTAAACTACAGATAAATGGATTGGTTGTTGACAGCAAAATATTGAAAGGAGATCTGAAAATTTCATTTGTCAGTCTCGTTAAAAAAATCTGTTAAATATTGTTGTGACCATATTACCGAAATAGTTTAGAAGCGCCTTAAATATATTTGATGATGAAATTATTGCAGAACATAATCGTTTAAATAAATCGTCACCTTTGCAGATTATCTCAATTATCTCACACGCTTAAGGGTATAAGGTGCACTTGACGCACCAAACCATCAGTATCAAAAAAGGAGCAAATCGCCAGCATTGGTAATGTGGACTTACCGATGTCTCCTCCACAGCTCCCAGCTGATGAAGCCTTGCAGGGCAGGGTTGCTCTCGTCTACCAAGGTACCGCCCCGGGATCGGCAGAAGCCCAGGGAATCTCTGAAGTTGGCCGGCTGTCAAATGTAACAAGTTTTAAGTCAAAAATCATTCGTAAGTTAACAGTCTTTAAGCTTAAATTCTAACGGATATTTGCTTTGTTGTAGTTAGTCTTGTACTATTAATGCCAATGACGTTCAATATACAATTGAACGTCATTGATTAATGCAATATTATCTGGGCTCAGGGAACCTAAAAAGGTAACTAGGTATCGGGTAGCTATCGATTGCAAAATCTCTTTAGTAGAAATATCTAACTATACGAAGCTAGAACACTTAAAATCATGGGACATTGCTATGTTTGGGCATTTATAGTAAACTGTCGCTGGAATGATGTGAAGAATTACTCGGAACATTTGAACATTTAAATTGACTTAAAATAACGCAGACATCAGTTATGGATAATAATGATAATAACGTTTATAAATGGTGATGGCTGTCATGGTGATAATGGACATGAAAAAGTTGATAATTATAATGAAGAAAGTGACGTTGATATGGATGGCAATGATGACATGGTGCATGATAATAATGATAATAGTGGTGCTGCTAGTATTAACAAAAGTAATGAAGACATGATGCATATCAAGAAATAAATGATAACATTCATAAGAGCGGTGCTAAAAGGATTAACAGTAGTAATATACGAGTAGGTAGTCAATCTGTTGCTGATACATAACAATAACAAAGGAATAAAATATAATGTCGATGATAATGACGATAGCGAAATTGATGGTGATATAATATATTATAACCATAAAGACGACGATGTCTTAACTGACCTGAGTGTCATAGAAGATGTAGCACTTCCCATTGTAAGTGGCGGTGCTGCCTGGAGGCTGGTCGCGGAACTGCGGGCACCTCTCGATGGGCAGGGCCTGGTCGGTATACACGAAGGCCTCGCAGACGGACAGCTGGCTCGGTGCGCTGGCTTCCAAGTGCACGCTCACGAATGCACCCGGCATGGGAGGGTTGCATGGCAGGAAGAGTGGTTGACCTTTAAAATGAAACTTTGCTTAGAATGCTGTCTCGTTTGAAACTTGTTGACACAGATAAAATGATTTCAATGCAACGGTTTTATTCCTGGTTTTAAGATATTGTGAGTACCTATCTGGATTTTTGGCTATAGTGGTTATCAGGGTCTTAAAAACAATGCTTCCAAAATAGGTTCCACTCTTATATTACACAAACCAGACTGTGTATTTTTTACTGGATATATTTTAATAATCGTAAGCGCCAATTTCATTGCTGATTGATAAGTTTGTGATAATTTATCAGTTAAATAAAACTTATGCTATTAAAATTTACAAACGTAACAGTATCTACGTATCTACGTTATGTGACAGATTCATAAGTGTTCTTCGATCTCTTTATTAGTGATCGATGTAAGTGTTCCTAGAAATGAGTTTACATTTATTATAATTAAAACAGAAATTGGATTGAATTCCTCAAAGCGCATTCAAAGGTATTAGTTTCTTTGTCTATGGTGAATTGCTCGCGCGTCTTTTATGTATTTTGCATAGACGTAATATACTTAATATTAATTCCATTGTATTTTGCAGTATTTTGATAGTGCTTTGACTGCTTTTTTATCTATGGACAGTGTATATACTGTGACGTATATTTGTTTATTTCAAACATGTTAAGGTGCTTATGAATAATATTAGCATACTAAATATAAGCTTACATAAAGGTAAGCTTCCTAGTATACGTTGCAGAATGACAATTTACTATGAAACGACTACTTGAAACATTCTTTGACGATTTTCTGAAGAGCTTTTTAGCTATTTTAACATTTAAAAATAGCAAACCTTTTCATGAAAAGTGATTAGATCAATTTGTAGACATCATCGCATATTCATACATTATTTTATTATTTTATTACTAAACTGGGGTCAAATCAATGTAAAAACGAAGGCAACAAAATATTATCCCGGCTGACTACCTACATACCGATTTAAAAATTTAGTGACATTCCGGCAGAGAATGCCATTAGGCATTAGGTCCGCCTTATGAACTCTTGATTGTGCATTAAAGTTTCAATAAATAAATAAAATAAATACCGATAGCACTACTTACCGGGCCACAAGGGACTTCAACTACGAACCACATAGGACAAGGCAAGCGAGCGAGTTAATAAAATAATAAAACAAAGTCGAGGATTGTTCAATATCATTAAATTCAGCCCGTGTAGAAAAGGTCGCCGAGCAAAAGTTGATTGAACAATGCTTCCCTGTGTTCCTATTGTCTTCACAACATCCCGGGGGTTCGGTCAAAGGGTGTCTGGCATGAACACGGCCACTCGTGAATTAATAATTTCATTTTCAAAAAAACAAAATCAGAATATTCTTTATTCATTTAGGCTTTGAAGGTGCTCTTATGAATCGTAAATATAAATTTTACAGAGCGACTCAACCAAGGGATTCAGAATGTTACTACTACTGTTACTAGCTATCGTGAAGAACTGGCAAGAAACTAAAGGTTTGTATTTAACTGCACATAAAAAAATACTGATTGTGTATCAAAAAATTCTGAATTGCTAACCTAACCTAACTTTTGGTGTGGTTTCAGTTATTTTTAGGTACATTTCAGTAATAATTTGATGTTTACTTAAAAATATCCCGAAACTAAATGGTTACTCTTTTTAATTGTCAGTTTTTTTTTACATTTATAAATAATCTGTTTTAATATGGTTAAACAGTTTTCTGAGTTCTAAAAACTGTCTGACTTAGATAATAGTAGGTATTCAAAGTCAAAGTAAAAAAACACAACATGGGCAAAGAAGTGTATGAACATAATTTAAAGAAAACCTACCCTATGAATAAACCACTTGATGGTTTGTCAAATAATAGAATCTGGACAGGGAATCGAACCTTAGGTCTCTTCGCTATATTAGCAGACTACTCAACCATTCCACTAAATTGTTAGTTAAAAATGTCGAAGATGTGATCGTCTCAAGAGTTTAGTGGGTAGTGGACGCTTTAGCCTCGAGTCCCACACACGGCCGTGTAGCCTGCAGTTATGGTGCATAAAAGAATTATCCTCCGAAAAATAAGAATTAGTTACCTTCTTCTAGGAATCCAGTGAATCGGTTGCATATTGGGTTCGTGCCCAAGTCTGGTCGGTTGTTGCCCACTCTCACCACAATCACGGCTGGTTTGTTCGCACCTATCGACAAAAATATCAAAATTGGTTACATTAAATAAATAGATAAAATCGTTCATTCAGCACCAACGCATATGTACATACAGAATAATAACAAAAACATAGAAACATTCAATAGATGCAAAATTAGTGATGCAAATAATGTGTCTCAGCGGAAAAAGGTCGAGGATCAGTGCAGCATCCACCGTGAAGTTTTGAGGTTTGTTGAATCGATTTTTAGCCAGCCCAATCGGCTCACACATCTCATTCAAGCCGTTTTCACACCGCCATTTTGACTGGCAGGCAGGAACTGTACATCATGGCTCTCAACGACGAGCCATTTGGTGTAATGGTCGAGAAGTCGGCTATAACACCAGAGGTCGCGGGTTCGATCCCCGCACGTTACAAACATTTGTGTGCATGAACATGTCTGTTTGTATCGGTCTGGGTGTTTCTATGTATAATAATATTATGTCTGTATTTACAAAAAATCGTATATAAGTAATGTTTATCCGTTCTCTGGCACCCATAGCACAAGCTAATGCTTAGTTTGGGGCTAGATGGCGCTGTGTGAATAATGTCCAAAGATATTTATTGTTTTTTATTTTTTAAACCTTATACACACGCTCTTGCAGATTTTTTACTCACTCTCTTATAACATCTTCCATGTGGCTATAGAGGAACAAATTCTATACAGTTGATTCGCCATAATAATCAACCCGTAAAAAAATCCATGACAAAGGACAACGCAAGAAGTTGTATGGGCTCTGTCCCCACCCACCAACAGACTTGGCACTAGTTTTATTATTATTATGACATTCCTTTTAAAAAGACAAATAACCATTTTTAATCCAAAAAATGACGGGGTATTCAAAAACAATAAAACCGTCCTTGCCGTACGCCTAAGAATCAGAATTGCGCCGTAAGTGTCTAGCTTCAAGTAGACTCGACTGTAAAATATTTTTTAAGATTATACAGGGTGTCCAGGAAATAGTACGACATACTGCTGGGGGTGATAGCTGGCATCAATACCTACCAAAATAACTCAATATATGTTCAGCGAAATCTTACGGTTTTAAAGTTATACAAAATTTTCCGAAATATTGAAAAATCTCTGCCTTCAAACAGATTTTTCAGCACATCTCAAGGAAAAACTACTTTTTCAGTAATTATTTTACATCAAATTATTTGTGAATAGTTACTCTACTAATTGGTGTGTCTTTTTTGTACCAAAAATAAGAACAGTTTCAAGAAAAAAATTGTTTTGTTGATATTTTCCCAAAAATATTTTCTTATCACTTTTCTTTAACATACAGTGGTGAAAAAAAAATGTATGTGACAGTTTTGTACAACATGCTTAAAAAATAGCTTGGTTCATGGTGATTTTGGGAAGATACAATACTAGTGCATTTTCGTTAAAAAATACGTAAAAAATGCCATTCTAGTCCCATAGAAGCTGATTTCGTTAAAAATTAAACTAACGTAGTTTTGAGAAAAAACATAACAAGAATAAGTAATAGCTGCTTTATTTACGCAAATTATTATAAAACTAGTTAGGACAAGTAATATGCGACAGTACGATGCAAGAAGGGTGTGTAATTTAAACCTCAAGGGACATGGTGATAGTAAAAAAAGAGACGGACTTAACATTTATAAAATTTACTCAAACTAAAAAAAATTACAACAGATGCTCAAATTGCTTCTCTTGTACCCGAACACACGTTTGGCATCTTTTGAGGAACGAGCTTTTTAATCTTCTTAGACTTATTTGGGTAATTTCTCTAGCTGCAGTGGTAACCCTTGCTCTTAATTCTCGGTCATTCTGAATAGGTTTTTCGTAAATTACTTAGAGTTTTTAAGAGACACCCTACCTACGCTCCTTGAAAATATCTCAAGTGAGCTGAGAGAAGAGATGTGGCTGCAGAACGATGGGTGCCCTGCTCATTATGGCCGGCAAGTGAGAGCCTACTTGGACGAGGTTTACCCTGGCAGATGGATTGGGCGACTGGGACCAATATTGTGGCCACCTAGGTCTCCAGACCTAAATCCCCTGGATTTTTTTTATTGGGGCTGTATCAAAGACTAAATTTACGAACCTATTCAGAATGACCGAGAATTAAGAGCAAGGGTTACCACTGCAGCTAGAGAAATTACCCAAATAAGTCTAAGAAGATTAAAAAGCTCGTTCCTCAAAAGATGCCGAGCGTGTGTTCGGGTACAAGGGAAGCAATTTGAGCATCTGTTGTAATTTTTTTTAGTTTGAGTAAATTTTATAAATGTTAAGTCCGTCTCTTTTTTTACTATCACCATGTCCCTTGAGGTTTAAATTACACACCCTTCTTGCATCGTACTGTCGCATATTACTTGTCCTAACTTGTTTTATAATAATTCGCGTAAATAAAGCAGCTATTACTTATTCTCGTTATGTTTTTTCTCAAAACTACGTTAGTTTAATTTTTAACAAAATCAGCTTCTATGGGACTAGAATGGCATTTTTTACGTATTTTTTAACGAAAATGCACTAGTATTGTATCTTCCCAAAATCACCATGAACCAAGCTATTTTTTAAGCATGTTGTACAAAACTGTCACATACATTTTTTTTTCACCACTGTATGTTAAAGATAAGTGATAAGAAAATAATTTTGGGAAAATATCAACAAAACAATTTTTTTCTTGAAACTGTTCTTATTTTTGATACAAAAAAGACACACCAATTAGTAGAGTAACTATTCACAAATAATTTGATGTAAAATAATTACTGAAAAAGTAGTTTTTCCTTGAGATGTGCTGAAAAATCTGTTTGAAGGCAGAGATTTTTCAATATTTCGGAAAATTTTGTATAACTTTAAAACCGTAAGATTTCGCTGAACATATATTGAGTTATTTTGGTAGGTATTGATGCCAGCTATCACCCCCAGCAGTATGTCGTACTATTTCCTGGACACCCTGTATTTTATTGAACACTTTTATTTAGGCCAGGGGGGTTACTCTTGATCGCCTGCACATTATTTTCACAATTAACTGTGTCAAAAAAATACTTAAAAAATACAACATTCAAATTCGATTTGCGTGAAATCCCCATTCCTACGGGGGATGTCGTCATACAAAAAAAATATCAGTATGGCAAGAGGTATACATAGAGATAAGTGTGAAATCTGTTGGTGTGTGGGGACGCTCCTTTGCATAGTCCTTAATACATCTCCATAATGGTCTTGTTGCCCTAGTACATCTTTGAATTATACTTGATGACTGTACTATTAAAATATTTCTGATTCGGGACTAAACGGGAATAGGATATGAATGTGGGACGAAATAGGAATTTTTTGGAATGTGTGACGAAACTTTGGGACGAAACAGAAATAAATGAAATATTAACGTATTAAAAGGTAAAATAAGGGGCATTGCTAACAGCTTTCGTTTTGTTGTCGCCGACTTTCACTCGCAGGTACTGTTCGAGATCGGCCGCCGCGTTGATAATTTAATGTAATAATACCTATTGGGGTTTCGAAGTTTTCATTAAGTGGTTTGGGAAAGCCGCGGACCGCTGTTTCCATGATGGATTCTCGCGGTAATTTTGGCTTTTTCGCTTCGTCGAACCTGTCATTTGTGATCGGGGAAATTTCGCACTAAACGGATGGCGTAACGTTAGGCAGTGTATGCAAACTGGTAATTTATAGGAAACCTGGTTATATCAATGCGAGATTCATGCAGAAAATCAAGTCATGTTATGCCTGATCAACAGGGGAGTCGTCACTTAAGTTCAGCACTTTTATGGCACTCACAGTCTGTAGTTTCAATTTTTTTTCTAAATAGGTACCTTGCAGTGTGAGTAAATAAAATAAAGGCTTTTATATTTTATTCTATTCTACTAATAATATTTTAAAGTGGATTTGTATGTATCCATATTGTCACATGAAAATACTACAATGTTATTAAGTGATGTATAACTTGGTTGGACGATGGTGGAAATTTACTTTTACTCATAAGTTATTCCGTGATCACGAAGGCTGTAAAGAAATTAGAAATCGAAACGTACATTATGGTTTATAACGAGGCGGGCACGGTTCATAACTGAAAGGGGGTGAAGGGGATACCGAGGGAGTTAAGTGGAGAGTCCGTTTGGTCTCGAATTCCATACACGGTCAGCAAATCATTTTTTTCTCCGCAAAAAATAAGGATGTATAGCCTGACCAAGAAAATAAAAACCTGCTCTGGAGGCGCCACATTTAGCTATGGTTAAAGCAACACTTATTGCTATGGTTAAAAAAGTATCAGCCTATTAATGTCCCACTGCAGGGCAAAGGCCTCCATCCTTGAAATCAAGTTATCGCTACAATGATGGGTATTGGCTTAATCACCACGCTTGCCAAATGCGGATTGGTGATCACAAACCCGAGCTGTGCCCGAAAAAACCGACACAACGTTAGCTCGACCCGGGAATTGAACCCAGGACCCCGAGATCTTGGCCCGGTACTTAAACCACTAGACCATCGAGGCGTTGCTTCGCTATGGTTATACTCACAAATAATCATAGAAAAATTTTACTCACAAGGAGCAAATAACTCACAATATCAAATTGTAACAAGGCACGGTTGACAATTGACATCACACTTTGACAGACAGCAATACTAAATGACAACAATTTTTTTATTTTGATTGTTGCCACTTGATGAAATTAGTTCCAATATTTTTCGCAATAGGGCGAGGTTTTTTATTTTAATGGTCGGGCTTTATATTTTTTTTATTCGTTTGTTTATATTGATTACTAACTACTAATTATGTAAACATTAGAAGACACAACTCTAATACGTATAATCGAGTAAGACGCCTCGATGGTCTAGTTATATAGTTCAATAGTTCAATTTCCGGATCAAGTAACATTTGTGTCAGATTTTTCAAACACCGCTTGAGTTTGTTATCGCCAATCCGCATTTGGCAAGCGTGGTGATCAAGCTAGGTACCCATCATTTAGACGATGACTAGCAATCATTGACGATGACTTGACTTATATGATAGAAGCCTTTGTCCTGCAGTGGGACATTAAATAGGCCAAATATGATCTACTAGCCTACTTTTTACTTTTCAAATTCCCCCCTCTTCCCCCCATATTTCCGAGATCAAAAGTACCCTATGTCCTAATCCGGGTTATAAACTATACGTTAGGCAAACTTCATCTAAATCCGTTCAGCCGTTAGGCGTGATTGAGTAACAAACATCCAAACATTTAAACATCCAAACATCCAGACTTTCGCATCTATAATATTAGTAGGATTAGTAGGATAAGTGCAAGTGCACATTTTGGGGTCGCCACATCTCAGCTGACCCCCCCTCCGCAGTCACGGCCGTCACGGGTGGGGGGTCAGAAACAATGGGCTTCCGGAGTCGTGCTCGTGACATTGGCTCGTCCTTACATCGGCTTGCCTTGTTATACAAGTGTTAACTCCAAATTGGTCACACTGAGAATCGAAAGTGAAACCTTTTGAATTTTTGACAATGTGTTTTCTCATTACTAGTTACGAGTACGTGTTTACACGAATGTTTGTTAGGGTTTGAACTCGTGACCTATGGCTTTACCATGAGAATGTTTATCACGAACAACTGTCAATTAATTCCATAGTAACCACTGAGGTCCATTATAATACGACGTTTTACGCTGGAGTGGCTATAGACATTGAAATGAAAGCTATTTTTTCTGTCGATTTGAAGCGCCTCCAATCCAATAGTGTACTGGGAACTAGTGTAAAATGACTTCAAATCGCTTCAAATGGACAGCCATTGACATTGACAATGACAGCATTATCGAAGTTTATCTGCGAAAGTCAGCACTATTATTAGTTCTAGTACTGCTCTCAGCGCCAATATGGCGATTTTCAAATCGGATCAAATATTTGGTACCAATCGCCTATCCAGTTGTCTATGGAGATCAGTGATAGTAACTCTTTTCAATAACAACATTTTTACAACATTTATCAAACGATCTCCATTTGAATACTGTTATTGAGACATGTATTTTTCTGTGTCTGTGTGATTTAAAATAAAAAAGAATATACTGGGTCCTATTTGACCAGTCCCTGGTGGCACATCCGGTTCAGATGCTATTAGGATGATACCTTTTGGAATGGAGCGAAAAATTACGTTAACTGCGCTTGTCCGTAGCGTTAGCCACGCAAAATAATATCTGTGTAAGTACATGTAATGTGTAAGTCATCATGCAGTTAACGTAATTTTTCGCTCAATTCCAAAAGGTATTATCCTAATAGCATTTGAATCTGATAGTATGACTTATGTGTCAGCCATCTTCATAGTCATGCATGTCACAGACGTTCTGAATAGGCGTTCCGCGAACTCTGGCCCCAAATTAACTAAGTGGTTAAGTCGCTATAACCTAGTATGTGCGTATCAAGTAATCAATTAACCGTTTCTCTGGAGCCAGTTTCCCTTAATGTCTCCAAGCACAGAAACCCATTATTTATTAGTAATAAACAGTTATTAACTGTTTTTAACGAGCCCCATAAACCACGAGGGCAAAAGTCACCGGCTTGAATATTTTATTCGAATAACGTTTATGCTAATTATGTGGGACATTATTATAATACAATTGTATGTTTGTATGGAATGGAAGCGCTGGGTGGAGGTGCAGTTTCTGTGTTAATAGTGAGTGCAGGGAATATACCACCAGTGTAGTAGCATCTTGCAGTAACGGGATAACCATGCCTCATTTTGATTAGGGTGTGAGTTTTTTCAAGTTAGGGCATGTGAAGGATGAAACTTGTACATGAAATGTGATAACCTTTTGTCCCGATGATAGGCTGGTAATTTATCGAAAGGTGGGCAGCGGCTAATGCCCTTTACGAATAGAAATGGGAAACCGAAGAAGTTTTGAGATGAAAGCCTTTAGTCTCGAGTCCCACGCATGGCCGCAGGTCGGCTTAGGTGGCTACTCATGCTTGTCTGCAGTAACGCTGATTAAAATCAGTCTTTAATTAAGTTCTCCGCCTAAATTATGACTTTCTTATGAAGGTCATGGTGCTCCAAAGTTTCACATTCGTCTCTCCGCCAAGCAGTGTTATTATCGCCGCTTCGTCTTGATTAAGAGCTGGCAGTTTCAGACGCGACATAGATGAAGACATAGATATAAGTGGCGTGTATAATGTTCCTGTGACACATGCGCAGTCGGGCGCGCTGGTGTCAACTCGACGATTCATTATTTGCGCTATGACAGCGCCAGAAGCGCGCCAGCATGCTTGTTTAGGAGTTAGGAGTTTTCACTTTATCACCAGCACACCAGTGATGAAAAACACCGTGAGGAATTTTTATACTAGGACCATTCATTAGTTTAACGGGTTACGGAGAGAGGCCAACTCTCCAATGAAATGATGGATATAAATAAATAAATATCTCTGGACATTATTCGCACAAACTAAGCATTAGCTTGTGCTATGGGTGCCAGACAACGGATAAAAATGACTTATATACTTTTTTTGTAAATACATACATATTATACATAGAAACACCTAGACCGATACAAACATACAAATTTATGCACACAAATATTCGTACCGTGCGAGGATCGAACCCGCGACCCCTGGTGTAATAACCGACTTTTCGACCATTACACCAAATGGCTCGTCAAACCTTGTAGTGGCTCAAGCATCGATCAGATGTATACAAATCGCCCCAGAAATGTTTAGAACAATAACGTGAGTGTGCCATTACTGCATTCTGCTTTAGCGAAAGGCTATAACCGGAAAGTGTCATCCCATATTAAAGGGACATTGTGTACCATTGTCTATATTGTCAATTTATTGTTTTCTTTTCCGTATATAATCGTAAGTAATTGGTGTGGAGATTCCTTCCTGATGTCTTGTATATCACAAGGTTACATTCAGAGTCAGCTTATGACCTTCGAGTTTTAACCAGGATCTTTACATGTAAAGTGTCCTCTAAGTATAAGTGCGTGCTTTAAAGCAAAATAGTTCCCTGAGAAAAATACCCAGTTACAAATATTCTTGGGAGCTCGTTACCTAAAACACTAGACGATCAATACGATAAAATTTTGGTCGACTCGGGAATTAAACCCAGGTCCCCATCAAGATCATGGATCGGTACATTAGACCATCGAAGCGTTTAGAGGATACACTATTATACTGATATACATACTAACTCAATTAAAATATATTCTTATCTGCCTTACCAGATCACACTCAAAAATAGGGTTCATTCCCGTTCGTCCCACCAAGTTTGTCCCACCAGTGGGACGAACGGGAATTCTTATATTCACTTCCCGTTCGTCCCACTGAACTTGCTGGTGGGACGAACGGGAATAAAAATAAAATATTTTATTCAATTCCCGTTCGTCCCATTGGTGGGACGAAGCTTGGTGGAACGAACGGAAATGAACCAAAAATAGAAGGTGAAACTCACCACAACAAGGTTTCCCGAAGTCCAACCTCACCAGCTGCACCATATACGGCTCCAGCAGGTTGACGTACCACCAGGGCACGCGCTCCGGCCGGGTCAGGGTGCAGGTTTCCGCGCTGAACGAGGAAGCGGTGCTGCCGTCCAGGGCCTTCTGTGGCACCCCCCCATCTTCAGTGGAGATCTGCATCGGCGCCTTGCCCGCTGCCACGTTCAGAACTGAGGACGAAAATAATACTAATGAATATGGAAACGTACTGAGACGCTCGTGGCGCAGCTGTGACAGTGGTTCGTTAGAGATAACGACAGTCAAGCTACCCACGCCGCGGTCGGTTAATGGATGGGTGACCATTCTGACCACATTTAGTGACATCTATGTATTTCGAGCGTCTCCGTGCTTCGGAAGGCACGTTAAGCTGTTGGTCCCGGCTGATATTTACTAATGTAGATATTAGTCGTCAAGCCTATATAGTCAGAGGCCATTTGGCGACTTGATAGCCAACTGGCATTAAGGTTGGTCACTTGCCTTACGCACCCCTCCACCAACCCGCACTAGGCCAGCGTGGTGGAGTATGGCCCACACTATCTCACAATTGAGATAAGGCCTGTGTCCCAGCAGTGGAACGGTATATCAGGCTGATGATGATGATAAATATGGGAACTAGCTGAATGCTGGCAGGCTAAAAAATATTTCAGTTAAAAATATAAATGACGTTCGAAACTCATTCAGAGGATGACCCGCAGGAGTTCGTCAGATTTTAATTGTGAGTGATTACGAATACAGTCTGTTCATCATAAGTTGTCCCCTAGCCGCTATATTGGCACTATTGTTTGTCAAAACTGTCAATCTGTTGTTGTCAGATTGACAAAGCGTAAAGCTTAGTTTGCTTGCTGATATTAATAAAATAAATCATTCCAAAAGTTTTCAAAAGCAGTGCAATGGAACAACTTGTGTTAAAGGTGCGGGAATATTGCGAAAAAAAATGCTGCCAATATAACGGCTAGGGGACAACTTATCGTGAACAGACTGTACGAGGTATTCATGTGTTGACAAGAAGACAAGGCATGTCAAGTTATTTTTTTTTTAGTCTTGAGTCAAGACTCAAGTGGCGCCGTTCAAGAGCTTCAAGCAAGTCTGGTTCCTCCAGATGTAAAGGGGAAGCCGGGCGAGTTTAATGGGGAGCTGGACTTTGTAATCCCACACACGACCGCAGGTCTCGTTAGCCCGCGTTTATCATCATCATTAACATATCCTTCTTCGAAAAAAAAAGTAAAGTGGCGAGCAAAGATGTCTCTGGTGTAACAAGCGGTTGCAGCGGCACTAAAGTTGTTAAAAAATAAAATTCTGCTATCACCTCATGATAAATAGCTCAGACGATTCCGTTAACTTTACAAAACATAACGTTACAATAAAAAATAACTGTAATAATCCAAACAGAGGTACATATTATTTGGCCCATAATATTCAATTAAAACCAATAGTGATGTGTAAATAAGTCTGAGGGTACAATTTGGAGCTAAGCCCGTGACGAGCGGTTCTATTTATGAGGTAATAAAACATTGTAAGGCTGTGGTTTGTCTTCGTTACGCGCGTGGTCAAGCCACTGTCGTACATACTAGGGTTGTCAAATGCGATTAAAAGTATACAGTGTTTCTCCAATTTTCTCAATTTAATTGTAAACTCAAAAATGGTTTCAATTCACGCTACTGCTGTATTTTTTTTAATTTAAAGTAATGTGATATTATATTATGTTGCTTCAAATGAGTGAGGTCGATGGTTCGAATCTCTTGGCGCAACTTTGCACTAAATGCGTATTTACTACTGCGGTGGTGGCATAAACATTGTCAGGAAACCCTGCATTATCGAATGGCTGTGTAGTGATCCAATTGGTCTAGCTCCACTATCAAAGGTCAGAGAAGACTGACTGACTTGCTAAGTTCTAGATCAAGCCGGTGGTTCATGGTGCAAGCCGGTGGTGCTGAATAGATTGGTCAAAACGCTTGGAAGAAAATTTGTTTTGTTTAACTTTCTACTAATATGTATTATCTATATACCTATTATTATATAAAACTCAAAGGTGACTGACTGACATAGATATCTATCAACGTATAGCCCAAACCACTGGACGGATCAGGCTGAAAGGGGATTGCCAGAAAGCCATAGTAACTTAGGCCCAGAGTGCACAACATATTCAATCACATGAATAAAATCTAAATATTCGTACTTGATTTGTCGTCTTCTTCTTTTTTCAGTAGAAGTCGGAAAAAACATTTATAAATTATTTAATATTTCAACGACTATATCCTTTACATTTCATTAATGACGTATGTTTATACCGGTCCGAAACTTACTTTTTTATATTGCGTTGATCGATGAAGCGGAAAATATTTTATAAATTGTTATATAATACTATTAAAGACCAATTTATAAGTGTATATTTATTAATAATAATAAATTAGTATAAAACTACTTTTTATAATTATTATTATTTCACACTATAAAATGTTTACCGCTTTATCGAAAAACGTAATTAATTTCGGACCAACCAAAAAGAAGAATAAAAATAAATGATCAATGTCAGTGGCCGATGCACAAACCGTGCAGTGCCAAGAAAAAAGAAAAAAAGAGTATTGGTCCGAAATTAATTTACGTTTTTCGTTAATGCGGTAAATATTTTATAGTGTTATTTATTAATTATTAATATTATAAAAGGTAGTTTTAAAACAATTTATCATTATTCATAAATATACATTTATTATTTGGTCTTTAATAATTTTATTTAACACTTTATAAAATATTTACCGCTATATCGAAAAACGTAATTAAAAATAAACTATTTCGGACCAATTTCTTATTTAATATCAAACATCAGAAGTGACATGTAAACATCATGTAAAGGAAAAATCGTTGAAATACATAATTATTTATAATTGTTTTAACCAACTTATACTGAAAAAAGAAGAAGACGACAAATCAAGTACGAATATTTAGATTTCATTCATGAAATTGAATGTGTTGTGCACTCTGGGCCTATTTTCGGCGTTTCCCTTTGGCATGCAGGCCTTCCGCTCGCGGTTTCATCTGCGCGCAATTTCTTTTTTCAAATATCCCCACCTTCCCCCACATTTCTGGGATGGGATTTCTGGGATGGGACTATGTTCACCGGGGTTAGTGTAGTTTTTCAACAGTGAAAGAATTAATCCAATCTGTAGTCCATTCAATACAAACAAACAATCAAATCTTTCCTTTTTACTAAGTATAGACAAATCAACGATTTATCTATCTATGCTTTTGGGAGGTTTTAATATTCAATGCTTGTTGCCAGCCCTAGTAACGGTGTCCACTGCGTGGTCGATAACTGTCGATAATTGATGCAAATTCGCGTGTCACGGCGCGTAACGGACCGCTCGCCTGCGCCGGCGCCGACAGATTGACACCATTCGATCCGACAACTGTCGCAGATGTGCTGCTCTATCACTTACGTATGGCCTATTATTGGGCCAAGGGGTGCATTGAAATGGGATATTTTTAAGTGTACATAAAAAAATACTGAAATTTACATCAAAATAACTGGTTGCACACCAAAGGTTAGGTTAGCAATTCAGTATTTTTTTATGCACAATTAGTATTTTTTGATGTGCAGTTAAATACAACCCCATTAAAATGAAGTCATCGCTGCAATGATAGACTTAACCACTACCTGCTAAATGCGGATTTGTGATAAAAAATCAGAGCTGTGTCCGAAAAAACTGACCGGGTCTTTTCGACCCGGGTATCGAACTCGGAACCCCGTGATCTTGGCCACCACTAGACCAACGAAACTTTACTTAAATTAGGTAGTATTTCATGTGCTAAAAAATTGTTGCGATTTACAAACGTAAAAAAAAAACTTGGCAAAAATCTGCTGATTGCTTCTTCAAATAGACGTCAAACGCTCCGGTCAATGACATTGATACTTTTTCTTAATGTCAATAGTTAATATTTTATTATTTAAGTTAACATAGTTCGTAATAATTAAGATGAAAAGGAAAATCACTAAAAATAGTCAATGAGTCTGTATTTCAAAATGCAAAATGTTTTTAATTAATTCGAACTAATATAAAATAAAACACCAAAGCAAAGATACAACCATACATTAAATATTTATGTTGTCATATTTTTATTCTTAAGCCGCATCTTATTATCTCGAGTTGTGATCACAATAAACCGCTTTGTTAAACTGTCGGATTAGCAATAAAATTGGCAAGGCTTACTCTTACTCCTGCTATAATTATACTCTTTGGCTGTTTTTAGCTAGTTTTTATCAGTTGGGTCTTCGTATTTATGTATGGCCTAGTATAGATGGAGTTATTTATTAATGTTGTATTTTTTGGCGATTAAAAAGATTTTTTTTTTTATCAATGTTGTATAAATTTTTGGCGATTAAAAAGAGTAACATGGTAACTGTCGAGTTTCTTGCCGGTTCTTCTTGACAGATAACGACATTCCGAATCCGGTGGTAGAGTCACTGACATGAATCGATCTGACATGAATCGTCAATTACTCATAGTACACTCTGTGTAGTTGACGATTTAAAATACTTTATACAAGTTTACATGAATAAAGAATATTTTGATTTTGATTTTTTGATTTTGATTATTAAGGGCATTATCACCTCAGAGGTCAGACATTGGCACAAATGATATCTTTCGTCACATTTTTTTTATTTAATTAATTATTATCTTACTGGTTAATTATTATTCAGCTGCCTCCGTGGTACAGTGACAGAGCGTTGGGCTCTAATACCCGGAGGTTGTGGGTTCGAATCCCGCGGGGAACATCACTTTGTATGAATGTTTCCAGTTTGGTTAGGACATTGCAGGCTTGAATCACGTGAATGTCTGAAAAGCATGATGATTCCGTGCTTCGGAAGGCACGTTAAGCCGTTGGTCCTGCGCCTGATCTCTCTTCGGTCGTGTCAGACTGCGGTCCCACCGTGTTATAAGAGTGAGGAAATAGGGAGTGCACCTGTGTTTGCGCACTCACTTTTGTGAACTATAATATTATTATATCCTACGTAGCTGATCGTAATAGCCGAAAACTCGGCTAGGAGGACATTATAATTATTATTCAGCTGAATATGTTTTTTACATACTACCTTATTATTAATAAATAAAATTTATTGCTTAGTAAGTTTGCCTCTTTATATTCCTTGATGATACGGAATACATAATTAAAAAGATGAGGAGGCTTTCCAATAGTTGGGCAACGTGTCTGACTCTAGTGTAGACTAGCCTGTGATAGGAAGCCTATTAAAAATTTAATAAGTACTCAAGAAAACGAGCTCATAAATTAAAAACAAACTTAGAGCTGACAGCAATCGAAGGAAACTTTGAAAACTGTCTGCGGTCAGAAAAACTAATGTAGTACTGTGACCGGATTTATTCTACTTATGCCTTTTTTTTCGAAGGAGAATAGGCCAAAAGGTCTGGAAGTTATATTACAGACATTCTTTTTTTATTAATTACTAGCGGTCGCCCTCGCGGTTTCACCCGCCTTCATTTCCTTTTTCAACTATCCCCCCTTCCCCCCACTTTTCCGGGATAAAAAGTATCCTATGTTCTAATCCCAGTTACAAAATATACGTGTGCCAAATTTCATCTAAATCCGTTTATCCGTTCTTGAGTTATAAATAGTGTAACTAACACCAACTTTCTTTTATATAATAATATTATAGATATTAAATATTTGCATCCCTAATCTGGGTTATTATGAGTAATTCTTCATCTGGCGGGCACCGGCTCGTCGCAATCGCATTCAATATTGTTTTTTGACCTGAGCTGCTTAACCATTGTTATGGTTAACTCGAAACTATTCTTAGCGGAAACATGCCTATTCTACACAAAACACCAAAATGACTAATTGAATTAATAAGTTGAGACAGCCGACAGTTTTCTCTTTCTCACCACGTACGAGTAGGTATACCCGGGCCACTGGACCGTGACGCGAGCGCAGGTCTGAAACTGAAAGTGCTGGGAGCAACGAGCGAGACGTGACGGTCTTCGGGATGGATAAAAGCATATCTTAAAACGTATCATTAGTTCAAGGCTATCATTTTTACCTGCGTACAGGGATAGCGTCCCAACGAATGCTTGCTGGTTACCCAAGGGATATCTGGGGACCATCTATCCAACTTTTACCGCCTCCGTGGAACAGTGGCTAAGCCGCTCGCGGAGGTCGTAGGTCTGGCTGGTGGTAGGGCTTTTTCAGAGTCCGACTAGCTAGCTACCACCTCCACAGGTGAAATCTGCCGCTATTACAGCTCTGGCAATAATTACATTTATATCTACGCAGTAGAAGCCTGTAGGAGCTTATTTCGTCTCTAATTGCCCAGTATTCCGATGTCAGTTGCGTTTTATTAAAACACACGAGTATCCACAATACATGTTTTTCAACCAAACGTTTGTGACAAACCTGAAAGCATTCTAGAAATTCAAAAAAGCAGCTCAAAAATTCAAATTCACAATATTGTTTTCTCATTTCAACATTGCGACAGCAAACAAAACTTTTGTGCTGCACCAATTGAATCAACTCATTGTTTAAAAGATTAAACGCTTTGATTCCAGAGTAAAAAGTTCAGGAACTGTTTATTTCCTACGTACTCGTATCTATGCTTTTTCATACGTCTCCGCTTCGACAAACTTCGCCATGAGGATTTGCCGAATTGACAGCATCTCTTTGTTTCCTTCCCAACATTTAAAATGTATTTACCATGAATTTTTTTATGAATGTAGTCAAAGAAAGAGTAAATTGTGCTCTAAAATAAATTGATTTATGCATAACAAAAAATGTCGACCTCTTCTGTTTAGCAATGGGGTTCGATTTCCGCCATGTTTCTGGGGTTAGTTGTAGGACTTTTCCATAGCCTGACTAGCATACTACTATTAATGAAAGCTTCAAGAATTTATGGTTGAATGGCATAACTTTATAACTCTGAACACAAATGAATAAGACTACATTAAATGTGAAGATCATTGTTTGAGGATTGTACTCTTTGCGGATCTCAATTTGGTTGGACTGGTCTTAACACGACCTTTATATTTATTTTGTTTAAAAAAAAATTTGAACCAGTATTTAAACTCGGTACCCGAAGGCGAGAGGAAATGTATGTGTCAATTATGGATTTGATGACCGATTGCTTGAAAGAGCAAATAAAGTAAATAGGAATATTTATCTGTTGCTTATGTAATGCTAGCGAAGTTATGCTTAGTTTAGGCTAGCTAGACCGCTCTGTGTAAAACAAGGATTTTAATTATTATTTTATAATTCATTTATTGAGCATAAACATATTATCTAACAGGAAAGAGTTTTCACACAATACATCTAAGAACATTGTTATTAAGAACGGCAAGTGCAAAGAAAAAGAAGAAACTTGAAACCACAGAGTTGGCAATAAATTCCATTATTTCCCTCCGCAAGAAAATATTTTTGCTACTTCATTCAGTGTCTGTTGTGCTAGGTATTTTACCAGTAACAGCATACTAAGTCTTACCCTGATACTTAGGCGGTTACCACACTGCACCGCGCTCCGCCGCGGTACGCGGGACGACAGATTTAATCATTCGGCGGTTACTGAGGCTCTTCTGAAAGAGTTTGAGAGACCGTGTAGAAAATTATTTACACTGCACAGGTTAAACCGATCGAGCTGAGACTTTGCATACATAGAGCTACTATGACGTAGGCATCCCCTCAGAAAGGATTTTGATAAATTCCACTCGTAAGGGGATAAAATAGGAGATGAAAGTTTGTATTATCTTCTTAGATTTTAGATTCCCGCGGAATAACGTCGTGTCCTGTCCACGCGGGCAAAGCCGCGGGCGGAAAGCTAGTTGAAGAATATAATTATGACATTTTGATATATAAAATTAGTAATTACGCTGCTAATTTCACAAGCAAAGCGGAGTAGGAATGTGTCGATATTACCCGGCATACTAACGTCAGTACGAATGCTGTTTCATCGAATAAATCACCCGGATTTTTTTTAATTCAGCAGCAGCGGATACCTACGTATGTGTAAGTTAATTAAGGTTTAGGTTTATTATTATATTATTAAAAAGCGAAGCGAGCAACGAAATACAGAAGCGGATCAGGAAAAGAGAAACATCTGATTGAGATATGGTTTTTCATAATTATCGGTTTTCTCTGATTCAATCAGGGAGTAGTGAGTCTAATTATTTTCCTTTATCCCGCTGCCTCATTCGTAACTTTAGCTCCACATTAGAACGTCTGTTTAGTAAAGCGGAGCAAAGCTATGCTACTATCAACCAATTTGTTTGCAGTAACCGAAAAGTTCAGTTGCCACTAAGCTAGTTAGCAAGCACAGAACTAGATTTTTTTTCTATTTTGCTAGCAGGCACCTTAGCGAACCTTTTTTGAAAATTTTGACGCGATCTAAAACGGAGTGCACTTTCGGCAGGTCATTAAAGTCAGATCAGAACGTCGGCAGCCGCCATTACTGAGAGATTGAGGCTAATGGTGCTAGGTTTTATTTTATCCTTGGAATTGTAGAGCTTAGAATGCGTTTACAAAGCAATATGTTCCTAGAACATTGCTTGTAGGTTATACAAGGTACAGCGTTTATCAGCTTACATAAACTTCTTGAACAACGTTTTGATGAAATGCAACTGCTTGTCTAGGGCACGTATGAACTTTGTGTTTTTGTCGTTATAAATATCAGATAACAAGATATTTTAATGTTATTTCAGTTATCAATCTGGAACGCAATACAACCATTTGATGATGGTAAGCCAGTGCGTAATTAAGTGATCATCCTCCTTATACTGCCACTCTGTAGTCTCCTCTGATTCATTCATACGCTTTTTTTTATGTCAGAGGCGGCAAACGAGCCAGCGGGTCACCTAAATGGTAAGCAATCACCGCCGCCCATAGACATCTGCAACACCAGAGGGATCGCTGATGCATTGCCGGCCTATAGGTGATGTGGACCTCCAGCACTCTCACAAACCAGACGAAACACAATAGTAGTACTATTATTCCACGCTGGTGTTATGTGAAAGGTTGGTACTTCCCCGGACGAGCCGGCCCATTCGTATCAGTAAAGCAGCATGGCTCTACCACACGCTACGCTGATATTGCCGGAATACAGATAAAGCTATGATAAATGTAAAGGTGGTACTCGTAACTAACCATTCGTACTATGAAAAAAACCTTATCATAACGCCAACAAGATACAAGGCGGGAATGGAAAACGCGACCACCAAGTTTTTAATATTGACAAAGTTTCATACAAACTTTCATCCCCTTTTATCAAAATCCTTTCTTAGGGGATGCCTTCGTCATAGTATCTCTATGCATGCAAAGTCTCAGCCCGATCGGTTTAATATTGACAAAGTTTTATACAAACTTTCATCCCCTATTACCCTTGGGGGTAAAATTTATCAAAATCCTTTCTTAGCGGATGCCTACGTCATAACATCTACCTGCATGCCAATTTTCAGCCCGATCCGTCTAGTGGTTGGGGCTGTGCGTTGAATGATGTATTGAATTACGCCTTTTACCACCAAGTAGGCGTGCATCCAGCAAAACAATTTTTTTTTTAACCAGTTCGATCAGACGTAAAGACATAGATTGTCATAATTATACCGCCCTCGCTGTCTATTTATAATGCAAAGGTGCAATTACTGCCCTACAAGAAACAGCATAATATTCCATAGAGGTCTGAGAACCGACCAGACAGAAACGGCTGGTGTTAAAACTTTTATGCTAATAACCTCCGTATGATAGGGTGTAAATGATTAAGGCATTTTGTAATTTTGCATTAATTTAAGAAATAGTGGGTGAAGAGGCAGAGAACGTCAAGAAAGAGATGGATGAATTGCGTGATAGAGAAACCTCGTCAAAGAGACCGAATTGCACAGACCATAAATAAACTGAGAACAGGGAAGGCAGAAGAAGTTTCCTTGGTCTACACGTATTTTTACAAATCTTTCTATTAACTAACTATAAAGTAGGCTATGAAAAAAATATTAACGAGTGGCAGTCCCAGAACGCGCCCACTACACAAAGGGAGTTTAAAAGGGAGACATTTCATTACTTGGATGTATCGTCAATCCACTTGGCATCGCTCGATAACGGACCAGATTTTAACCGAGTCAAAGGCCTTCTTATAGTCAATGAATGCTAGACGCAGGCTGATCTCTTCGGTCTTTAGTATAATTTGCGTGTGTGTGTGTGGTCTTTAGTGCCGTTTGGGGCTGGATGGTGCTGTGTAATTATCCACTAATATTATAACGCAAAGGAAGCGTAGTCAATTGGTATCAGATAAAATTATTATTAAAATTACACATTCAAATAGATAACAAATATTAAGGATAAAGAGAAGGAGAAATACATTTGTGCGAGTGAACCTTTAACAGCCTTGGTAAATTCCCCTCATACACAAATGAATATATCTTTACCACCAAAAACACTATAAAATCACTTATTGCTCCAAATAATATCATAAAGAAGACTGTCCGACAAAATTCTAACTCTATACTCAACCGAGTGTTGCAAAAGTTTCGTTGTAACCGTCATGAGTAGAACTAATCACTATCAACTGTCATAGCAGCCATGGAAGACAACTCAACACTTTCCACATTTCTTTATTACACCTCATTGGCAGGTGCTGAAGAGGCAGCCGCCATGCCTCAACACGTCTGCACTAACGCGCAGAGAATTAAGGTAACTGACTTCGGAAATATATTTTTTTGACGAGCCATTTGGTGTAATGGTCGAGAAGTCGGCTGTTACACCAGTGGACGCGGGTTCGATCCCCGCACGGTACAAACATTTGTGTGCATGAAAATGTCTGTTTGTATAGGTCTGGGTGTTTATAATTATGTATAATATGTAAGTATTTAAAAATAAAAATGTAAGTAATTTTTATCCGTTGTCTGGCATCAATAGCACAACCTAATGCTTAGTTTGGGGCTAATGGCGCTGTATGAATAATGTCCAGAGATATTATTTTATTTTTATTATTTTTATGAAAGATGGATGCAAACTAGCGTTGTGTGAAACTGGTAATAAGCAATGACTACCGCCCAAAGACACTCTTTTTAGTTGCGTAAGTGAATAGTTTATGCACCATAACTGCAAGCTAGCTTCACTTGTTGTCGTGTGTGGGACTCGAGACTATTTCATCCTACTACCCACAAAACTCCCCCAGTTTCCCCTCTACACCCGATCGGGACGAGCTGGTACCAGTATTGTGGCTATTGACCAGCCCATGCTATTGTGAGGCCTCACAAGTCGGGGTGGCACCAAGGGAGGGAAGGTAAAGTGGCTATAGAGAATGAGGATTTTTTTAATAGAGCAGGCAAGCGAGCAAGCTGATAACCTGAGGGTAAGTGTTTGTCGTCGCCCACATCACATTTGCAACAGCAAAGGCATCTCATATGGGTTACCGGCCCTTAAGGAAATAATACGGTGCCAGACAAGGGAAAAACAGAGTAAAGAGTTTCAACCAAACATACTTTTTCCTCGTTCAGAAAAAGGGGCAGACAACACGTGCCGATCGCAGTGCAGTGTGGTGTATGAAATAAGATTGCACGTTTTAGCCGTTTTCCTTTTCCGAGCGGAAATATGAAGTTTTGTTACTTCAGCTTCCGGGTCTTGTTGCCAGTTCACCCGTGGAATATTTAATATTCAAACATCGGCATCACGAAATAATTATTAGTAAAATTATCATTAATAAAAACCAAAAAATATACAATAGTAAAAAAAAATATAATAATATTCTTATTCATTCGTATCCATTAGCGAAAGGCTCAAACTACCACGTTCTATAAAAATAATGTAATTATATAATCTCGATAACTGTGTAAAGAAAAGAAATAAAAATGTCAACTTTTTTACATATATTTTAATTTTGAAAATTATGTAAGTGTATCTTCAGTTATACATATTTATATAAGTTTGAATGGCTCATAGCGCAAGCATTTATTATAAATTTATTAGCTAACCCGGTGAACTTCGTATCACTTACTTAAGTATTTTCCTCGCAATTTTTCCATATTTTCTCATCGTTTCAATCTTTCCTGGACTTCCACAAATATTTTAAGACTAAAATTAGTATCGGTTCAGCCATTCTCGAGTTTTAGCGAGATTAACGAATAGCAATTCATTTTATTTTAATAGTTAAGCAACAAAAATAAGGTTGATAGAGGCTGACTGTTAACTTGATATTCACGTTTTCATAACAATCATGAAAAAATGGATTTATAAATAATAAATCAAAACCGGTACACTACTGGTCAATTATAGATACGCAACCCCTTTCCCGGAATATTGGCTGGTGTAAACGATGCCCCGGTACAAGATACGTGAAGCTTTATTTTGTGGATGAGCGGTCTACCTTGCAAAACAAATATTTTTAGTCATGTAGGTTGCAGAGGTGCACTTATGAATCGACTATTTACTAGAACGACTCTACTACCGGAATATTGCTACCTAGAAGAACCGGAAAAAATCTCGATAGTAACTCTTTCAATCGCCAATTTTTTTGGGCGATAGGCTTTTGTTTTTACGCCTAAATCAGTTATATGACCATAGTTATTAGCAGAGCAAACAGCAAGAGTGCCTTCTAAGCCTAAACTAAGCTCATCTTGTACAATGGGTGCCAGAAAACAGTTGAAATTTACTTTTTTTTTGTTAATATGCATGAAACACGACCTTTGTATTTGCTTTGTAACCCAGACTGATACAAACACACTTATTGCCGTGCGGGGATCAAACCCGTGATCATGTATAACAGCAGACTTCACCATCACACCGTATCGGTCGTCTAACAACAACAGTAGTAAGATGCGACTTGTGAGAGCAGTGTAACACTAGCGGGTCGGCCGGCAGTGCGCAGGCGCGGCCGCCATTGACGCGGAGTAAACAATCCGCCGCGTGCGCATAACTCGCCTAGGGCTGGCGCTTTGCGATGGTAAACAAAGTTAGGCACTCGCACAGCATTCAATGTCTGCCTGCAAGGCAAAGGTCCCACCTCCACCATAAAATTCAAGTATTGTACAATATATTATAATTATAGGTATGCTTATCTTATACAATAATTTATACCGGCTTAATCATCAGTGACGTTGTTTATTTTGGACGACAGATTTGGTGTTATAATTGCGAAGTCGACTTTTACACGAATAAATGAATGATTCTTAAACGGATCCCCGCTTGGCAAGAAGATTTTGTGCGTATTTCTGGGCGGTCTTATTGCGTAAGATGAATGTATTTACAAAAAATATATATACCTAATGTATAATTATTATGTGATTAAGCATTACTTATTTTTAAGGGTGCCAGTACAAGCCATGCCATAGTACAAACTATACGTCTGGTTTTATATTGTAGAGAAATAACCTGCAAAAAGTAATATTTCTATGCAAAATCCCTACTCTTTTGCCGTTTCCCAAAAGAAAGAAAATTCCTACACAAGTGGGTACTTACAAACATTCTGTATAATGTATGATTCACGAATGAATGTATGATTCATGAATATTTTGATTAATTTACATTGCTAAATTAATTGTTAAAAAGCTCGTAAAACGCGGTGAGATGCTTAACAATATTTTAATGTTTGAAAGACACAAACGAATATTTTGATTAACATTGCTAGGTTACAGTAAAAAAAAGCTTGTGCAACGTGCCAGCCCTGGCTAACGGAGCGGCGCAAAGTATGCCAGCACTTGGTAACGGGAGGCGCTTGCGCACAGCCACCTGCGCGCAGCCATTATTGCTGTCTTCCTCACGCGATTTTGAATCGAGTGAAACAAAAAGTACTTACCTATATGCCTACATTCATTTCTTTTGACCCCGATCATTGAAAGCAAAAAGTTATTATCATAAAAATACTAATTACCATCGCGTCGTTTTTTTAGTTGACTCTATCCTGCATTTGTTTATCTTCTACTAATGGCTAAAATTAAACGTTTTTTTATGACGTAGTGATTTTGCTAATATTAAGTATTTCATCATCATCATCAACATCAGCCTATCGCAGTCCACTGCTGGACAAAGACCTCTCAAACACTCGCCAAGTGTTTAGAGCTCTTCCTTCGTTCGGGCGAGCTACTCTTTGATCAAGGAGATGTGGCGAGTTAGAATTATTTCGAACCCAACCGCGAGTTATAACTAACATATTTTCTTCTGAGTTTTTCGGATGAGCACAAAACAAGGTGCCAAGGTAGAATAATCAGAACCTCTTTATGTCTAAACAAATCGAAAATCAATTAGCGACGAGTCGAAACAAAAACGGATGCTAAAAAGCCCCAAACAGTTTTCAGCTTTGACGTCTGTACCCTAAATCGCATGCAGGCTACAAACGTCCCTACCGGTCAATTCACGTCTCTCTCAGCCTATCGATTCACCGTCCTCCATGTCGGTTAGTGTGACGACAGTCGTGAATATTAAGCAGGGCTTGCGATTCTGTGCTAATTTGATGCACCATGTCCTGCGTTATGGTGTTGCATTGCTGCAGATTTAGAGTTATTTTTATTGACCAGGCCAGTTTTAAATCTAAATATACTTTTTTAATGTAGGCTCCCAAGATTCACTGATGAACCGTTAATAGTAAGTCAAGGTAATGGAGTGATTCTAACGTGTTAATATGTATCAAGAAGATTCGGCAAGAAACTCGATAGTTGCTCTAGTCAGTCGCAAATACAAGAGTCATGTCAATGCAATGAACATTAGTCAATTTGGAACCGACTTTTAGAAAAGATGAGGTTATCAATTTGACTTTTTGCTTTCCTAAATGTCACAAATCCAAAAGCGCAGATTATTACCTAGACTATAAACTCTGACTAAGTCAATCCTTCGTAAATTATACGCTTAGGCTACGTCCCCAGTAGGCAAACTGTTAGTGGCAGACTAACAGTTTGACAGTCTGCGGCTTATTGATTTAGGACGCCTTTCCTTAAATAACAAATGAAGCGTCCACAGTTTGTTAATTTTGCGCTCACTGTACGCAGTTTGCAGCGCTACGCGCGCCGACCATCTCAGTGAGCGGCCGTCTCCCAGCAACACCGGTTCGAAATTATAATTTCAGTTCACCCACTGAGCTCTATGATAATACGCTCAGCGTATTACGCTGGAATGGCTATAGACATTGAAATGACAGCTATTTTTTTCTGTCGATTTGAAGCGCCCCAATAGTGTACTGGGAACTAAAATGACTTCAATTTTCTCTGTCTACGCTTCAAATGGACAGCCAACATTGACAATGACAGCAACATTGACAATGACAGCAATAACGAAGTTTATCTGCGAAAGTCAGCACTATTATTAGTTCCAAGTACACCAACTACTTCTCTCAGCGCCAATATGGCGATTTTCAAATCGGATCAAATATTTGGTACTAATCGCCTATCCAGTTGTCTATGGAAATCAGTGAGTTCACCACTTTGCGGCTCACTCAGAGGACGCAGCCTTAAGCTTTTATTGATATGCAAAAGAATCCCACAGAGCTAACGGATTTCCGCCAGCTCTTAACACACATGGATGTTTATTTACGATGGAACTTGTTCGCGATCTAGCTAGATTAGGTTAACGATGAGACGAGCTAAGCCTTCGATGTACGTTTCAAGACATGGTAATATTTCTTCCCTTTATAGGGACGGTTAGATATCTGATTGTGCTTCGTTAGATGTTTTCCCCCACCGCCGAGCTAGTGGAAAATACGAGTCAACAATATGACAATAAATCTTCTCTGCATACAGCATTTCCATGACATTTTCCGCACAAAGCAAATTTGTATGCGCTTTGTGATTTTCCGGCACGCCTTATTCGCGGCAGTCCATATAAAAAAAACCGGCCAAGTGCGAGTCGGACTCGCCCATGAAGGGTTCCGTAGCAGCAAGTATCATCATAATATAAAAGTTCTTGTAGTTCTTTGTAAGTTTGATCGACGTTTTTATATTTGAGTTGATTGAATGAGAGGAAAATTGCGGTTTACGATTTATGACGTTTTAAAAAAAACTAATTACTCGATCTCGTTCAAACCAATTTTCAATGGAAGTTTGCATGGTAATGTACATCATATATTTTTTTTAGTTTTATCGTTCTCTTATTTTAGAAGTTAGAGGGGGGTGACCAACATTTTACCACTTTGGAAGTGTCTCTCGCGCAAACTATTCAGTTTAGAAAAAAATGATATAAGAAACCTTATTATCATTTTTAAAGACCTATCCATAGATACCCCACACGTAAGGGTTGGATGAAAAAAAAATGTTTGAGTTTCAGTTCTAAGTATGGAGAGCCCCCAAAATTTATTATTATTTTTCTATTTTTGTATGAAAATCTTAATGCGGTTCACAGAATACATCTACTTACTAATTTTCAACATTATAGCTCTTATAGTTTCGGTGAAAAGTGACTGTGACATACGGACGGACAGACAGACAGACAGACAGACAGACAGACAGACAGACAGACAGACAGACAGACATGACGAATCCATAAGGGTTCCGTTTTTTGCCATTTGGCTACGGAACCCTAAAAACCGTTGAGTTTCGGAATGGACTTGCAGATAATTGCTTGAAAGCCTGTTGTGAATATTCGGTTTGTATAATGAAATATACGGGAGGTATTGCATTCATTAACACGTTCCATGCGTCATGACCAATATAGGGCCATGCTTGACTTTACCAGCGTGCGGTGCAGAAAAATGTGTTTCTCACCACGGTGCGGGGGGTTTTTCATATGTTGTTCTATGAGTAAGAAAGAAACAAATAGATATTTCCGAGTGTTTTTTTAAAAAAGGTTCTAAATTTATCAAAAACAGACATGGCAAAATAATGTTCACGTCGCACAGAGTTGCGTACTTTTGCGCTGTGTGCGGCATGGCCAGTATATGGTCACGCACCTGCACCTCATGCCGCACCGAATGAGGGCGCGCCATTCTCGCCAGTCGCGCATAGTGATGCACAACGTCCGCACACAAATCAAATCAAACGCAAATGTGATGATTAATATTTCATTGTGGGTTTTAATTTAAGTTCCTTAATTACTGTGATATAAGAGACATATTTCATTTAAGTTAACTTTAAATTTAAATAACGTTAAAAAGTTATGATGATGATTAGCATTTAATTGTTGATTTTGATTGTAGTTCCTTAATTACTGCGATTTTAGAGACATTTCATTTAAGTTAAGCATACTGGGCTGTTACACTGTAATGATTATGATGAATTGTTGATTTGTATTGTTGGTTTTTATTGCTTGCCCATCACTATTACTCGTTAGGCGTCTCATTAACACAGTGCGGCATGGCAAAATGTTTCTCATGAAATCAGGGTAGTACATTTTCTCCTAAATCTGGGGAAGTACAAATCAGAATTAAAAACGATTTATGCTGTAGAAACTACTACATATTATCTACATTTTAAAAAAAAGAGCACACAAAAATGTTTTAATTTCAAATAGTTATGACCTCTTGAATCTATTAACTAATGTGAACAAATGATGTTCATGACGCACCGCAGTGGAGTCCTGCGTGAGAATCATGGAGTTCATGTCGCACCCTGGGTAAGTTCAGTAAATTTGGTGCCGCAATCAACGTGTTAATTAACTCTCACAATCGATATATTTTGATCTCGACATCGCAGGTGAAGCTGTGTAAAGATTTAATGAAAGTACGAAATTAATCTGTAATGAGAGGGTAAGGGATTAAATAATATATTACACCTACATTCAAAAATTCTTTTTTAAAAATCGACCAAAGTATTACTTAACAAGTAAGTCAGTCGCGTTTCGTGCTTTTTCGAAAATTTATTAAAAATGCCTACACCGAATGGTCGCGATTCGTGCGTCCTATTAATTAAGCTCTTTCAGAGTCAATCTGTTATGGTTTCAAGTCTAATCCAAAAAGATAACGGAAATAAAGGATGACGAGCTATTTGGTATAATGGTCGAAAAGTCGGCTATCACACCAGTGGTCGCGGGTTCGATCCCCACACGGTACAAACATTTGTGTGCATGAACATGTCTGTTTGTATCGGTCTAGGTGTTTCTATGTATAATATGTATGTATTTACAAAAAAAAGTATATAAGTAATATTTATCCGTTGTCTAGCACCCATAGCACAAGCTATGATTAGTTTGGGGCTAGTTGGCGATGCGGGAATAATGTCCAGAGATTTTTTTATATTGAAAGCTTTTTGTTGCCAATCTCTCAATTCGTAACGGAGTGAACCCGATAGATCGACGTGTTTGTGTTATGAGGATAGTTTGCGGGAGTGGCGTATGTTTTTTATCCACTTATTATTATTTTAAATATATTTTCACTCGATAGCATACTTTAAATCACATCAATGTGAACTTTTTTGATTTAAACCATGGGCAAAGAAAAAACACTTTTGATTTTTTTTAATAAGCAACTATTAATATTCTTTATTTATTTATTTTATTTATTGAACAGGTAAACACAACAGATTACAATTAGCACACATTTACGAAAAAAAGACAGATGGAGATATAATTGCAATCCTAGAAGCGTTTACACGACAAAACTAAAAATTACAAACAGACACTATTTCACAAAACCATACAGACAAAAACAAACAAAACCAAAACAAATGAAAATTACAATTAACAATGAAACTTATTTATAATATTCTGTGTTACTTAGTATAAATAATATATGATTAAATACTCAGTAAAGAACATTTTTGTTTTTTTAGGACAATTTATAGTTGTTTTAATATTTCATATTGTAGTAGATGCACTATGAAAAACACCTTCATTTTTAGGGTTCCGTAGCCAAATGGCAAAAACGGAACCCTTTAGGGTTCCGTAGCCAAATGGCAAAAACGGAACCCTTATGGATTCGTCATGTCTGTCTGTCTGTCTGTCTGTCTGTCTGTCTGTCTGTCTGTCCGTCCGTATGTCACAGCCACTTTTTACCGAAACTATAAGAGCTATACTGTTGAAAATTAGTAAGTAGATGTATTCTGTGAACCGCATTAAGATTTTCATACAAAAATAGAAAAATAATAATAAATTTTGGGGGCTCTCCATACTTAGAACTGAAATTCAAAAATTTTTTTTTCATCCAATCCTTACGTGTTGGGTATCTATGGATAGGTCTTTTAAAATGATAATAAGGTTTCTTATATTATTTTTTTCTAAACTGAATAGTTTGCGCGAGAGACACTTCCAAAGTGGTAAAATGTTGGTCCCCCCCCCTGTAACTTCTAAAATAAGAGAACGATAAATCTAAAAAAAATATATGATGTACATTATTATGCAAACTTCCATTGAAAATTGGTTTGAACGAGATCAAGTAATTAGTTTATAAATTTTTGGGGCTTCCCATACTTAGAACTGAAACTAAAAAAAAATTTTTTCTTCAAACCCTTACGTGTGAGGTATCTATAGATAGGTCTTTAAAAATGATAATAAGGTTTCTTATATCATTTTTTTCTAAACGAAATAGTTTTCGCGAGAGACACTTCCAAAGTGGTAAAATGTTGGTCACCCCCCCTCTAACTTCTAAAATAAGGGAACGATAAAACTAAAAAATATATATGATGTACATTACCATGCAAACTTCCATTGAAAATTGGTTTGAACGAGATCAAGTAATTAGTTTTTTTTTTTAAAGTCATGAATCGTAAACCGCAATTTTCCTCTCATTCAATCAACTCAAATATATAAACGTCGATCAAACTTACAAAGAACTACAAGAACTTTTATATTATGATGATACTTGCTGCTACGGAACCCTTCATGGGCGAGTCCGACTCGCACTTGGCCGGTTTTTTTATTATTTTGTAATTTAATCGTAGCTTACTTCTTTTGTTATCATTCGCATTTAGATTGAAAAAATAAATGATCAAGTCGTTGAAAGTTACAAACTTGACGAATTATAATTATTATTAGTCTAGAACCCTAGACTGATAAAATAAAGCGTCAGTGAGTCGACATCTCCGTAGCCCACACTAGGAGCTCCAACGCAAAAACTAGACTTGTATATAAAACTGACCATTCGAGACAGAAGTTGGTCATTTGACCTGCTGTCTTTATAATAGTTAAATTAATATCTCGATCCACATCAGACACCGTTAGCCGCAACAGTTTATTGGCAAGAGCAAATGTTGCGATACGAAAAAGGTTTTTTTACAACGTCATAATTGTACTTTGGCGTAACTGTGAATCGTATCAAAGATATTACTGTTATAGATAGATATCATAGATGCCTCTTTTTTTGCTAGGCTAGCGTGTTTCTGCAAAAAGTGCCTCTGGGCGGCGGTTACTGTTATTAATATATTTTTTAATAGTTCTGATTTCCTGGCACGTGTCATGTCAGATATAATTGACAGCTGGGATGCATCCGTACTCTCTATTTTATCCAAAGAAACGCGTTACACATTGGCACACTTCATCAAGGGCGGACGAAGTTTACAATAATCATCAATACAATGCGAATCGACTACTAACCCAATTTCATGAGTTGCAATATATCTTTGAACACAACCACAGAATATATGTATAATCATTGATAGTGAAAAACACTATCAATGTCTGTGTATAATAGTACTTACACAACAAAGACTAAAGTCTATTACGCTGTATATAGACTTTGTCATAGATGAGTGAAGTTGTGCAAAAAGCAATTTTAGCGCCCGCATATTGAGTCAGTCAGTCACTGACGTTTTGGGCACATTTCACTTGGTGATAGTGAAATGGAATTGGATGGAATTCATGTAGTCTATGTTACTGTATTCTTATACTGTACTAGTTTGACTGGGCATAATAGTAAACTATATACACCGTGCAACACACGAATCGTGTTTTTTTATACCACCTAACCTTAACCACAGATTATTAAATTACTGCCTTAACTAAAAACATTAAAAAAATTTACTTCTGTGCTTAGAATTAAGTAATTATTGTAAGCTTCTGTGTTTGTTTTGTGCCTAGACGTTTATCTGTTTTTATGTATAAATTCATCGATGGTCTAGTGGTTTACATTACGGGCTGGACCTGGGTTCAATTCCACACGGTTAGGCAAAAAATTTGTCCGAATCGAGGTTTGTGATCACAAATATGACTATGCGGTTTAACATGATAGCAACGTCCATCAATGTGACGATGACTTGATTTCAACGATAAAGCCTTTGGCTCTTTGGGACATAACATATGCAATACTTTACCATAAACATACTTTAGTATAATATTCAACCTTGCCAGATCTATAAGTGAAGTGCAAATAACCATCTTTATCTTGGCTTGCCCGTCTGATACTTCCATCAACTAGTCTTGAGAAGCTGGAGAAATTGTGATTACGTTACACCGAGAAGTCTTAAGGGTGAGACATAACTTTCAGAGAGAGCGTTGGGAGCGACCCACAATGGCCTCGCGCCATTCAACGCTGGGAAGCGTTTTCTCGAAGAAAGTAAAAGTAGGACGAAGCGTTATGTATTTTACTTAACGTGAGTTATGCCGTGTAAGATTGGTCGTAATATTTGTGAATGGACAGCATTTTGACGAATTTCATTTCAGTTTAAGGTTAAATAAAACTGGGATTAATTCGACTAAACTACATATAAAAAACTTGTCGAAACGCTGAATATTTTTACTTACTTTCTTATAAAATACTAAGCGGTCAAAATACTGAAAGCGTAATGAAATATTGATAATAGCTTTCTTGAAAATACAATCTAAATTTCATACTAATATTCTAATTGTAAAATTAACACTTCACTTCTCCCAACATTTTGTATGAGAAGCCATAAAGAAATACAATGTAACGACAGAAATAGACTACCTGTACTCTCCCAGAGATTGATATGAAACTAAAACCTGGCTTCATCTCACATTGAGATGGATGGATTGGGATTCTGTTTTTAGACCGAATTGTTTACATAGGTGGAATTCAAAATATTATTGTGAGCAATTTTAAAGCATTTAATGCTCAAAAGAGCTGCCACCTACTCTTGATATCAAAGGCTCGAAGATCAGTGAAGCTTATAGTTTAGTAGGCTGTCATTGAGCGATGCTTTTTGGATAAATGTCTTGTAAATACGTATCACGCCAGGTATGACTGTGCCTGTCTGTCAACTAAAACGACATAATATATTATGTAAATAAATACTGGTAATGGCTTCCACATTTATATTGCCGAAACATACAATAGCCAAAACTGTTACCATGGTAGATTCTAGATTCTATCATCTATGCTTGTGGTCAGACATTGAAAAGGTTATTCTCCCAACCAGACCCAATTCGAGAATCCAACCCACAGCCTGATTTTTATGACCTGAAAAGCAAAATCACTTTTTTACAGGCGGTCAAAAAATATCTCCGTTATACAGGGTCACAGAATATATAATAGTATTAACGTAACAGGGTGTATATTTTTTCTTAACCGAGCGGAAGTAGAATTGCATGGTATAATTCAAGATGGCGGAAACTTCCTTCCCGCGGTTTGATCTGGTTCAGAGTGATTGCGACGCGCACGCGATATATGAACGTCGAGAGATCCACACGTGCGGATAATCGTGACCACTGACCAGCCACCGTGTCTCAAAGGCTGCGAATTGGCTTAGGTTGAAAACCACCTCTATCTATGAAAAACTTGGTCTCGCACTATCTGCAATATCGTATTATTATGGTTTCGCAAATATTTTTTACGTTATTTGCTATGAAATTGAATCTACAGTCGGGTATTTTTTGCTTTGCAAACTTGCCTGAAAAACGAGTGCTATATTTACGATAATCTAGTGTACCGTAAATCAATAAAAAACCACGTATGAAGCCCTAAGGTCCTGTACTGCGTTGGTCGGGAGCCGAGCGCCATCGCGTCATTTCGTATACGTTGCTGACCTCTCATGCATTCCCTTACGCGTGCCTCTTACTAAGCCTGCAATGGATTACTAACAGCGCGTGGCTCTCGTCCAATTAAAATCATGACGTAAAGGTTGTAATAAAATAATGCTTGCAGGGGTTCCGGAATTTTCTAGGAAGCGCGCTTCGATGGAATTAACGGAATGATATTTTGCACTGTAGATTACGTATATAGTAATTTGCCTGGAAAACTCTAAATCTGTTCTAAGCTTACACATCGACATCTGTCACTGTTGAGTTAAATGTAAGGTACGAAACATTTCACACATGACTGGACTAATGCACAAAGCAAACACAAAGCTTTGTGGAGGAACAGTATTAAGTGACGATATTAATTTATTTAAATTTTAATATAAGTAATTTGGTAATTTCCATTTCCTACTTTTACTTTTACTAACAGCAACATAATATAAACTTTCTGTATTTTTTTGGATACCGCATAATTTACACTTTGATAAATTAAAAGCAAAATATTCTTAAATTAAAATTTTCAATTATTTTTAATTTATTATTTTTAGAAGATATCATAAAATTGAAGCAAAGCGCGTTAAAAAAATATTCGTGGAAGTCCAGGGAAGGACTTCCACGAATATTTTCAGGACTAAAATTAGTCAAATCAGTTCAGCCGTTCTCGAGTTTTAGCGAGACTAACAAACAGCAATTCATTTTTATTTATAAATAATTATTCTCTTATAAAGCAGTTTAAGTCCTATAGTTCCATCAGCTTCTAGTGAGGGGGTGTAGCTCAATGGCTAGAGCTATCGCATGCAAAGCGAGAGGTCCCAGGTTCGATTCCTGGCCCCCCTTACTCGGAGCACGACAAAAATACAACTTTTGCAATTTTTTGGTAACATTTTTAACCTATTTTGTTTGAAATTAAAGTAAATGAAGTAATATTAACTTAGCACGTAAAAATCTGTTTAGAAACACTAATGTAGGTACTTCTATTATAGAGTTGATAATTGTGATTTTATTATATAATAAGTAAAATAAAAACGGACATTTTAACTCTATAACAATTTGGAATATTAATTTACTTAGAAATATCAAAGTTTTTCAGAAGGATTTCCGACTTTACTTTGAGTTTGATGAAAAAGAAATATAAATATACATTAATCTTATTTTTAGAAAAAGTTTTGGACCATATGGCTAATTTGATAAAACCATTGCAGAAATATTTAATATTAAATAAGTAGCTAAGTACAATCAACTGCACATCAACCTACGTAGATTGTGACAAATCTAAACCTAAAAATATCATAATTAACTATCATAAATTAATGATTGTCTTGGGTGAAATTCGTAGCCATCACCCCTGGCGCATAACTAAAGGTTTCTAACAAATGCTATATAGGGCAACAATAAAATAGTTTGAGAACCACTGCAAGTAATCTTAACTTCACTTGCTTCGCGACGAGGAAATTTCTTAGTAATAACCAGAGTGTCATACGGAAGTAATAAGATGTAACAGTTTTTGTGTTTTTGGACACGTAAGCTTTAGATTAAGCTTATGCATCTGATTACGTCACTGGGCCGTCCTTCCGTCTATATCCATTAACTAGAAATTATAAGGCTTGTCCGGGAAATGTTATAAATCTTGTACTATATGTATATGGTCACAGAATTTATTTTAGTACATAGATTGATTGTTTTGCATTTAGTAGTAGAAGCTTGATTGTCTGTTTATTACTTAGTAATGACAAGATGTTTAAATTTTACTTTGATTTGTAATTTGTACATCCGAAATGGAAATGCGTTTCATCAAAAGATGGTTTAACTAAGTTTAACTTGTGGATTTAACACATAGCAGTCAAATTGAGAACCTCCTCCTTTTTTGGAGTAGGATCTACTTCAACGTTTGGCAAATACGTTCACATGGAGAAGCTTTTTTCGTTCATTGATATAATTAGAATTAGAAAAGAAATAAATTAACTCACCACAAAACGGTATGCCATCAGTCCACTTCCCGTTCTTCTGGCAGACTCTCCGCGCCGGGCCGAGCAGCTCGAAGCCTCGCTCACACTCGTAGACCGCGATGGTTCCTTCTGCTAAAGCCTCGTCGGTGAACGTGACGCGGCAGTGCGCAGGCGCACCGGGGAACCGGCATGTCGCTGATGAGCCTGGGGAGAGACAGAGAGAGTTACAAACCGAAGTCTTCCAATGTTTTCTACCACCGATGTTGTATCAGGGTATTAGGCGGTGGAACCGGTATGCCGCCGATGAGCATAGGGAGAGAGAGAAATGGTCTCAAAATCTTCCAATGTAGAAGTAGTATCAGCCTTTAAATTCGTTGGCTGACGTAGACACATTTTGCTACCGGTCATTTTATTTAAGTGGACACCAATTTTAATTTAACTTAATGAGAGCTGATTTCTGGCTCTCACATTGTGTACTACAGAAAATGGAATGCGTTTGTCGGACGACCCGGCCGACCCCCGGCGCTGCCCGGTGCCCGGGCCGGGCAGTGTGAAATATGCTACCGATGCTCCTATTGACTCGCATCCTCAAGGGTCTATAGGAACGATCCCGCTAACTGATGGAAACAACAAAATCCCAATACAAGAACACCATCGTATTGGTGCCTGGAACGTGAACGGACTTATCCAGGCTGGAAAATTGAGCAACGTTGAGCAGGAAATGAAAGACCATAACATCTCCCTCTTGGGCATCTGCGAAACACATCTCCGAGACCAAGGCCATTTTAAAACCCCTGGTGAAGAGTTTAGAGAAGAGGTTAGAACTCATGTGTTATTTTTAAAAGAGTATGAACCAGTTTTACCATCGTCTGATCAATTTCAGATAACATATCTGACAGATATCAATGACGCTTTCCCCTTTTAAAAAACTGACCAAAAGAACAGGACAATATCAACACCCAAAGCATAGAAAACATAAATTCTTTGCCATACACGATCTCTTGATGGATGGCGGTCTTTCACTGTGCGTTTTTCCCGAACAATCTCACTGCAGCAGTATTCCCTGACAGTTACGACATAAAGACCTTCAAGAAACGAGCACAAACGAGCATACCTACTATCTCTTAAAAGGCTGGCAACGCATCAGCGATCCCTCTGGTGTCGCAGATGTTCATCCATAGGCGGCGTTGATTGCTTACCACCAGGCGGCCCGCGCTGGCTCGTTTGCCGCCTTTGGCATAAAAAAAAACGATTCCGTCTGTTTCCGTCATATTAAAAGACAACGTCGGATTTTGACGCAATAAATCAGAATTGTAATTTTACATGATTTTCAAAGATATTTTGGTTTCTAAAAACATTTGGTTTCCCTCTCACAAGAAGCCACAATGCCCCATCCAAAGTACTTTATTCCATCGTCTAGAAATGTGACGTAGCTTAAGTGCATGGATTGGCGAGGTGTATTCATCCTGTTGCGGTTGTCAAGCGTAGTGACGGTGGCGGCACTGCTGACCATCCACGCAAAGTCTGTGCGGGTATTCCGGTGGGAGCAGTCTGTGTCTGGTGGAGTCTTAGTGACCTATGGGGTCGCCATGCTCGGACTTGTGCTCAATGCTGGGGTGGAAACCGATTATAGGACCTCGAGGTTCTTTCAGGTTAGATGGAACTGTTTATGTTAGTCCTTAGTCCGGAAATTTTAGGGTGTTCTGTGGTTTGGAAGTCGATCGGTACACCAGAGATTATCAATTCTCATGTATGAAATTTTAGTGGCGGAGGGTGCTAAAGAAATTTAAAGAGTTTGGTCTGGAAAGGTTTACCATTCTTTCCAGACAGGCTTCTACCATTATTATAAGTATTAAGGCGATTCAAAATTCCCATAAGATTGTCAGTATGATTGTTATTATACATAGATATTGATTCCGTCCGACATTGGCAGGGAACAGTGCAAAGTAGCTGATGCATCCGCTTTTCCTGTCTTCTGGACCCCCTAACGTAACTTTTTTTCCGCGAACCACAAGTATGACAGAGAGAGTACTTATTGACACTCTCTCTGTCATACTACATACTATTACACTGCATCTAAACACAACATTTTTGTCACCAGGCTTACATCTGCGCCACTGGCACCCTGCTCTTATGCATGAACGCTGGTGCCATCTACCGGCGCTGGCGTGGCGCTGGTGAGCTGACCAGGGTGGTGGCTGAACTCCTGGGGGCCATGGGGGTCCCCCTTCGCCGCCAGGTATTGGTCTGTGTTGTTATGATGATGTTCGCTTATAGAGAACAGATGTAAGAGTATTCTTGCATCTGAATATTGATTAGTTGTAGGTAGTAGTACTCGTAAGTAGGTAGTAGAACGTGTAATGTATTCTTACTTTACAAGGTTTAGTGGTATTCTTAGATTAGTTTGTTTAGTTTTAATCAAACACGCCTATAAGAGATAGATTTCAGCTTCCAAAGATTTGTTTAGTTGTTAATATACACGATTTATGCGTATTCGTCATTATACGCTTGGTGTACGCCTGCTTGCAGCTTATACAGGGTGGAATTTTGTAATGCCACTTGAAGGGGAAGTACTCTTAATACTGTAGATAGAAAATTTTACTCAAAGAAAACATTCCTTTATTTTTTTAAAGAAAGAAAACTGCATTCAAAGATTTTTAAAAATTCGCTTGCTTCACCCGGTAATCGAACCGACTAAAATCTGTATAAAAGTTGCACCCTGTACTTTTATTGCATCGATCGTTAGGGTCAATAATAAGGATGAAATCTCTCTAACAAACTTCATAAATTAAATGAAAGGAAAACAATGAAATCCTAAATTATTGATTCAATGGGTCAAGTTAAAGAACTTTTTTCATTGTTTTCCTTTCATTTAATTTATGAACTTTATTGGAGAGATTTTATCCTTATAATTGTCCCTAACGATCGATGCAATAAAAGTACAAGGTGCAACTTTTACAGATTTTAGTCGGTTCGATTACCGGGAACGGCAAGCGAATTTTTAAAAATCTTTGAATGCAGTTATCTTTCTTTTCAAAAACAAAGGAATGTTTTCTTTAAGTAAAATTTTCTATCTACAGTATTAAGAGTACTTCCCTTTCAGGTGGCATTACAAAATTCCACCCTGTATACAAAACTATGTAACTCTGTCGACGGAGCCTCAAAGCCAGCATGCAGCGACGCGAGCGTGACGTTGACGCTCCGTCGACAGAGTTACATAGTTTTGTATGTAAGCTGATATCAGGCGTACACCAAGCGTATAATGACGAATACGCGTCTACGAAGCTACGCCGCCGTGGACAGTAGGCCTTAAGCATTGGTTTGTGTTATATTATTGTACGCTTAAAATGATAGTTGTATTCTTGGTCAAGAAAGTGTGTTTATTTGTATTCTTATAAGAATTATTTGTTTTGTTATAGTTTTATATCTACCATTGGATTTTTGTATTCGCCTGCAAGTAATAGATGTTTTCTTGCTTCTGGAATTTTGATTGGTTGTAGCTAGACTGTATTTATTTGGCGATTAGTTAATTTTAGGCCTAGATTTATACATAAACATTTAGAATGTATAGATATGTTGTAGTTAAATAACACCAGTTATATTGTTTTAAAGTTGGTTATAGTTTGCTTCGAGTAAATTAAATTTCACGACACCGTTTTTTATTTCCTATCATTTAGTAAACCTTACTATGTATATTAATATATATTTTATATACTTGTATTTTTTTAATGAATTCCATCTACATATTCAGAGCAAATTCTGGGATGTAGGAGACATCCTTCTACACCCGATGGCAGGTGACGGTTGGTAACGTATTCCCAGGGTTATAATAAATAAAGAAAGAAAGAAATAGGAATCGTAATAGTCTATGGAATGTCTGTATGATGGTAGGAAAAAAAGTTTATGACGTGCAAAAGAATTTCTTGGTAAATCAAATTGCAAAATAAATACTTTGACTTTGACTTTGATATAATAATTGAGATGGCATTTGGTATGTGCCACGAAAAATGCCTACTTCCTTTGTGTTTGAAGTGTACTTATTTTTTCATTTGTTCAAGGTAATGATCAAGGTTTACCTAAGTGCAACAGCTGCATTCGCTCTTTTCTGTGATTTCATTCTCACTTTGGTAACTCTTGCTAACGTGAGGAAGTCCTAAGACCGTCGTCAAAGGAACCAGGTGTAATACTTAAGTCTAATCAACTGTAGTGCTAATGTAATAAAAGCATCGTTATTTTATGTTTTTTTTTGTTGGCAGACAGACACAGTAATGTAGACACCTCCAATCTTCGAGCCTTCGGGTGTACTGGGTCTCTCATTTTTACTGCCGAAACATAGCTAGAGCTCTTATGGCAGCAGATTCCACCAGTAAGGGTACCACCCTTAGCCACGCTAGCCAGTGTTTTACTACCATCCAGACGACCTTCTTGTTTTAGACCTTTAACATCCAGGCAACAGAACAAACACGAATAAGTATTATTTATCCTTTACTAGCTGACCGGGTGAACTTCGTATCACTTACTTTAGTATTTTCCTCGCAATTGTCCATATTTTCTCATCGTTTAAACCTTCCGTGGACTTCTACAAATATTTCAAGACTAAAATTAGTCAAATCTCGAGTTTTAGCAAGACTAACGAACAGGAATAAATTTTTATAATATATATAGATGAGGTTTTTACCCACGACCCCTTGTGCCTTAGGCAGAGTCACTGATGAATAAATACTCCATCTAGGCAGTCCATCTGCTTAATACGGGTTGGATCTATGTGAATTTCATGTTATTTTGACCTACGAGATAATAGCCGAGAATCAAATACAATACAATTTCCGTTGGGTTACTTTCGCTACACGGACCGATCGTTTAATACGACACACACGGCTCGTAAACCCCAGGCGAGTTATGGTGCGAAAATGCATTCCCCTCCATAAAAAAGAAATAACCTGCTGGTCCCAATCAGGTGGAAAGGGGAAACTGGGGGAGTTTAGTGGGTAGTGGGATAAACGTCTTTAGACTCAAACTCTACACACGGCCGCAGACGTTGCTAGTTTGTGTTCTTCTCCGCAAAAAAGGGAGAAGCTAGCTGGAGCAATGCTAATGATGACTTTAACCCTTTCCCCGCCACGCTTTTTTCCGAAATTGGTGCCCCACACGCCACGACCATTAAAAAAAAATTCCAAAAAATTATTAGGTTATACTCAACTCATTCAGGCAAGTAAAAATACAACGTTTCTTGATCATGTTTTTTTGTCTGATATATCAGACATTGGCGTGGTGGGCACGAAAATGGTTTGTCTGATATATCAGACATTGGCGTTGAAAGGGTTAAATTAAAATTGTGTTTACGACATGAAAGTATTGTTGGCTATCACGTAGCGAGTCTCGGTGATAATCAGGGCTTTGCGTGAATAATTCGTAATTTAAAACGATCGGCCCGTTGGTAGCGAAAGTAACCCAACGGAAATTGTATTGTATTTGATTCTCGGCTATTATCTCGTAGGTCAAAATAACATGAAATTCACATAGATCCAACCCGTATTAAGCAAATGGACTGCCTAGATGGAGTATTTATTCATCAGTGACTCTGCCTAAGGCACAAGGGGTCGTGGGTAAAAACCTCATCTATATAATCCATACACTTTTACTTTGGGTCGTATATTATACTCTAATGAAGTGGCGATTTTCAGACTAATTTATTCGATAGTTTAGTGGTTACAGTACCGAGCCATGATGTCGGGGTCCAGTGATCAAGTATGTCAAAATTCGTGTCGTATTTTCGAATACACTTCGGGTTTGTCCAATCTGCATTTTGCAAGCGTGGTGATTTAGTATTTACCATTGTAACGATGACTGCATTTCAAAAATAGTGGATTTTAAAAAAGCAGCCATCGTTTTTTGCTCTGCATAGAGACATTAAATAGTTACTTTCTTACTAAAGCAAATCGGTTTTTAAAACCGTAGCATTAAGCAAAGCCATAGCAAATTTTCAAAGTAAGTTGTAAAATTTGTGTCAACATTAAACTAACCTAGTAATCACAGTAATCGTTTTATATTTTACTTTCTACTTTCGTTATTACCTGTTACGCTCAGACGAATAACGTACATGTTTACTTTAACTTTGTAACCACTATGTTTCTCGTGTTACTGATCGTATAATCGGGTATAGCCCGTCGCCATACCTACTGCGGAAAAATGTTGCAACTAATTTCTTCAAGTGGCAACAATCAAATAAAAAACAATAAGATGTCATTCATTATTGCTGTCTGTCAAAGTGTGATGTCAATTGTCAACCATGCCTTGTTATTTCTTGGATATTGTGAAATATTTGTAAGTATAACCATAACAACCAAGTATTGCTATAACCTTAACTAATGTGTCGCCTCCTGAGCAGGTTTTTTATTTTCTTGGTCAGGCTTTAAATGTACTTAAACTTAATTTTAGCTAAGAAATTATAAAAACGGTCTCTGTCTTTTAAATATAATCCTCGGAATACAGATAAGTCAGTAAGGTATGCTGCTTACTTTGCAGGCAATAATTATGAATATTTATGTTATTTTTGAAACTCAACCATTACTTTGATGTTTTTAAATTTTTCTTTTATATGATATTTATTGTTATCATAAATGTAAGATAATTAAGGCAAATGTAATAAAGATCGACTCGATGCTACTCTTAATTGTCCTTTTTTCTATAAAACATAGTCTTGTTGAATAAAATTAGTACAAAAATTTATAAAAGGCTAAAACCAACACCTTGTAATATATGACAAAAATGCGTTTATTTGAGCCTTTATATCTTCTACTTAAAGAAAAGGTTGGAGTAGTGTATTTAATTTTACAACTTTAAGACAAAAAAGATAACGAAAATTCGGAGTAAAGAGAAGCCTACATTATTTGCACTTGTATTCAAAACTTCCAACAATTTTATTCCGGGCTTAATGGCCCCCACAATTATATTTCCAGGACACAAAAATGTTATTAATTAATCATGTCACCTGTGAGGGTAGTAGCTAGACTTTGAAAGTATCCTCATACCAGATCTAAGGCAGGAATCGAACCCACGACTTCCGCGACTTTCTGAGCCACAGCGGTCATTTGTGCTGCATTTGAAATGGAGGTCACCAGTTGCTCCTGTGTCTGCGTCAAGTAATAACCTCTAAACACCTGGCTGACCCAAGTCACGAAGCTCGTAAGTCAAACACATTACTTTCATTTTTTCGCACGCGGTCAACGGTCACTGCACTTTCAGCTAAAAGTGAATGCCATTGTCTTATGCGACGGCCATTAAGTTGTTGTGGGATTTTTAAAGCTTAGAAAAAGATTTACCATTTCCTTTATTGGTGAAACCAATTGTACGCAAAAAATGCCGCAGGTGTATATCAAGGGCCTCTAATTGGTACCGCTAGTATTCCACCGGAGAAGTTAAGACCAACACAGGAGTACAGACGATATTATGTTTTAATAAACTCACTCGAATATGAACCTCAAAGCATTGGCGAAAGAACTCGCTTGTAAATTTTATTTTACCTACTATACTGTACCACCCATCCTCCCTTTTGTGGGGGTGTTTGTAAGCTTCATGCCCGGACAAACCAAAATGAGACGGAATAATCTCTTTATTGATATACGAATGTGCTAGGTTCTGCATACAATTTCGTTGCGTTGATTTATGAAAGAGACCTCTTATGGACGCCTCGCACAAACCAGACGGAACACAATAGTAGTCACTATTATTTCACTCTGGTGTTATGTGAGTGAGAGGGTGATACTTTCTCGGCGGTGACCGAATACATTGCGAAAAAGTCGAATGCCAAAAAACCATTCGACCCACGATCCTATAGTTCTTATACCTTGTTAAGGGTTACATAGGTGGTGGCAGTTCTTCTAATGTAATATAAGTAAATAAAAAAGTTATAACAGGAATTGAAAAATTTATGGATTTTGTGCAACTGCACCTTGAATAGATCGGAACAAAATATTATATAATCGGAAAAAGAGACATTTCAAACTTTTTCGTTTTTAGTAGACGTAAATGAGAAGCTTATGTGTCGACAACTGGTCGACAATAATCCTTTGATAACCAGCGCCCAGACCTTCCGATGCAGGTAAAATGTTAGCTGAGCTAGGTCTTCATATACTGGACACAAGATACGGTGAAAATCTGTCTATTGAACGCAACGACGTTATTGAACGTGTACAAATTGTTCGATCAATATCACTGAGGTCAATTATAATACGCGCGGCGTATTATCAATATGGAAATGTTTCTTTGTTGTCACTTTTATGTCATTTTTTTATACAAGCTTTGGGAGGAGGGAGGCGAGTATTCCACGCTGTCTCTTCGGTTTATTTTTTCGAACTGTAGTTACAACGTTCGGGCAAAAACTTAATGAAATGAAATAGTTTATTGTACAAATAGATTTTTGAAAAATATTTTTGCACTTCATTTTATTTTCCTACCAGCACTTTGACGCCACTGATGGCCTGGAGAGAACAGTTTGTCTTTTTAAGGTCGTTGGTTCGATTCTTGTCTTGGGTATGGCGGTTGGAGTTGTCACAATATTATGTTGTGGTGACGTTGTGTTGGTTTCTCGTAGTGAGAAAACGACCTTAGGGTTTAATTTAATATGGTTTTTAATTAGAGATACGAAGTTCACCGGGTCAGCTAGTATAAAATATAAAATAAATAATAGATTACATTATTACAAAATCGCAAAAATACAAACAGATCGACATTATTAATATCTCAATACCCACAACTTTTGGTGCGTATCATCCTCATCTTCTCAATTACACGCACACAAAACAAATAGTCAGAAAAAGCAATTTCCAGCTCTAAAACAATTGTGATAAGCTAGAAAATTAAATTTCCACCCGCAAGAGATTTGCAAGATACAGCGCCGTGAAGCAAGGGGAATTGAGCAGATACCGGCAAGGTATAGCTGCAGTTGAAATCGAACTTTGGGAGACGCGGTTAAGGTTCAATGTTGTGGAGATGCAGTCTCCGCGAGGTCACCACGCTTTCGTGGAGAGCCTAAACGGCGCGGCGCTGCACCGAGTGCAGTCATTATGATATTGTTTTCTGTGACAATTCCGCATTAGCTTTCAAGGACTACTTTTATAATACATACTTGACTAGCTTTCGTGAAACAGTGGCTTCCGCATTTTCGAACCAAAACTATTATGACTGAAGATTTAATCTGTGGTAGCTAGCCAGAATCGGACTCTGAAAAATTCCTACCACCAACCAGGCCAAGGCGAGAATCGTCCGGGTTTCACGACCCAAGCGGCTTATCCACTGTTCTACGAAGGCGGTCAAAACATTGCTCTACCGGCGTCAAACCAAAATGTACATTTATGTTTTTGTCATGTGTATGAAATAAATATATGAATAAAAACCCTTGAAATCTGGCACAATAGCCGTCTCAACCATCTCAAGCAGACCAACTCTAGCATTTTCTTCATGAGTGAGGGTGTGTCCCTCATTGGACCAGTAGTTCTGAAAGCGAGCCCGCACGCGCCACTCAGGAAATGCTCCGAAGCACCGTGGGCTATCATTACCACTGAGCTATCACCACCCGCTGATCACGAGAAGGGTAGTATTATCTGCGACAGTGGTTCCCAAACTGTTGCGACCCACAGGTGGGGCTTATGCAGATGGAGAAACAGAAGGCCAAATGAAATATTACCACTGAATTAGCGCTTTATTCCCTTCTCCCAAGTCCCAGACATGGACACAGGTCTAGCTAGCCTGCGGTTCTTGTGCTTACGAAAAAAAAAGGCAAATGATGGTTTGGAAATCATATACCTTCAATATCATAAAACTTCCAATTAGTAAGTTGAACCAAAAACCACTCGACCAATGAAGAAAATAATCCTAACGATAAATGTATGTCTCACTTCTTTGACGAGCGAGCCGTTTGGTGTAATGGTCGAGAAGTCGGCTATTACACCAGAGGTCGCGGATTCGATCCCCGCACGGTACAAACATTTGTGTGCATGAACATGTCTGTTTGTATCGGTCTGGGTGTTTATTTGTATAATATGTATGTATTTACAAAAAAAAAAGTATATAAGTAATAGGAACTAATGAGAAAAAATAGTATCACTAGTTCCGGTGGAACTTTTTTGACCGGAACTAGTGAGAATGATCCAATGTTTATCCGTTGTCTGGCACCCATAGCACAAGCTAATGCTTAGTTTAGGGCTAGATGGCGCTGTGTGAATAATGTCCAGAAATATTTATATTTATTATTTATTTTTTAATCCAGTGGAGTACATAAAAGTACATTACTTTTTATGAATATGTACCACATTCAAATTAAAATAATCATCCGTGGTCGTGCTGGATAGCATCACACAACAAATACATAATATAATTAACAAAAATGTTCGAACTATGAGCGGCCAATCTTCTGCTTAGTAACTAACATTCAAGCCACAGCCAATATATCGACTGCAAAGCTATTAAGAAGGCGTGTCCTGACTGAATCAATGGTTCTGAAAGCAAGACTAGTCAGGAAGTCCACAGCGGCAAACACCGTGGCCTGCTATTACCACTGATCTATCACCACTTGCCCCCCACACGCGAAGGGTGGCATTATTTAGGACAGAGGTGCTCAAACTATGGGTGGCGACCCACTGGTGGGGCACGTCATCTGCCCTGGTCTCAGGTTACCGGTATAATGTATTTCTCATGGACTGATTCTGTTTTATTAGTTTGCCACGATGTAATCTTTATTCTAGACACATTCACATAATTATTAATATAAAATGTTTTGTGAGTTTTTTAACACGTTCAGTGCCACCGACTCACCAGGTGAGGTCACGTAAATCTTATTCCAGTGCCGGCGACTCGCCTGGCGAGTCTACCGTAAAATGTAGGCGGCATCCGAGAAGACTTCATGAAAATCGTACTGGTAATGAACGTGTAGCAATATAAGCATAAAGGGACATCTTAAGCTTAAATGATGATCAAAAACCAAATCTAAAAATAATTATTATCGCAAAATTTTCATTCGGTGGTAGAGTCATTCTGTGACATTGATGATTGACGATTTATAAGTGTCGAACTACTCAAGATAACAGTGATAATATGTTTTAATTGTTAGGGATATATAACATTGAACAGTGAATGGGGTCTACAAACCCCACTTTAGGAACCACTGCCTGGTCGTTTTAAACAGTTGCCTCCCGCTTCACTGACCACTGACTGGTTCCCCTAAACACGCAGACTCGAACATACTCGTTGAACGAGATTGTTACGTGGATCCAATGTGCCAGGTGACCTCAATATAGCATGTTATGCGTACGATATGCACTTTAATTCGACCTATCAATTTTTTTTAATACTTTCAGTTGGTATAGTAGTCCGTGGATTTGTGGTTCAATCCGTCTATTCCCATTCATCACCAATCGGGTTCGAAAAAATTAAGTTCGCGAGTTCAATTCTCGCCTCGGAAATCAAAGACTCAAAGATAAAAAATGATCCTGCTCTATGCGCCAGCGGTCGTGGGTCCGAGGCTCAGTTCAAACATTCATATTACGGATATTTAAGGGTTGTCCGGTTTATGAATGTTCGTATCCGTCTCGTTTGTAATTAAGCATAATCAAATCATAAATAGTTTTTCCTCGCCAAGTTTGTTTACAATTAGTAACAAATATTAGTCATAATAAATCAGTGTGCAGTGAGATTGAGACTTAAATCTAATCGACCAGTGCCCATAGTGTCATTAGTGTAGCACCTGTATATTTTTGGTTTATTCCCGTTCGTCCCACCAAGTTTGTCCCACCAGTGGGACGAACGGGAATTCTTATTTTCACTTCCCGTTAGTCCCACCAGCAAGTTCAGTGGGACGAACGGGAAGTGAAAATAAGATTTCCCTTTCGTCCCACCAAATGAAATGATTAACCAATGCAGTCTGACTTTGAACCTCTGAAGGTCCTTCATACAGCCATACACAGCCAGTAAGTCTGGCTGTCTCATCGGTCAGTCACCTCTTGGCCTACTGATTCACTTGTACACTTGTCGAATAGCCTGCGGGGTGGAAAGTTGAAATTCTTGACGTGACTCACTTGATTGAAAAAATAATAACGTTATCAATTGATTCTTGACAGACGCTCTTATTGGTCTTTTCTGTAATCTTGGACGTAGTTTCGAAATCCAGGGTTGGTTTCCCGGGCCGGGTTTCAAGTTCAAAGACAAAATCTTTGGGCGTCAAAGAGTACTAATTGTGTTTCTACTGCAAGTAAAATATATTTTTTACGGTATAGCGGGCAGACGAGCATGCGGCATACCTGATGGAAAGTGACTAACCGCCACCCATAGACATCTGCACATCAGGAGGAATCACAGATACGCTGCCGGCCTTTAAGGAAGGAATGCATAAATGAATTTATATGTTTCATTCTATTATCAACTCGGTGAAGGTCGATGTAGGGTCGGATCTTAGACTATAACATTCAAAATCAAATAATTAACTACCTTATTGCGTTTACTGTGAATATAAGTGAATGGACTGATTTCGACAATCTATTTATGATTAAAAGTATGAACCTCTCATTATATCCTTGTCAGTATATAATTTTTAAGTTAGGAATCACCTAGGGCTTTTGTTTTTAACAAGTCATTATAAAACATATTATGAATAACTTAAATAAATAAAATAGGCCGAATACTTATTACTAAAAAATGTATTTTTTAATTTCTAGAATCAAGCTTTGATATCACATGAGGTCTTCTTATATCTAATAAGAACGCAGAATGAAAATACCACTTGTCCAACTTCAAAAAGAAGACGGTATAAAATTTACATGAATATCTGTCAATGTTGAAACTATTAGTTATTTAAAAACCAGGGCCAGTCCAGGCCGTTAAACACAGAAAAAAAAACGTTTTGAGTTATAAGCTTATTTACAAAACAGTTTCGCTTCAACGATTATTATCTCTTGTCAATATTAGCTTCCTTCATAGATAAAACAAAGAGCAGCTTTTGTATTATCAGAGAATTATGGTTGCTAGTCGGCAGCCAGCACTATGTAAATATTTAGTATATGACCCCACCTTTGCCACAGATTACTAAATATATAACGTAACCTTTGCTTTGCCTGGTTGTATTTACAGACTACCAAGCTTGTTGCAGGAGAGTATTGCAATATGTTTTTTATTCTTCGCCGAAATAAAAAATATTATTTACATAATTCTGGCTTCTGTATAATAGTAAGGATCACACCAACATATCCTAGATCTGTCAAAATGCAATAAGCTATTTTTTTAGCTCATTGTCCATCGCATAGATTTCAATGACAATAAATTGCGACTTTTAGACATATGAGGGAAGGTAGATTTTTGGCATACTGTATCATCAAACATTGAAAAGATTTTTTTATATATTATAAGCTCAAGCTTATGATGGTAAGAGTTCTTTTTCGTCGTCGTTGACGTCCGCGGCCGTGTGATGGGGCTCGTGACTAAGTCCCACTACCCACTAAACTTCCCCGGTTTCCCCTTCACACTTGATGGGGACATGCCGGTTCCAGCTTTGTGGCTATTGACCAGCCCATCCGCGGGTACTCCGACTTTGATGGTAAGAGTTTACCGTCGCCTAAACTTGTGCAGATGTTATACTCGTATGTTCTGGTTTGCGTTGGGTTGCCGTACCTGAAACAATAGATAGTAATTATTATTTAAGGCATAAAAACAGACACTTATTTTTAGAGTAGGTAGCCTACGACGCGTTGAAGACTAGTGGCACCACTCGAGCGTCGCCCACCCTTCAATTTAAAAGTTTAGGTAATTATTAATTTAAAGAATTTTAAATTGCCATTTTAATTTCTTGGACTAATTTTTATTTATTTATTCACGACATTGACATTTACCTCAGCAAAATAGTCAATAAATTATTTATTTGTTTCAATTTCAAAATAATGATTTATTTTTATTTAAATATGCATACAAAATGTGCCAATTTTGAGAACTTGTATGATGAGATTAACTAATAAATATATAATGAAAATGAATATAAATGTTATGTATGTATGTATTTCTGTGTTTTTATTACCTATAATGGTAAGAACCTGCGACTATACTGAGGTAGGCTAAATTCTGTTCCCGCACTGAATAATACTCTTATAAATTCGCGCATCGTTGAGGTACCAGCTTCATTTTGGCAGCAATAAAAGGTTCTGCTAACACTGGCACAACAGCTGCTATAAAGCTAGTAATACAGTCTATAAATTAAAAAAGTGACCATAAGTCTCACTATGTAGTCACAACAGTCGCTTTATCAGTCGTTGTCTAAAAACTAAAACAAACAACTCAAAGATTAAAGAAAGAAAATGAAATCGTGTATCGTAGTGGAATAGCAAATAGCCGACCGCTTGCTATTCCGATTCTTCCGCGCTCCGACAGTTTGCCACGGGTTTTGTGTTTCAGGGTACCGTTCATTTTCATCTGGTACTTCGCATTAGAAAATATTGGTTTATTCCCGGTCGTCCCCACTGGGTACGAGTGGGAAAAAAACTTTTCGTTCGTCCCCAGTGGTGATGATTGGATTTTTTTATTTCCCACTCGTTCCGCTATAGATCGAGAGTCACAAAATAATTTCCAGGGTGAAATTGAACTTTGGATTTCTATTGGGATTATAGTAGTGGTAGAGCCATGCTGTTTTACAGTACGAATGGGCCGTTTCATCCGGGGAAGTACCACTTCTCAGATATGTTATGTTTATTGATATGTTTGTTAATTTTTATTAGTGGAAACTTTGCTGATTTATGTTTTATTTATAATGGTAGATTTTTATATGTGTAATTCAAAATTGTTTGTTTCCCAAAGAAAATAAAATAAAATAAAATAAAATAACACCAGCGTGAAATAATAGTCAGTACTATTGCGTTTCGTCTGGTTTGTGAGAGTGCCGAAGGCCCACACCGCCTCCTTCCACCCAAAGGCCGGCAATGCATCAGCGATCCCTCTCGTGTTGCAGTCTTTATTAGTTCCCGACGAAAAAAAAGAAGTGTTATAAGTTTGACATGTCTGTTTTTGTGTCTGTTTGTGGCTCCTGAATGAATGAATCGAGTAGAGTGTGATTTTTTTAAATCGAAAACCATGTTCATCGTGGTAGTTCTTAGTTGTATTTTAAAATAAATCGGATTAGCAGCTTAAAGGTTTTCAGATTTATTTTAGACAGTAGACACATAAAGATGTAATCATTGTAATTATTATTATAATTTTAATCAATTTAATTCCATTTTAATTTGTTTTTATGTTGACATTTTTGATTTTATTTTTATTTGTATTATGTATGTACTTGAATATGGCTGAATTGTCTTTGTTTTTATGATATGGATTTTGATCTGAAATAAAGAATTATTATTATTATTATTATTAAATAAAACTCCACAAGCAGGAATGTAAAAGACTCTATTCAAAACATTTTTCCAACTGAAACCAGTGTCATCAATGATATTATATACCTAGCATAAAACATCATTGAGTGTCATCATCACAACACACTCGGTGTCCAGGTTACGACCAGAGACACACCAGAGAGGTCGCATATCAACAAAAGGCTACATTTTACTAAGACGAAGTCGGGAAAGTTCCCATGTTTTAATGTGTGTTTTAACATTATTATTTCCATGTTAACTATTTTACAAAGTACAGTTTTCTGTGTTTACTAAGTCCCATGTCGTTTTTAGTCAGTTTATTTATGACGGAACCCTGTATATTAATTTCCTTCTATCTTGTCAGTGTTTTTTCGTCATCGTCATTGGCACGCTTCGAGGAGCAGAGGCGTTGATGGACGACTGGTGGGTATGCCTTTAAATATGTCTGTTTAATTAGAGATAAACGACCAGCAAAAAATTGAAGAATTTAATTTGTAGAGATAATAATATATTTTGTAATAACAAAATATCCTGGGGAAAGGAAGCTACATTTCTAAAACTACTCAAAGCATGTGCTAACACTGGACTTATAATACCTACATTACTACATACATATATATTTTTTTTTATTTTTTGCATTTGACATTCCCATTCCGACTGTATTTCAAAAATCATTAAAATGTCAACCAGTTACATGATTTCGCGATGATCTATACTGGACTAATTACCTACCATACCTGGTGATTACAAACCCGAGCTGTGCGTTCGTAAAATCCGACTATTATTTTGCCCAACTCGGGAATTGAACCCAGGACCACGATATTTCGGCCGCGTACTTAAACCACTAGTCCATCGAATTGTACCACCAATTTAATGAGGTGAATATATCATCACAGTGGCTTACATACATTTTGAATATCACAATGACGAGTGCGTTCTCCAAAAAGCCATGTCTCATTGTACAGTCAACAGCACTTACGGTTAACACTTGCAGTTCGATAATAGCACTTATGCCCCCGACATAAGAGTGGTACAAAGTTCAAAGTGTTACGTCTGACGTGCTTTTGACTGTACTCTGTACGCAAGCCTTAACTCTCATTAAAAAGTTAATGATCTTTATTGATTAAAATTATGTCTAACGTCACGGCAACTGTGGCTAAGTCATGCTTCAGATGGTGCGTGGATGGTGAGAAGAGGAGATTATAAATACTATCTTCTACTCGTATACGGTGAAAATAGAATAGAAAGGAATAGAATAAAATAGAAAAATGTTTATTTGGCATACTTAGACCGCAACGGCAGGAGCGCGTGACCGTTTATTCCCGATGTCCCCCACTATTTGTCTACTACTGGTGGACATCGGGAAAAACGCGTGACGGTCGCTGGTATTCTGCGGATACCAGTGAGATGAGACGCAGAAAGGCGCAGGAGCGCAATGACATTAGGAAAATATTTAAAGCGTAGGTATATCCAAAAAAGGCTGAAAAGTGCACCAAAATAAACCAAAGGCACACAAAAGGTTAGGTTAGGTTAGCGATAAAAATTTTTTGGTGCACGTTTCAGCCTTTTTTTGGTGTACGTTCAGCCTTTTTCGGTGTACGGTTTAAATACAAGCCATGACATTAATTGAATGCGACGAGGTGGTCAACTAGTTACAAGGTAACAAAGTTAGCGGTTATCGGTAACCAGTTATCAAGCACGCTGCGGTCAATGTGTCTGACCAGGTCAGGGCTAGTGGGCGGAAGATCTGTTCTGTCATATAGTGATGCCAGGTTGTGTACAGGCCCCGGCAAACTTCTTAAATATCGGGTGGGGATTGCGCAATACACGAATTTTGACACGCCTACGCGCCTGTGCGCTATTGGTAATAGAAGCATACCTCTGACCAATAGCGCGCGGGCGTTCGTGAGATTCGCGGGCGCTATGGGTCACGCGCAAGTGCACATGCGCGAACCGCGAACTGCGATGGATCAGTAATAAGATCCTGCATATAATATATGTTATCTCACGATCCCAAATCTGGCCTTAGCCTTGGGAAACTTATAAGCCTGGCCATTCAGCACAGAAAGAAACAAGGCTCCTAGGGGCCATCATAATTTAATTTATAAGTACAGTTTTTTTTTCACACATTTGCTTCTCTGCACATCTACTCTTATGCTTATTTATTGTACTTATTATATTATTATTATTAAGTTGACATTATATTGTTATTAAGTTGACATTATATTATTATTAAGTAAATATTGTACAACACAAAATGATTTAAAAAAGGCTATCATAACTGTTGAGTTTCTTGCCGCACTTCTTCTCAGCAGGCCATTCATTCACGTCGAAGTGCTGGTAGGAAAAAAAGTTTATGACGTGCAAAAGAATTTCTTGGTTAATCAAATTGCAAAATACATACTTTGACTTTGACTTTAACAGAAATGGTGTAAAATAAAAGGGCATAGTACGGCCTTTGCCGTTACAAATGTGTGCATGGACGACGACGGTCACATAGCATCAGGTGACCCAATTGCTATTTTGCCTCCATTTTTATAAAAATAATTACTTTGCGATGTCCCACTTGACCGTTACACCTGGCAACACTAATCTGTATGGGCGGCGGATTATTTGCAAAGTAACGGTGCGACGCGTCATCGCACCACCGGCACCGGTTCGATGGCTTGAGGTTAAACGTAGATTTATGAACCAATGATGAATATTTATAAAATATCGGATCGAATATTTAGTCATTTTAATTTGGGTTCCGTCACTGTTATAATTGTATGGTAGAACACTCCTTGAAGCGGTCAATTACCCCACAAGTCAGCATCTCTCTTGAAGTTTAGTGGGTAAAAACGGTCACGGGGTTAGCTCGTTTAGCCTCCGCAAAAAAAGAGTGGAAAACTCCTTGGACGTAGTATACCTACTAACTTTTAATAACGCCTTCTTGGTCTAGTTGTTGAATATCTGCCCGTTACCTCAGGGTCCGTCCTGGGTTCAATTGACTGCCTCCGTGGAACAGTGGTTAACTGTTCCTAGCTAGGTCGATTCCCGCCTTGGGTTTGGTTGTTGGTAGGGCTTTTTCACAGACCGACTGGTTAGCTACCACCCCCACAGGTAAAATCTGCCGCCATAACAGCTCTGGCTGGGTTAATTAGGGAGCCAGTACACTTGAAATCAAATGCTCGAAGATCAGATGAGCCTACAGTCTGGCAACACATTGAGCGACACTTCCTGCTGAAGTGTCCCTCAATGGAATAGGCTGCAGTGGCCGCTTACCATCGGTGGGCTGCGTGCCTGTCTGCCAATTGATGTGGTATAAAAAAAAATCCAGGTCGAGCAAAATTTTGAATTTTTCGGCCACAGCTCACTTTCATTTTCCGCCTCTGGCATAAAAAAATCCGCGTTTTACAAGTATGGGTATTAATCCAGTGACTATCATTGAAGCACTGACAACTGGAGACTGACTGGCATTGATTGATGACTTGATTACGTCATTATGAAGAAAGCATTAACCTTACAGTGGTACATTATTCAAATAGATTCGTGATCATTTAACAGATAACTTGAATGATGCAATTTTTGTCAATATCTACAAAATACACAGTAAAGTAAAAAAAAAAAGTATCAGCCTATTAATGTCCCACTGCAGGGCAAAGGCCTCCATCCTTGAAATCAAGTTATCGCTACAATGATGGGTATTGGCTTAATAACCACGCTTGCCAAATGCGGATTGGTGATCACAAACCCGAGCTGTGCCCGAAAAAATCGACACAAAGCTCGACCCGGGAATTGAACCCAGGACCCCGAGAACTTGGCCCGGTACTTAAACCAATAGACCATCGAGGCGAAGAAAAACACAACCTGACATTACATTATTACGAACTTATCTTTCAGACATGTCCTAAGCCTATTATTTTTTTATTGTGGAACAGGCTTCCATCAGCCCGCAGTGATATGGCCTACATACGTGATTGATGAATCGTTGCCAGATCAGGACCAACATGTGGGTCGTTATCACCACCCGTATTTGGCAACCGTGGTGATTAGTCTAGTTCCTGACCTGAATCTGTACTTTCAATTTTTATTGAATTTTGCGATTATCAAAGTGAAGATTTTGTGCAACATAGTTATATGGGGGATGATTAAAACGATAAGAAGTAGTTGTGGTTTCTTGGTATCTCTTTAGTTAAACCAACTTTTTAGACCAAACTGGTTGAGGTTTTTTATCTTTCTCGTACATAGTTTGACGTTATTTTTTTATCCTATCGAAATGTCATATAAATGAATTCGTGTGTATACTCATCTAATCTGTGAATTGGAAATGGCTAATGCATAGATTGTAAAATTTTACAGCAAAGATTTGAACAACATTTGACCACAAACCAAAATTATATTTCACGACGTAACTAATCTGAAACTTTCTGATCTGAATCCGCCCAAAACATTCCAAATAAACACACTTGTATTATTTGTGTAGTGTTTCAAGTTGGCTGTTAACCAAGGGTTGGATTACACAGCTGTGTAACCTGGGGGCTTAGACAGGATGACATCGCTTCATAGCTGGCGAATTTCGCTAAGTCCAATTTGTATGGATTTGACAGATGCCATAGAAAAGTCACGTGTTGAAAGTATGGGGTTTGACATTCGCTATCGCAAATTGAGCTATAACGAACGTCATAAATGCCGCTTGTCTAGGGGGGCAGTACCTGTACCTGTGCACAGGTACCACTTTGATATGTTTAGAAACCAAAATTCACTTGCACACAATGTGATGATTGCTTATCATTCCTTCAATGATTTGGCAATGACGGACCGTCTACAGTTTCACGACCTTGTATCTACATCTGATTTTGTATTTTATTTTTCAATTTCTGATCGAGAATAAATTAAACTCTGGATTTTCCACACAGAGTGCACACACAACAACATTAACATCAAATGACCCTTGTACTACTGCCGATTGGAGTAGCATTTCATACATGCATAGACATAACTCACCCCATTGCTAATAGCCGTCTAGACTATAGAGGGCTGCATTCAGACTTACCTGGCAATGCCTGTAAAACCTCAGACAAATTGATGCCCTATTAAACTCCAGTTAGAGCTCAGATTCGCTCGTCTGAAAGTCTGGATGTAACTGCATTTACTGCTATTGGAATAATCCTTTGAATGCGTGCCTGGAACTGTTCCCACCCCTTCTAGAGCATTTGCAGTGAATCTACCATTAACTAGATGGCGTTCCACGATTCAACTCTAGGAACAGTTCTGAGCCGCGTTGTTGTTGCGATTTCTCGACCGTATATAAAGGCCTGGCTCACTTAGACCGATATGAACACAAACCCTGAATCAATTCAGGCGGGTATCTTAGCTGCTTGTATGTAGGTACATTGGTACATGATTTTCAAGCTTGCTCTTATTTTTGAAAGACCCATTTATTTGGGTCGTTTAAACTGTTTGATAAGGTTTGATCAGTGGGCATAGCTTGGCGTTTCCCAGGCGGCAGATGAGCCAAAACAAAAGGTAGTGTTTGTGTCCAGTCATGTCAAGTCAACACTATCGGGTAGAATGATTCCCGTGGTACCTTCCAGGGACTATCACAGGGACCACGGGCAATAAAGGACTATTTCAATGTTTTGCTCATTGTTATTGGTAAACAAATCGAGTACTAAACAGTATTTGATATAAGTTGTAGAGTAAGTAAGGCATCATTACCGTTTTGCGGGCTTATTTGAGTTGTTATTTGTCTTGAGAATTTTTTTGTGAGAGTGAGTGTGTCCCTATTTTTAAGGAAGTTTACGAGATTGAGTTATTGTATTAACTTGATATATTTGATACAGAAAATTAGAAAGAAATCGTTTATATTGATTTAAAATGTGGTTGAAGATTTATACCGTTTCTGAGGAAGAAACATTTTAAATGCTCGATCTATTTTTTCTATTACAAGCTGGGAAAGCTGCTAGTTAGTGTAAAGTTTATCTACATTCATTCTCATTTTTAGATGTTTCATAATTTTGTTTTTAACTTATTTTTATTTTTGATGTCTAGAAGGTACGTAGGTACACTTTTTTATTTGAAAGTTGTACAATATGACCACATCGGATACGTTAAATTCGATCATTGAGTAATTAACAAACACGGAGTACCTATTGAGTCAGCATACCATGTCAAACAAATGCGTCATTGAATAACAAATTCTACGTATAAGGAAATAAGGTCGTGAGTCAACGAGAAAGCGCTTTCTCCATGTTATATGGAAGATTGCGTCATTGGTGACAGATGAGATGATGCCTTAGCTATTTCCTGCAATGGTGTAAAAACCGTTGAATCTGATGTCAACGGAACTCGTTTGATAATAGGTAATAATGATGGAGGAATTTTGGGTACGGCGCCCAACATTATCTGCAATTTTTCTACACAACATATTATTGAATTATTTAATACTTTTTTGCAAGCCACCCTAAAAATAACCCAAAGTGCTTGACAACCTGACAAAATATTAAACAGCTTGGTGTGAGAGCGATTTGTAACATAACATTTTTACAAAAAAATAAGGGACGCTGAAGGGAGGTGACTCCGAAGGAGACGAGTGATGATTGAAGTTCAATCATTGAACACCGATTTATTAAAATATAAGTTTTTTCGTTTGGCGGAATATTGCTAGACAATAAGTACGCTACAGTAAAATAATATTATTTACACGATAGTGAAAAAATAATGATAGTTGCTCCAAATTATTTTATTAGTCGAGGTCTTTCGGCTGAAACGATGATGATGATTTTTACTTACATAATAAACTTCCTGGCCTTTATTCATTTCTGCAAACAAACCTTATGCCTATTGTGTTTTTGAAAATACAAACATACATATATTTCATAAAAAACACATAGAATGATACAAACAGGCATACAAATGTACCTTGCAGGATTCTAGTTCGCGAACTCTGGTATAACCCACAGACCCACTTCAAGCTTACTTCAAGTATTAATAAAAAAAAGTATTAGTACTTAGTAAGCTCCTCACTTGTTAAATTTAGTGCGAGCTCGCTTCATTTGAGGCCAGTTGGTGAAACATTTTCAAGGATATTTAATCACATAACCGCATAAAAGTGCACTGTCATTGCTGCGAGAGTGAACATGTCATTGTACTGGGAACGGCCCGAGCACTTTCTTCGGGCCAGTTTCCAAAGTGGGACGAAGTTCAAGTGTCGGTCAGACCGAGTGGGCAGAGCGCTACCTGTGCACTAAAAATTATATTCTGTACAATAAAATAAACAATGTTCAGAAAACATATTTTTGGATTGCAATCCAGATCAAAAATGTCTACTCTAAACTTAGTTATTTTAATGATTGTAATTTGTTGTGTGTAGTAAATAAATAAATAAAAATAAAAAAATTAAAAATAGAAACTATAATTATAATCATAAGAAAAAAAAATACATTTAAAATAATTAAAAGGTTGTAAGTGCTATTTCAGTTTGTTAGGGCGCGGTTCGGGAGTTTTACTGGCAATTCTGATCTTTCCTTGCGTCTGCGTCGACGCTTTGGCGGGGAAGGAGTCGGTAGGTTAGTTTGCGCTCGTGAGGGTTGACCTATTATTAATAAATAGACAGGGAAACATTTTAGAGATTTTTTTTAATATGACCTACCATAAAAAGTGGTTCAATCTATTCTGCTCGTTGTTGTGATCAAACTATTTTCAAGTTTTGCGCATTTAACGAAACACGTTGTATTTACATTTTGCAAAAATACCTAATTCTAATGGATACTTAGTAGTGACGACAGATTTAACCACTAAGGAGTGAAAGCCAGTCAGACCGGGAAAGTACGATGGTTTTAACCAGAGTAATCAGTGAAAGAGATCAAGTAAATGTACGCATAGTGACTTAACCTAGGACTCCGATAGTTTTTTTTTAATACTAGGTCAGTTGGCAGACAGGCTCGCAGCCCACCTGATGGTAAGCGGCCACAACGATGCTTTACATTGATGACGGACGCATCTAGGTGAAGCGTCCGTATGTGCTGCCAGACTGTAGACTCATCTGATCTTCGAGTCTCGGATTTAAAGAGTGTACTGGCTCCCACATTAATATTGCCGGAACACAGCCAGGGCTGTGGCGGCAGATTTCACCTGTGAGGGTGGTAGCTAACCAGTCGAACTCTGAAAAAGCTCTACCACCAACCCAGGCCCAAGGCGGGAATCGAACCTACGACCTCCGTGTTTTTAATACCCGAGCTTAGCCACTGTTCCACGGAGGCGGTCAAAAGTTGTAGTTGTCGCATTGACCCACTCAAGAAAATGTAAACATGGGGATTGAACCTAAGACTCCAATAGCAGTCGCATTAACCCACTGCGTGACCAATGCTTATAGATCGAGTTAAAAACAGCTCATCGGGCATCGCTTAGCGGGCAACATTCCTGCCCGTTACGTGTCGAATGCGCTGTTAGTTTGCGCGCCTCGTTCGGCGCGACGTACATGCCCCGCAAGCTAATGTATGCCACCCGTTCGCCATAGAGATTGGTCTCACTAGGAATTTTGCTAGTAGGTTTGAACAATACCTAATTATTCATTATTTACACAGCGCTGTCTGGCCCTTAACTAACAAATCGAGGATTCAGGCGACTGGGACCACTATATAACTGGGACCGCGGTCCCAGTTGCCTGATTAGTTTTTATTTGTTTATTTCGTCAGGCGAGTGGGACCACCCGTAATTTTAACCACAAATCCATTGTTGAAATACAAGATTTAGTACAGTTAGCAGAAAATGTGTCACAAATAAAACAAAGTTAATTTTTGCAAAGGTAAGTTAGTTTTTGTATTACCTACTTAAACAGTATAACAGTCTTAATTATGTTTTAAAAATCACGTTGGCTCATATGCCTACTTAACTAGTAATTCTAAGTAAACATTCAACAGAAATCTCCTCAAAACAATAATATAAAAATCAGTCTTAATGTCTCTTAACTTTATACACCATAAAGTAAGTACTCATTACTCCTATTATATATTTATAATAAAGTCAGAAGATGCACATATCGTGGTGTAATATTTATTTGCAATGACAATCATCTCCTCATTCCAATGTTACTTAGCAACCGAATGTCACTTTTATGACAAATCCATACTGACACAACGCCGCACCGCCTGTCTACTCTCCATCCGTCTTACGAATTTTCGATCTACTCTTTGGTGTTTATGGGCGCCTGGTACTTCAAATAGAAGTTTTGCATCACTTCGCTTTTATTTTACATGAATTTTATTCACCACGCTGCCATTTTAGGATGAATTTAGATATTCCGTGTGATTACTCTTCGGTACTTATGGGCGCCTGGTACTTCAAATAGAAGTTTTGCATCACTCGCTTTTATTTCTATGAAATTCTATTCCGCCATTAGATATTCCGTGTGACTTCTCTTTGGTGTTTCTGGGCGCCTATAACTTCGACGAGCATGGCGAATCAATCTTACTAATCTGCGCGAGTTTAACATTTTTTCCCCATAAAAAAAGTGTAGTCAGAAGTTTTCACTTCAAAAATACTTGACCGTAATACTAAATAAAATAAAATCCTGAGTTATAACTTGATTTTTCTGTTAACTGTACATTAAAGGAAATTAGGTATATGGTCCCAGTCGACCGATTTAAAAATGTTATCAGGTAACTGGGACCGTGGTCCCAGTTTTATTTGGTCCCAGTCGCCTGAATCCTCAACAAATCTTGTACCTTTACTCATATACAATTTTTATATTAATACATAGAAAAAACATCCAGACCGGTACAAACAGACATGTTTATGCAACATAAATATTTGTAGCATGCGGGAATAGAACTCACGACCTCTGGTGTAATAGCTGACTGTCTTCTAAAACTTTACAACAAATTAGTCGACAAGTAGATTTAGGAAAAATTCAGTCCCTCACAGAAAGTAACGTGATCTTTGTAGGATAAACGAAACGAAGAGTGACGAGCCATTTGGTGTAATGGTCGAGAAGTCGGCTATGACACCAGAGGTCGCGGGTTCGATCTCCGCACGGTACAAACATTTGTGCGCATGAACATATCTGTTTGTATCAGTCATTGTCCAGAGATATTTATTAATTTATTTAGTGTAAATAATAACCTTTAATTTAACAACGTCTGACTTAGAATCTGACATCAAATACGCGTCCTATTATAGTCTAGTGACTATGTGTCTAATGCTTCGACTAGACTCTAGTCGAAGCATTAGACACATAATCTGTGACTCACGCTGAAAGATTGAAAGTCACTTACAAAAGACACTTTTAGACCTTTTAACACGAGATATTAGTAAGCACATAATGAGGATAAGGCTTCTAAAGAGGGTAGGCGACGCAATGTCGCAGTGTGGACAAGATAAGACACAGGAACACTTAACGTTTGTAATAGCAACAGTTTTTCTTTGCTTCGACAGTAATTACGAAGGGCTAAGTGAAAAATAAATACCAAAACGATTGTATGTTTGTGTTTTTAAACAGAAAATATTTAAACAGTGTTGCAGCACATTGAGCGAAGCTTTCCGGTAAAGCATCTTTCAATGGAATAGGCCGATGGCTGCTTACCATCTGGTAAACTGCCTGATTTTCTGACGAAAAATATAGACGAGAGTGAATATGCCAATAGCAAGCGTGTGGTTAGGATTAAGTCAAAGTGTCAATGACCGCTAATATAGACAGTTTAAGTTCAACAGGCCTGGCGCACGCGAGCAATCCTGGCCATAGGTACGTACTTGATTAGGTACTTTTTGACCGCCTCCGTGGAATAGTGGCTATATAGCTCGGGTATAAAACCCGGAGGTCGTGGGTTCGATTCCCGCCTTTTCGGTCTGGTTGGTGGTAGGACTTTTTCAGAGTCCGACTGGCTAGCTACCACCCCCACAGGTGGAATCTGCCGCCATGACAGCTCTGGCTGTATTCCAGCAGTATTAATGTGGGAGCCAGTACACTTAAACCAAAGGCTCGAAGACCAGATGAGTCTACAGTCTGGCGGCACTTGAGCGACGCTTCTAGGTGAAGTGTCCCTCAATAGAATAGGCCGCAGTGACCGCTTACCATCAGGTCGGCTGCGTGTCTGTCTGCCAACTGAAGAAGTATAAATAAAACAAAAAAAAAACTTTATAAAGCAAACTTTGAAACAGAATTTACGTTATGATCATCCTTAGCTAGAGCCTTGGTCTACTATTATTTCCTTGAAAATTTTACCATGGTGCCTTTAACCAATCATCAACAACAAGTCTTACAGATTGGATGTATAAGATTTTTTCATTATTTTGCTACTGGTAGGTATTTTGCTAACGTAAGCCTCCTATTTGAGATATAGCACTACTTTAAATATGCAGCCATAACTCTCATTGTATGCTATTTAAGTTAAAGGACTGGCAACTAGTTAGCAAGGGGCCACTGCAATTTACTATATTAAGAAACATTCAAGCAAAAAGCGTAGTACAACGTGCTGTTACATTATAGGGTGCTCTTATCTTCCAGATTTTCATAATAAGTGCATTGTCTTCCAGATCAATATGACATAAAACAGTTATTATGACGGTATATTTTACATTGCTTGCTTTGGTTGGAGAAATTGGACAATACATCGATGTTTTTATTTTTTTATGGTAGAGCCGACGTCTGCCCAGACGAGCATGCGGCAAACCTGATGGAAAGTGACTACCGCCGCCCATTGACATATGCAAATCAGGTGGAATCACAATGCGCAGCCGGCCTTAAATTTGTGTGATGTGGCTTAATCAGCTTTCAGAATAACAGAGCCATACTGTACGCCTCTAATATTCGAGCCTGTATCTTCGAGTGTATTGATTTATGTCAATACTATATAACCAGAGAGACATTTTGCCTTGTCGCCTGTGGAAGTGCTATCTATCTAGCCAATCGGACTCTGGAGAAATCCTACATCAGTTTCACAGAGGCGGTCCAACATTACCCATAGTCTCATACGCATCGCCGTGTCAATAAAATCGTTTGGTGTTTACCTTAGCTAAGGCGCCGCCTTCACCGTTGAGAAGTAAAAGTAAAAACGGTGAGTACGCACCGGTGAAAGTGACTTTTGATTCGCCCACCGATGCTAATTAGAAGTTATTCGTGATTTTGTAATAGCGACACCGTTTCATGTGAAATTGTGAGTTCACGGCCTAACAGGTGGAATTTAATTGTTGAAGGTACAGCGATGTACTTCCGAGTAAGACTGGTTCGGAACTTCGGACATCTCGTAGTCTTCAAGAAAACAAGTTATGATTATTTGTCTGCTGTTTTAAGGGCCAGTTTCAAAACTGTTTTAATGGATCCGGATAATTTACCTGACAAATATTAATGGTCCTAGAGTCTTCTGCATGCAGATGCAGAAAAGTAGCATATAAAACTTTTTACGTGCATAAGAATTTCGCTGTAAGTCGCTAAATACGAAACATTGACATTGGTAACACATACATATTTTTATTATCATTAGATTAATTTTACTCTTTTTAGTTCTTTAGTTTTATTTTATTATATTTTCTTTTTTGTAATCAGATTCAAACACAATGTATTTTGTTCTTGAATAAATAAATAAAAAACAACCCCAAATACTGACTGACTCGGGATTTTGATACTGAACTCCTGATCACAATACTTTAACCACCATCCGACAAAGTCTTGATGTACCACGAAGAGATGTTACCCAGCCTACGTCCGCAAACTTTATCAGGCCATTAGTATCCCATTAGATGTTTTATACAATCAAGCGGGGTTTTATTATGTTCACAGTTAGCCGCGACAGGTGAGCAAACCGGCAGTTTGTAGGTTAACACGCGTTTGGAGAATTTCGACCGGTTTTAGCCGTTAACGTTTGAAAATAGTTTACATTCTTCTTTTACTACGGAACTTATGGGTTTTCCGAGGTATGAGGATGAATCTGACTGCTTCTCGTTAGGATATAAACATAAAATTCAGTTCAACTAAATATATTTTATCGTATTTGTATACCATGGCAACAATGACGCATATTGTTGAGGAATGCCCTCTCTGCCAAACACAGCCAGTGCTGTTATGGCGGCAGATTTCACCTATGGTGGTGGTAGCTAGCCAGTCGGACTCTGGAGAGGTCCTACCACCAACGAGACCCAAGGCGGGAATCGAATCCACGACCTCTGTACCTATTTTTATACCCGAGCGGCTTAGCCACTGTTGCACGGAGGCGGTCAAATAATTTGTGGGTAAAAATACCTAATTTCTGGGTATGGGAGTCCCACATAACGTAAAATTAGGTTACAAAACAATACAAGTACAAAATATAGGTCAACAGGCTCAAGGAAGAACAGTAAGTGCTCTATTAACAGCATCACACGAAAACGCCTACGGCTATTTAGTAGAAATACTCCGTTATAGTCGGAAACCTTCTCCAATGCTCGCATCCTTCCTCGAAGGCCTTGGAGGGCGCCCGTTGTAGCAGCGTTGGTTATCTACGCGGCGATCGGTTTCTTCATCGCCCGCACCACTTGATTTCTAAGGGATGTTGCTACACCCCGACTACTGTGGCCTCAGGGCTACCACGTGTGAAATATGGCAGCAATCTAGCGCGGGTAAAAATCCTAATGTGATGAATATTTGTGTTAGTTCCGTTGTGCGCCTCGATGGTCTAATGGTTTAAGTTCCGGGCCGTGTTTAAGATTTGTATCAGTTTACCGGGTTTGTGATCACCAATCAGCATTTAGGTCAATAATCCAGAATCTATCATTGCAACGATATGAATTGTTTTTAATGGTAATTTGACGAGCCATTTGGTGTAGCTTTCCAACAGTGAAAGAATTATTAAAATTGGTTCAGAAGTTTCGGAGCCTATTCAATACAAACAAAAACAATCAAATCTTTCCTCTTTATAATATAACTAGCCTTCCGCCCGCGGTTTCACCTGCGCGTAATATCTTTTTTCAAATATCCCCCCTTCCCCCCACATTTCCGGGATCAAAAGTACCCTATGTTCACCGGGGATAGTGTAGCTTTCCAACAGTGAAAGAATTATTCAAATCCGTTCAGTAGTTTAAAAATTGTTATTCCCGCGGGAATGAGACGTTTCCCGTAGGAATTTTATAGCCTATGTCCTAATCCTGGTTATAAACTATACGTGTGCCAAATTTCATCTAGATCCGTTCAGCCGTTTAGGCGTGATTGAGAAATAAACAAACATCCAAACATACAAACATTCAAACATCTAAACATCCAAACATCCAAACATCCAGACTTTCGCATTTATAATATTAGTAGGAAGTAGGATATACATACATAGACACACTCTGCTTATCCTAGCTCTCGTCCCAATAGAAAACAATCTGAAATATTCAGAAATCATTTTAACGTGCTTCACGAGGCAGAAAGTGTTAATTAATAGGTACCGTCTAGATCCAAAACTCCAGATTGCGTCTGAGAATTCCCGAACAGATAAAACCAATTGCAAATATTCGGTCCGAGGATTGTCGTATACGACAGCCGATTCACAGATTCTGTTAGAATGTTGTCATAGTAGAAATAGGACACAGTATGTTCCCGCATAGTATGAGCAAGAGCATTGAGCAGTGTCCCCTGGCACAGGCAATTCAAGCCTAAAAGGAGACTCTGAATGTTGTATGTATTTTGCTTGTGCTTTGGGTGCCAGACAACGGATAAACATTACTAATATATATATTTTTTTGTAAATAAATACAAAATACGTTATACATAGAAACACCCAGACCGATACAAACATATTCATGCACGCAAATGTTTGTACCGTGCGGGGATCGCACCCGCGACCTCTGGTGTAATAGCCGACTTCTTTACCATTACACGAAATGGCTCGTCTGATGAATTGTGTGTAGACAACGTACTGTGTGTTCTTCCTACTATGACGTTGTTGTATTGCAAACACGTCGTTATTAGCCTGACCTAAGTGCCCCAGAAATGTTGCATTAATCAGACACCTCATCGAAGGATGCTACCGTTTATTGTTAATGTAAGGTTGCTGAAGCAATATAAAATTTACAATTTACGTCGAGTGAAATTTGCAGCAGTAATAAACTTTTTAATTAACTTGTTGGATCGCATTGCTCTGCAGTGATAAAATTAATTAATCTGGTACCTTTTCAATCAACTTCAGAAAACGTACACATATTACTCGACCTCCTCCCAACCTTTCCATGTTTATTATTCTCTCAAGGGCTAGCAATGTTTCAAATCACATTGGTCCGTCCCGGTATTTCAATCCAGGACCAAGGGCGCGTCGCTTTAAGTGCGACCTACTTGCCACTGCAATACTGAGACAGTCATAATAGTAAGTAGTATAGTACGAGTCGTATATTCTCCCAGACGTGTGTTGACCCGCGGTCCATAACCCCAGAACTTTCACTAAACTTATTCCGTACGTGATCCCGCGCAGGTGGTTTCAAGCACTGTATTGCGGTCGGCTTTTACCAGCCGCCTTGACATAGAAACCGGTATACACTATACAATATAAGTTAAGAGGTTCGATTCCCAGTAGAAATCTTTTTTTTTGGAATAGCTAGTGTTTTGTAGTTGTAGAGCCATGCTGTTTTACAGTACGAATGGGCCGGCTTGTCCAGGGAAGTTCCACCCTCTTACATAACACCAGCGTGAAATAATAGTGACTAATTTTGTGTTCGTCAAACCCCCATCAGCGATCCCTCGGGTATTGCAGAGCAGATGTCAATGGGCGGCGGTGATTGCTTACCAGGCGACTTGGCTCGTTTGGCGCCTCTGGCATAAAAAAAAACGAGCAAGTATGACACCTGATGGTAAGTGATCAATAACACCCATGGACAACTGCGAAAACGAAATCAGAAGAGTTAAAAGCAATCTCTAATGCAATGGGACCACGGGGAATCAAAATTACCCGTGGACCCGGTAATGGGTCGACCCAACGGGACCACGGGTAAACACTCTTACCAACCTTTCAAAATGAAGGAAAGGGGAAGGTGCCTTCACCCGTCTCATTGCATAGGTATTCTAGGGGATGCGGAAACTAAGGGAGGTGGTAGAGCTATTTTACCACCTGGGATATGAACCTAGTGCACCGGTAATTGGATTACGTCATAATAATGACTGCCCTACAGAAACAGTTATTACACCAAATCGTTGTCATATCTGTTAGAAAAGTCTGTAGAAATTAGTAGGCATAATACCTACCTTTCGAAATGCGACAACTGAAATTAATGAACTGTGTAAGACTACATTACTTAAACCACAACAAACGATTGACGTGAGGCAATATAAAAATGAAGCGATACTAAAGATAATCTTCCCGTACGGCGGCCATTTTGTCCTTTTTTTACCACATCAGGAAGGCATCCGGGTAAACACCTCGGCGTATCTATAGAAACGCATTCCACAGACGGACACATAATAATCGGTCTTAGGCTCTGGATCAGGGCTGGCACTCATACATGAAACACGTTTAAAAAATGAATGTTGTTTTCACTTGCACTTAAATCACATTCATGCTGAAATTCTTCTATTTTATGGCTAATCTATCTATCTATCTAATCAGCCCGTATCCACCCACTGTTGAGTATAGGCCTCCTCTTTGTCACGCCAACTGTAACATGGCTAATATGAATAAATTAATATGATTTTCGGTTCATAACAATAGCGCTATTTAATTTTAAGCACCTATGCATCAGTTATTTTGTAGGCTCCTATTAGGAGTCTGAATTCAGCACATTGCCTTTGGAACTTGTATTTCATAATATTATCCGCAAATTATTATGTTAAAACTGGAAACTTGATTTGAAAATTTTTTATGCTCTGATTTCGTTTTATTTTTCTGACAATCTTTTTCAACAGCAATAACAATGCTAAACAGGATGCAGATCTATTCGATAGTTTCTAGGCTAAATATCTCAATAGAAAAGGCAACAATGACCATAATATAGGTTGCGTGTCGGTCTGAGAAAGAATAAAGTCGGGAGACAACCCTAGCAGTCCCAAATAAGGTTTACGTTTTTTGTTCAACTTTTTGCTACAAATGCATTACATACCTTCCTCGGACCTCGGAATTTTGAGATTCCTTCGGATTATTACTGTCTAGGAATCTCATAACAGACCCCAGAAAAGAGAAAATGTAACACCCAAATGGATAGCACCCTTTGACATTAAAGATGATACAAATGAGACCTGCACTACCTTCACGTAAACGAAAGTCATCTTGTCTATGTTAAACCAACGATGCTGGTTTTGTATGACTTGAAATTTTCGAGATGCATAGATAATCCGCAATGTATGAGTGTTGCGTTGCTGTGAATTCATATGACATGTGGTTTTCGAAAGGTTTATGCTAAGTGTATCCTGATATCATTTCAGTTAAAATGCGGTTTGGTATTTCAGTAGGTACAAAGCTCAAAATGGTTTGTAATTGGTGCAATAAAGCAACAATAAAGTACATACTTGACAAAATCAATATCGGTGTTCCTTGTTTATTGTAGTGATGCAATATGCAACAGTAAAAAATATTTGCATAGCAAAGAAAAATAAAAGTGTGCTTCGTGGAATACCTCGTAAATACAAAAAAAAGGAAAAATCCCTTCACTAATTGGCCGCGACTAATCGGATTTATTAAAGCTGATTGTTATTAAAGGATTTATCTTTACTACACAATAAGAAATACACAAGTTTCAAAAGAAAAAATAACGTGAACAGTGAACACTTTTGGTTTAAGTTTCACAAACCCGTTCAACATTTGAATAAGCCGAAAATTTTTTTGTCCGAGTCGGGAATTAAACCCAGTAAATATAAATAAAAAGAGAAATATGTATTAGAAAGCATGGGCAAAAAGAGCGAAGCCATACAAAAACCAACTGTATGGGACGGACGCCATCTTGGTGACGTGTCAGGAAGTGCCGTTCAGGTCGACTTCCGATTAGGGGAGGTTATGATGCGTTCATACGATAAAAAAATATAAAACACGATGTATTCTGTCTTAACGAACTGTGGTAGACATTAATGAATGGGACAGAATTATTAGAAACCTACCTTTTTAAACTTCTTAGGACTCTTCAGGTAAATATAAATAAATAAATATTGGACAACATCACAATTGATCTACCCAAAGTAAGTAGTGTAAGCACTTGTGTAATGGATGTCAGGAACAACTAAGGTACCACAAATATACCTATACTTAAATACAAATAAACAACCAGACACAGAACAAACACAAATGTTCATCACATAAGTGTTTGCCCTGGCTGGGATTCAAACCCACGACCCCTGGCACATAGGGTCAGCCAGGTCAGTCCAATGATGGCTGACACGTAAAGCATGTACGTGATCAGGTGCCACGTTTAGGGACTAAGCGGTTTGGATCCAAAGTAACTATTATTTTATTTATGAAATAGCAAGCAGACGAGCATACCGCCGTCCATAGACATTCGCAACTGCTGCCGTAAATGAAATGCCGGCTTAACTAAAGGAAGGAATGAACTCAATTGCTTGTCTATTTTATTGTTATTTTTGTTATTGCATATTATGTTGGTGATGCGTGGCAGAAAATTACGTAAAAAGTGCACAGTTGTGGACTGCCAAGTAAAAATATTATGGAAATAAACATGATAGGTACTCGTATAATCAATTAACGTGATCCACGTTTTGTAAATTGAAATGTTCACAATTTTACTATTATTTGACGGCAGATAATGTATGATAATTGCACATAATTAAATTAACCAACTCAACCGTTGTGCTTGTTATGGAAAATAGAAGAGCAATTAAAATTCCTTTGTGCGTAAATTGATGCCTGGAAAAACAATTCGGCGAGGAATACCATAAATGGTTGAATTTCAATATGTTTCAGGATTGATTCAGGATATAAATATGACGAAAAATTGTGTGTGTTTCATACCCGGATGTATTAAGGTAGGTAATAAGGTACGTTCTTTAATACTGATGTCCATAAAATAAGTGCTGACAGACAGTAACTGCTTAGTTACTACTTCTACTACTTTGGAATCAGGTGTACGATCAGCTCGTTTTGTTACACATTGCAATAATAATTATAAAAAGAGCTCAAGCTACTCATCATTATCTATCTCTACTACTTCTACTACTTTGGAATCATCAAAACATCCGTGTGAGAGGTCTATGTGGCGTTTGTGAACCAATTACAGTACCATAGTATTTTATATTTATTAATGTAAATTTTTTTAAATAATAGGATATCGATGAGATAAGATGATCAAACAAAAAAATATCTTAATACCAATAGGCTCGTACCGTTTTATGTTTATTAAAAAAGTCACAGCCTATGATTGAGTAAGCCAAGTATCAATGTCCCCCAAGTTACAATATCTAGACGCAACATGATAATGGAAATATAGCGCCAAAGTGACGTTACCAGGTGTTAAAAAATAACTGTGTCTCACTTATTTTTTAACACCTGGTATTAAAACATAAGTGTTGGTGACGAGCCATCGGGGTAATGGTCGAGAAGCCGGCTATTACAACCAAGGGTGCCGGGTTCGATCCCCGCACGGTACAAACATTTGTGTGCATGAACATGTCTGTTTGTATCAGTTTGGGTGTTTCTATGTTTAATTATGTATTTACAAAAAAAGTTTATGTAATATTTATCCGTTGTCTTGTCTAGCACCCATAGTACAAGCTATGCTTAATTTGGGGCTAGATGGCGCTGTGTGAATAATGTCCAGGGATATGTATTTATTATTTATGTAAGTGCGCCATGGATTTTCGGGTTGTGAAAATGTGTCAGATATCGGAATTCGCATTATTTTAGCAACTGTACCGATTGAATCAGTACCTATTTATTATTATGAAGATGGCTTCATTGAAATGATGGAGGCCTTTTCCCTGCACTGGCAAATTAAATAGGCTGAAACTTTAAGTTCTTCGAAACTAAATATTCATTTTTTACATCCATGAAAGAAACGAGAGAGTGCAACGCTACTTTATTTATAGTGATGTTACACATTTCCGAATCATCATAGTATGAAATCGTCTTAGTTTGAGGGAACACCGACTACGTTCAATGCACGATGAAACGCAATAATTTCGCTCACTCATGTCGTAACGGGCTCAAGCGATTCTAGGAAGTTTTAGTTCACGGCTAGATTGAATAGTTATTACAGTTAGTATTTTCACTTAAATTGCTGTTCATGTATATTTTATACATAGTGTAGAAATATCAACTTTGGTTGTAATGTGAGTGACTCTCCTTCGAAACAAGTCGATCTGCCTTACCTATATTTACCTTTCTAGAAAAAAAAACAACTTGTTCTTGTCCAGATTTCAGGCGGGAAATTTCCTCCTATTATTTGGGCACTTTAAATTTTATACTTGTTGTACCACATTACAAGCATTATCTTATCATAAATTATCTCGTAAACTACGGTTTCATTAATCCTCGCATTAGCCAAAATATTAACATTTTACTATTTTCACACATGCCATTAAGTTGAAACTATAATTAAGCTAACAGGTGTAAAAGTTTTATCAAAAAAGGCTTTTTCACACTGAAAACACCTTACAACGTTCGTGAGTGCAGCAGGTCTTCCGCCATCAAATAGATCTTAACAAACTTTCGCTTTATAAAAATTTATGTAGAATCACAGAATACTTAAATAGTTCTACCGGTAGAATCGTAAGGGATGAAACCTTTTTATACAATAATGAATAAATACTCTTAATACATAAATTTCCTCGATTTCATCACACCAAAAAAAAGTTCTTTGATAAGTGCGTGAAAGTTTAAGAGAAATTTATGACATTGCAAGCTATTCAGAGTCACAGCTGACTTCCATAAAACAACTTTCAAATATGATGTATTACATGGTTCAAACAGTCGGTGTTTTACTTTAAAAAATTTTGTTTTCTTATGCTCTATTTTAAAATGCGAGCTCCATTTTTTTTTTTTTTTTTTTTTATGTTGGAATTTGTTTATTTGTACTGTGAAGAATCAGCTATTTATTGATTAAATCGTTTACAATTTTTGAATAATGTATTGTATTATAATCTAATTTAAAAAAAAAGAAGTGTGTTTATTTCTTTTTGCACAATATAAGGTATTGCTGTTAGAGTGGTTGAAAGTTGAGATATTTTCTAATAATTTTGTTAAAAATTCAATTGTTTTTGTTTTTTAATGCGTGGATATGCAACGAGTTAAAGAATACTCATGTCGTTCTATTTCTCAATTATTTTCATATCGATCGGTAAATAAAAGCTTACAAAAACGTAGAAATCAAAGGAAATGGGTGTACGCGAGTCGATTGTTGTAGCGTTGAACAAAAAGAAGGCTCGCGTCTTCACTGACCTAGATATGAGACGTACTGGGAAATGCACTGTTTTGTTTGTTTCTCTGCCGACTTTCGTACATTTTACTACTTTTTATTAAAATATACACACATACAACTAATCCTTTGAAGCGTCTTCATTCAAAATTACAAAAAAAATTAAAACAAGATTTAAATAAATAAAAAATAAAAAAAATATAAAATTATCATTTTTAGACGTACCTTGTAAAAAGATGAGAAAAACACAAGCAATATAAAACACATCCATCGTAACGTACACAAACGAACTACACTCGCGATATGGGACAATGCGGTGTCATGGCGCGTGCGTCGCGCAGCGGTCGGCGGTTCACTGAGCGGGAGAGGGACAGGTGCGCGGGCGCAGGTAGATATCCCCGCTAGTGCTGTGCGTAACGGCGATGTTTTACAACCTTCTGCCGCGTTATTTATGATGCCCTAACAAGACATGTCACGTAAATTAGTGAATGCAATGAATTAAGTCTTTTTTATATTGAGCAACCTCGTATCTATTGAATTGGATCCCTAAGCTTGAGCTCTTGTGTTATGGTTGTACTGAAAAGACATGTCGTTTTAGAACTAATGTAATGAATCAAAGAAGCACAAAAATATTGAACGCCATTGCGTACATTGATTGACCATCAACATGTTTATGAGCACTATATAATACATGTAAGATTTTTTTCAATAATAGCTCAGTACATTGGCTCCAATTAGCCTGATGGCAAGCAAAAGGGAAACCCAAATTACCATGACAACGGACGCAAAACCGAGGCGACATCACCCCTACTTTGATCTGCCTCGTGCAACTGACATGACAATAACTAGGTACCACCTACACACAATAGGATACTTTATTATTGTTTGAAGATTCTTTGATAGAAGAACAGTTGAATACCTATAATTTTCATTAAGGGGAGAACTAGCAAAAACCTAGGTCTTCCAGTGAAAACATCGGGTGAGATTTTCAATAACATGCCTGCGGGCATAGTCATATCATAATATAGTATAGTAGTAGTACCAGCCTATTGATCCCACTGCAGAGCAAAGGCCTACATCCTTGAAATCAAGTTATCGTTACAATGATGGGTACTGGCTTAATCACCACGCTTGCCTAATGCGGATTGGTGATCACAAACCCGAGCTGTGTCCGAAAAAACCGACACAAAGTTAGCTCGACCCGGGAATTGAATCCAGGACACAGTCGAAATACCTAAGCTGTTGTACCTACAACCATCGTCCGTAAAAATATCATTTGACTTGCGGAATTTATTTTTATGGCAAAGAGCATTTTTATTAAAGACGATTTTTATGATGGTAAGTGATGACTACCGTTTATGGATGGTGGACACTGGACACCCTGCAACTAGGTCTAAGGTGTATTGCTGCTTTTAAAGAAATATGTAAAGAGCTACAGGTACCGGCAAACTTGTTGAACATCAGTCGACGGAGAGGGGGAAAGTTCGTGCATGTGCACTTGCGCGTGACCAATAGGCATAGCGCGCGCGAATCTCCCGAACGCCCGCGCGCGCTTGTATGCTTCTGACCAATAGCGATAATAATAACCCCACCCGATATTCAAGAAGTTTGCTGGTACCTGTAACATATATCCCTGCACGTTATAATTTTTTGGGCTTACTGACAACGGAACGATTTACTTTGTCCTTTGAAAGCAATTTTGAAAAAGAATTTTATATAAGCCTCGTTATGGATATCATCAATCAATCTTGAGTCATCCTTTCCAATAATTGATTTACACATGCATGAAAATTTTATATTTCTTCAAATGAACACTTGATATTCTTCAACAATTATAATTGTTTGTTTTGGACCTCACTATCCCCCCTTCCCCCAGTCATCGCGCACCGAATAACAAATTTCCCACTCCAGTGTAACATACGAGTACGTGTTTTGCATTCATTTGAAATAGGTTAGTGGGTTCGAATACCGGGTTAAGACAATAGGCCGTAGATTGCAATCATTGTGTGTGTCTATATTAGGGGCAATAACTAACCTTTTGTGTGACTAATATAGCAGTTGATGTGCATTGTTTTATTTGGTTCCTTATCGACCTTATCGTATAGAATATAGAAAAAAAGAAAAACACTTCTTGGTCATACAAAAAAGGAAATTCTGACAGAAGAATACAATAGTTATAGTACAGAATATAGGCTTCAGGCCCTGTCGTCCAGTCCATCTCGAAAATGCACTTAACCTTTTGAACGTCAAGCTACTGTCGTGTGCTGTACGCCAAATGTAAGGAAAATATACCAGTAATCGTTTTAAACATATTTATTTCATATTTTTAGAGGCAGGGTATTTTGTCAAGTATAGACGTCGTTGGCGCACAGGACCCGCAGGTGCTTGTCAAGTTAGACGACTTTGGCGTCCAAAAGGTTAAGAATCGTTAATATCAATGTTACACATGCTTACCCAAATACAGCCTATTCACTCTGGACTTGAAGATTCCATAGTCGTAGTGGTCAGGAAATACCTCTGCAGGCAAGGAGTTCCATTCCTTAGCCATCCGCATCAAAAAGCTACTGGCATAGCGTTTCGTGCGGCTGGGTGGTATAATGTCCAATATCTAATAAATTGTACATCAACACATATAACTAGGACGAAGTACAGCTTTTTAGTGGGTCGTGTGGTACAATTAAACTGTTCTATGTGACACACTTTCCAGTGCCAGGTAAATCCCTTGCGGCGATGCTCTAGACTCTGCAGCGTAGTTTAGGTCAGGTGATCGTCATTGAAGTCATCAATCAATGGAAAAGAAAAATGTTTTAGAATTGATAGTGACCGATTTGCTTAAATGATTGATAAATCAGCTACTACACCAGAGGTTGCGAGTGCGTATCCTCATGGTACAAAAATTTTGTCTGTATCGGTCTGGGTGGGTGTTTTATGTATGGCAGGCATTTAATTAAGGCGTCTACGTTTCACATAGCGCTGTAGTGTCCAGTATATTTTTTTAAATACTATATATTACACACAGAAACACAGATCGATACATATACATACCGTGCGGAGATCGAACTAACAATCTCTGGTGTAATAGCCGACATCTCATCCATTACACCAAACATGACGTCTTGTAAAGTTACAACAGAGTAACTATGTACAAACTCGGGAACAAAACGTAATAATGACCCGTAAATCGAAGTTGACCGAGTCCCACATTTCCTGGCACACCCCACTAACCCTGACGAGTGTATGACGCAGGGTTGCCACTAAACATGACTGGGCCGAAGACAGACGAATCTAAATTTAAAAAAATTAAATTAGAATAAAATTTAAATTATTTAAAAAAAAGTTAAATATTTAAGAGTACATAAAAAAAACGGATTGCACACCAAAGGTTAGGTTAGGTTAGCAATTCAGTATTTTTTCGATGATCAATCAGTATTTTTTGATGTGCAGTTAAATACCTACAACTCTTAAAAAATATCTTTTTCCCGAACCTTGTGTTAATATTGGTATTTTGTACAGTCACCACCAGATATTTTATCTCCACCGTATTTTGTTTTGAAATATTTTCCGAGGCCAAAACTGCGGGTACATTAACATGTTCCACTGACGAGTAGAGCGAAAGTTACAAAACATTACAGAGACAATGATAGCTTTAATTTTAATTATGGTTGATGAGTAGGTCATATTAATAAATTAATGTGTTTCTTTATCATAATATCGTTGACGCACGCAACATACTGGTAAGGGCAACTGCGGCCTGTTCCATTTAGGGACACTACCAGGACGTATTTCTTAGATACTAGATACTACTTTCACACGAATAATAATAGGTAGGCACTATTACCTCACTTCTTACTAATATTATTACAAACATTAATTTTATTCATCTGTTACCATTCCAAAGTATACAGCAGCCCCATTGATAGTGTATTTAAAAAAGAGGTAGATATGCCATCCTTTGACGCACGGCGATTAGAATTTGATCCGTCGAGATATACTAAATCTATGTGTTTCACCAACCGTTGACATTATGCGTCTAAAATGATTTGTGTCAATTAACACAATATGAGCGGAGCATTTTTAGAGCGCTAGTGCCGTATCTACCTCTTTTTTAAATACACTATCAATGAGCAGCCCTAAGCTTTTGGCCCGGCGGGCGGGAAAGGAGATGGGGTTTCCCCCAGTCTAGACGGTTGGGGGGAAATCAACAGGCCTATGGAAAAGGGAGGATGTTAAATTTGAAGGTACGTTAACCTTTGTCAAGGCCAAATATGAAACGCGTTGAGAATATCTACTTATAAGTTATTTTAGATATCTTATCGATTACTTACTAAGATATAAGACGTTATTTATTCTTTTCTTTTTTCATATTATTTAGTATCTTACTCTTTAAGTACCTAGATGGTTTTATTTAATATTGTTTGTGACCTCTGTTGACAGATGCAGCCCACCTAAATGAGAAGCGGTCACACTGCGGACCAGCGAACTAAAATGAGTTCGCTGCTGCGGACTAATTGAGGGACCCAACGCCTCGCTCAATGTGCTGGCATTGCTGTTTTAAATTCTTTTTGGTTTAATTAACATGGTTTGTTATCAAGCAAGCGCATGATTTAAAAGATTGACGTGCAAAATTATTTTTCTAAAATCTATTTGCAGAATAAATTATTTTATTTCATTTCATTTCATTTCATTTCAAATGATTGACGCCTTTGCTCTACAAGGGGCTATTGACTAGACTGATATTGCTTCTATTATGTTGATGTGAGCTAATGGGGGATTTATGAACGTTTGCACGATAGACCAGACTATAAAGGCGAATTTCCATGAAATTTCATACTCGTATCTTCGCTGAGATACGTATTCGCTTAGAATATTCGCAGTATATCTCATTTCTTGGTACATCGACTTAAATGCACTTTTTATTCAATTTCAGTTTGTAGACGCGGCGCCTCGTTGTTAGCTGGCTCTGCGATACATCCCTTTACCGATATTTTCTGGGAAGCATCTTTCAATATTTCAATATACTATATTAAGCTGTCAAGTTGTTAGCTCTTTCGATCTTCAAGCCTTACTACGAACACTTAAGCTTCCATTATAATGGATTTTACTGGAACAACTACTCAGTACTCCCGACCTAAGTCCCTAGACTTAGGTCGGGAGTACTAGAATACTAACAACGTGCTCAACAGCGCTGGGTCAAAGACCCCTAAACTAGAACCCTGTTTTTTCCTAGAACGAAGAGCGCGGGTGTAAAGCACCACCTAGGCTTCTCCGAGAAAGTGGAATGGCTTCACACTGCCAAATGTTGATGACTCGGAAATCCAAACACCAAAAGCAAGAACGAACTATGGTAAAAAAACAATTACTTTTGAAAGAGCACAGCTTTATAATAGCTTACCTGATTCTGTAAAGGCCGCAGACACAGTCAGTATTTTCAAAAAAAGATTGAAACAGTATCTCTCTTCACAATAACTGTATTAACAGAATACCAATGCATTAAAATTTAAAAATATTAACTGCTGGATATGTCTGCTCCCTACTCACTGGACTTGATTGGCATTTTTCGCTTAGTTTTAAGTTTCTCATGCAAGTGACTGTAATAATGGTTTTTAATGAGAAATAAAGATTTTCTTAAACCTTAAATGTGCTGCTATTGTTGCGGCTATCGAAATGCGCTACATACGACAGACTGACGACACCAACACGACAGAACGCAAGTTAGCGAAAATACACGTGTAAATTAGGCTTCAAGACTCGTCAAGACACACACCACTGTGACAGTCCCCGAGCACAGACACCAAGCTCGGAGGAAGATCTTCCCTTTTCGATGACGTCATGATAGTGACGTTCATACGCCAAACGGCTTGCTGGAGGTACTTTATTAAGTCCCATATTACAGCTACTCTGCCTTCAGTCATCGCCGCATACTGTTTCAGCGGAGTTCTAGAATGTAATCCTCTCACTAGGGGGCGTAGTAGTTCGACAAAATCCCAGCTGCTACCCCAAGTGGCTAGGGGATCCATAAAGGACTTCACTAAAAAGACCATCACTGATAAACATTACTCAAAGAATCTCTTTTTTGTAAATACGTGGACTTATACAGTGAATGCCAGTTTGATTCAAATAGACATGTTCCTGCACACAAATGTTTGGTCCCTGCGATTCCTTTCCCGCGGCCTCTGGTGTAATAATAAATAAATATCGGCCAACATGACATACATTGATCTGAGCCCAAAGTAAGTAGCGTAAGCACTTGTGTTATGTATGGGTATCAGAAACAACGAAGGTATCACACATTCAGGCACAGCACAAACACAAATGTTCATCACATAAGTGTTTGTCCTGGGTGGGATTCGAACCCACGACCCATGGCGCATAGGACGGGGTCACTACCAAATGCACCTTATGGCCAGTCAAGATAGCTACCTTATGGCTGCAATAACACCAAATCAATCGTCAAAAAAAAAGAGGATACTGTTTGTATAGTTAATTCATAGTATAAGGCTTATACCTATACTTTAAGCAAAGATCTTAAAATATTATAATACATATTAATACAGTATTATCACTACCTACTCATCAATCATCATAATACAGTATTATGTTTATAATGCATCTTGTGTTAGAACATTTTCATAGTAGCAGTGTATAATTTTGTAGTTTCATAGACCACATTTTATGAGGCCAGCTAGTTTGGACTTGGTCCAAGCGGATATGTTGTCTTATGCTGGTCATACAAACACATACAAAGCACTTTAAGGCCTTTGAGTTACAAGTACTATTAAGAGAGCGCTTACGCGTTTTGTTCGAAATGCCTATCTCATAGATCTTGAATGAGTTGTTGCCGTAACCATGGTAACGGCCACAAAGCATCGCGCAAAAATTTTGTTCACGGTGTCGGTTCTATACGCTAGTAATTGTAGTTCAATGTTTAAGGCACATAGGTACAGTCGCGAAATAACTAAATAATTAAAATATTGTTTTTTTTTAAATTCCACATTAGTTGGCAGGCAGACACGCAGCCCATCTGATGGTAAGCGGTTACTGCGGCCTATTCCATTGAGGGACACTTAAGTAGGAAGCGTCGCTCAATGTGCTGGGGGTTGATGGAACTATTAATTGGTCCAATATGGACACCTGGCAGATATTAAAAAAAGAAGACCTTCTATATCATTATAAAAAATAAATACGTAATGTCTCACTCTCAAGTGTAAGATGTGTTTTAATCTTCCTAAAAGGAAACTCCCTTTTAACCATTGCATAAACAAAAGGTTATAGACAAAGATTTAAATCTTTGGTTATAGACTGAAGGCTCATCTGATATTCAAGCCTTTGATTTCAAGTGTACTGGCTCTTACATTACTAGTAAGTATGGGAGCTATTCTAGAAAATTTGGATTTTAACTACAATATTATTATATTAATTCCTGAAACCAGAGACACATTTGACACTCCGCCATCTAACCACAAACTGAGCATAACCTGAGGGACATATTTAAGGAGAGTGTTTAGAATCCGATTTAGAGTTCAATTCGCTATAAAAAAATTATCCTAAATTTTTTATGCATGAACTACCTAAAAATCCCATTTGTGCCGGCCGGCCAGTTACGCCCCAAACTCAAATTGTACGCGAGTACAATTTGAGTCGTACTTGAATGAGAGTGCATGAAATACTGTGAAGGGAAGAGTGCCCGCACGTTACGCGGATTTTCAGAAAAAAATTGACTTTTATTGGTTTATACTTATTTGGGGTTTAAATATGTCCCTCTCATTTCCTGTCATACTGTATATTTATATAGTTTATCTGCAGGTCTTAATTGAATAACTGGATAAATGCTTTATGGTCTAGCTAGTGGTAATGGGACATGATTTCAGGGTCTTAGGTTCAATTCCCGTTAAAGTATTAATTACATAACGGTTTTTATCCAAACCAGCGAGGCCTAGTCACTTAGTCACGTCACCAAAAGTTTAAGTCTCAAATACCAGCACTGATGATATTAGCACCAGATTATTACATCAGGAGATAAATCGATTTAGTTAACAGGCACAACCCTTATATAGGGCATATCGCTGCGATTCGTTCAGCGAATCGATTATGAGTGAAAGTGATCGAAAATCGTCTATGAAATTAGTTCTTTCTCTTACGGTCGCGTTACAGTTCAGCGACTGGGTTGAGTTCGTAAATGATTCTGTTTGTTAAGAATTAATAACGTTTTTGTAAACATCGGAATCGGTGCTGATTTTATATGGCTGCGATTTTCATGCTTTTATTTTATAGGTATTTTTATACAAGCTCTGTGACCATAGAGTAATAAAAATATGTGACGCAGTAGCTAGTAGGTAAGTATGTCGCACTTTGATGCGAGGATCGAGCCGCGGTAGAAGTGAAAAGAAAATGCTTTTATTTTTTATGAAAGGGGCCATCCATTAATCACGTTATGTTTTTTTTTTTCGTTTTTAAACCCCTCCTTCGCTTTGGTGACACATGCTGGGGTTTAAGACTACCCCAACGCCCCTGCGCTTGAGATGGCCATAGTAGAGTTATACCTAATGGTTGACGAGTCATTTGGTGTAATGGTCGAGAAGTTGGCTGTTACACCAAAGGTGGCGGGTTAGATCTCCGCACGGTACCTACAAACATTTGTGTGCATGAACATGTCTGTTTGTGACGGTCGGGGTGTTTCTATGTTTAACATGTATATGTTACAGTTAAAACTAGTTATTAGATAGAACGCGTTTTTCCTAGTTAGAACTAGTTTTTACTTAATGCCTTTGTTAACACTAGAATTGACTGATTTCTGAATCGAATATCAGTTAAAACGCGTTTTCCCGAAGCGAGTCAGTAAAAACTGTTTTATACGCACACTCTTGGATAAACTGGTAAGGGGAAATCGGCTCGGATGGATATAGGTTAGAAGGCTAAGGCGGGAGCGAAGCGAAGCGAGCTCCCGCCTTTAGCCTTCGTGGTTATTTTTTTTTAAACCCTGAAAACCTTTTTTGTTTTCACTATGTAGTGATTTTTATTTAAACCCTGAAAACCTTTTTTCTATTATCACTATATAGTGAAAACAAAAAAGGTTTTCAGGGTTTAAAAAAAAAATAACCACGAAGGCTAAAGGCGGGAGCTCGCTTCGCTTCGCTCCCGCCTTAGCCTTCTAACCTATATCCATCCGAGCCGATTTCCCCCTACCAGTTTATCCAAGAGTGTGCGTATAAAACAGTTTTTACTGACTCGCTTCGGGAAAACGCGTTTTAACTGATATTCGATTCAGAAATTAGTCAATTCTAGTGTTAACAAAGGCATTAAGTAAAAACTAGTTCTAACTAGGAAAAACGCGTTCTAACGAAAAATGGGTTTTAACTGTAACATATATATTTACAAAAAAAAGTATGTAAGTAATAATGTTTTTTTTTTTATTTAGAATATACGCGAGTTTTCATCCGTTTAAAGTTGTTTTATTTTAATATGTAAGTAATGTTTATCCGTCGTCTGGCACCCAAAGCACAAGTTAATGCTTAGTTTGGGGCTAGATGGCGCTATGTGAATAATGTCCAGAGATATTTATTTATTTAATCAGTACCCTCTGATCAGAGTTTACCCCAATCGGCTGCGGCATCCATAAAGATTTCGCAACTTAAAGAAAAGGTGTTGATACGAAAAAGGTTTCAAACTAAAACAGGCGCCCATCAATCCTTAATTGATCTAGGAAGTAAGTGAAAGTCTATTTCCTGCCTAGAACGATTAGAAAACCACTGTGACACATGCCTTCACGTTGCCGCCTTCAATGGACCATCATTGTCACTTAAGTACCACTTAGCTTAATAGGTGGATCGAGTGCTTAATTGTCAACTTCATAGTTCTTATGTCGAAGAGTTACAGTCGAGATTCGTTCGGCACGGTATATTGTGCGTTCAGCCATATTTGTTTTGCCAGGTGTAAGATATATAGGTACAGTTTGAATTAATTTGTTTAAGATTTATAGGCGAAGAAAGTGTTTTGTTTATTGTTTTAAAATGGAAGTAAGCTCACGTGTTGACACGTTGATTGATCGTCGTATTGCCGAGTTTATTTTAATTATTTGAAACTTTACCGTTTAATAACTATTTAGTAATCTGTGGTTTAAGTTTGTTAACTTGACGCCGCGCGTATTATAATGGACCTCAGTGACTTGACGCATTTAAATTTGATGCTTTGATTTTTAAGTAATTGAGATTGCAAAACCATTAAAAATTTATCTGTCAGCTAAGGACGCTGACAACAGATGCTGAACAACAGATGCTGAATGACCTGGCTGATTCTTCTTTGCGCATCGGCCTACGGATGAACTTGGACAAAACCAAGGTCATGTTCAATGAACATGTTCTACCGGAACCGATTGCGATTCACGGCGCCGTCCTCGAAGTTGTTCAAAAATATGTGTACCTTGGGCAGTCATTGCAGTTGGGTCGAAACAACTTTGAGGACGAGGTGAATAGAAGAATTCAGTTGGGTTGGGCAGCGTTTGGAAAACTACGTCGAGTCTTCTCATCGCCGATTCCACAATGCCTAAAGACGAAAGTCTTCAATCAGTGCGTCCTACCAGTCATGACATACGGAGCCGAAACGTGGACACTTACGGCACGGCTAGTCCACAAGTTTAAAGTCGCTCAGCGGGCTATGGAAAGAGCTATGCTCGGCGTCTCTCTGCGGGATCGCATCCGAAATGATGTATGATTCGGCAGAGAACCAAAGTCACCGACACAGCTCGCCGGATTAGCCAGCTGAAGTGGCAGCAGTGGGCTGGCCATATCAGCCGTAGAACCGATAACCGTTGGGGTAAACGGGTTCTAGAGTGGAGACCGCGTCTCGGTAAACGTAGTGTAGGACGCCCTCAGGCCAGGTGGAGCGATGATCTGCGCAAGATGGCTGGCAGGAGCTGGATGCAAGTGGCCGAGGATCGATCAGCGTGGCGAGCATTTGAAGAGGCCTATGTCCAGCAGTGGACTGTCACAGGCTTATGATGATGATGAAGGACGCTGTATATGTCTATCTATCTATCTAATCAGCCCGTAGGTATCCACTCACTGTTGAGTATAGGCCTCCTCTTTGTCACGACTCACGCCAACTGTAAGTTACGTCCTGTGCAAGATTCATCCAGTTTACACCGGTGAACCTGACTATGTCATCCGACCAGCGGGCTGATGGTCTGCCTCGCGATCGTAGTGCACCCCTTGGCCACCACTCTGGTGTTGCCTTTGTCCACTTTTGGTCATGTCGTCTTGCCAAGTGACCTTCTTATGTCAGATTTTTTTTTATCAAGAACTCATTTGATTGGTGAAACAGTGATAATATCTTAGTATCAGCCGTTAATGTGTTAGTTGAAATCAAACCGGTAAAGTAAAGTATCAGCCTATTAACGTCCCACTGCAGGGCAAAGGCCTCCATCCTTGAAATCAAGTTATCGCTACAATAATGGGTACTAGCTTAATCACCACGCTTGCCAAATGCGGATTGGTGATCAAACCCGAGCCGAGAGACCCGGGAATTGAACTCAGGACCCCGAGACCTACTTAAACCACTGACCGATCGATGCGTTATTGAAATCAAACCGGTATGAAAATTGGCGGTTATTACCATCCCGAGCTGTGTTGGAAAAAATCAAGCACATTTTGAGGCAAATGGGATAAAACTGTAACAACAAGAGTCAATTGTCTATTTCGAATGAAACCTACTCAAGCGACATCATAACAAACATAAAAAACTTATCTGTTCCAGTGGCCAAAATTGAAACTACGTGAAATGACAGTTTTTGCAATGCAAAAACGATATTTAATTACAGTACTAAAACGACAGTAGCGACGCCACCACCGGAAGATAAGTTTGTTGGTCTATAAAATATAAGTTTTGAACTTCTTGCATCTTGCATCTTTCTTCTTGCATCTATGCTTTTCGCCTACCACACAAAACTACAAGACACACAATATACTACATGGACTACAGATTTTTATGAAAATGATTACATATTATATTAGTCCAAAGTAAAATTAAAATGTCCAATGATAAAACAAAAATCAAATTTAAGATAACGTGTAGGATCGTGTGTAGAAAAGAGTTAATTATTTCATAATGAATCAAAGGAGAAAAGTAAAGGTAGCGAAGTTTATTTTCTTTCGTCCAAGGACTAATAAAAGAGATTTAAAATTCGCAATATATTCTTAATATTCACACGACAAAATATGAAAAGGACGCTCTCAAAGGTCTATTATTAAAATGTTTTATTTAAAAACGTGGAAGCGACAAGTTTTTGTCGTGTTTGGTTACCTGACCGTTCTCAAGGCCCAGAGTATAATAATTATTTTACTTAACTAATTGATTAACCATACATATTTAAGTCACGTTGTTATATAAATTGTAATATTTATTGTGGCTCCGGCCGTTACGGTCTCAGTCCGGTTTGCCCCCGGCCGGTTCGAACCCACATGGAAAAATGCGTAAAGTAAAAGAAAATTATTAAAAGCACCAAACCGACCGCGAGAAGACCTCGTCTCAATACATGTAGTGCAATGATGTCCTCAGGCCAGGTGGAGTGACGATTTTTGGTGGCTGGCTGGAGCTGGTCCTTTCTTGGCGATATTCGTGCGTCACCTAATCACAAGTACGACGTCGTGTCAGCCTTCATTTCACTCAACCACATTAGATGGAATGCAATGGTCTGCCTTTTTTTTCGGAGGAGTCTGCCTTTAGGGCTTAGGCACCATAACCCCAGGCTAGCTCAACCTGATGCCGTGTATGTAGCGTCCGGCTACCAAAATAACTCCTAGGTTTTCTCTTTAACCCGATCGAAACGAGCTAATTCTAGCCTTATGGCAATTACCCTACTTCGATACTAACCATGGTAACTCACATGACTGAAGGAGACCAATAATAATTGATTTCTTAATTATTGAGAATTCATAAATGCATTTATAACGCAATCTGAACAAAAATAAAATTGATTGCCAGGAAAGATTGTGCCGTAATAATTTACCGGCCGTCTGGCTCTTAGCCGATTTTATTTCGCGTTTAGATCTGTTTTCACTGAAATTATTATTGTGGAAATATTTTATTATTATAGAAAAAATAACTTCGCTAGAATTAAGACTTTCAATGTCATCATCATCCCAGCGTATTCCCGATTGCATCCAGTATGGAGCTCAGGGTCCGCTTCGACTATGATCCTAGATTTGACAAGCCTGGTTATTACAATGGAGCGATTGTCATCTGACCTCCGTAACCCTTACAAGGGAAACCAGACCTACTTGGAACATGGTCGGGACCAACTGCTTAACGTGCCTTCCGAAGCACGGAATCATCATTATATTTTTCAGACATTCAGGTGATTCAAGCCTGCAATGTCCTAACCAAACTGGAAACAATCACACAAAGTGATGTTCCCCGTGGGATTCGAACCCACGACCTCCGGGTATTAGAGCCGAACGCTCTAACCACTGTACCACGGAGGCAGTTCTTGTATTTGTCGTGACTTTCAATGTATAATATAATAATATTTAAAAAACACGTAATCTATAGTTATAGACAATTAAAATGAGCTTAGGGGATCGTGAGACACCAATTAACAACGAACAACATTGCTATTAAGATTTTGTAGGCGTTATTTATTTTATTAATTTGTTTTGACTGGTAGGTACGTTGAACCGGATTAAATGTTTAGACTATTTATTGGAATCCGTTAAGTATCCGCACAGGTATAGTTTAAATATTTTCTTGACCGCCTCCGTGGAGCCGCTAGCCGCCCGGCTGGTATCGAACGCTGAGGTCGTGGATTCTGGGACACACTGGTCTAGTTTCGTGTGCCTTATAAATAATCCGTAATTATTTTAAACTTTCTTTAGATTGTTTTGGTTATGTTCCACGGAAAATAATAAAATTAAATATTTTGATTTTGGAACCAAGCTAACAATTGACCACAAAGTTGCCTGATGTTAAACAACTAGGTACCTATGCGGTTTACGATGGAGCGCGCTTGGTTAGGAAAAGCCCGTTACATAATTCTGGTCTGGAAGAGCCCCAAGTTATATTGTGTAGAGTTCCACTCCGGCTCAGTCCGTATCAAAAAAGATGCAGCAAATCGCTTAGTCCGTACGCGAGGTATCACATACTACTTGAACCACTATAACTTACACTTACCGGCAATAAAACCTGGCCACTGGCTATATTACTAGCAATCGCAAAGTATCCTATGTCACCTGGGGATAGTGTAGCTTTCCAACAAAGAAAGAATTTTCCAAATCGGTTCAGTTGTTTCAGAACCTATTCAATACATCCAAAAAATCAATCAAATCTTTCCTCTAATTAGTACAGACTATTTATCACTTTTTCTAGCTCATGTGATGCATTTGGTAATTGGTAGTGACCGTGCCCTATGCGCCAGCGGTCGGGTTTGGGTCCGAAACTCCGAACCCATCATGGACAAACATATTGTATTGATAAAGCATTTGGGTCTGGATATTTATCTTTATTAACTTACACGTGGTATTTGTAGTACTTGATAACTTCAAAAGTCAAAGCAATTAAATAAATAAAAATGTTAGTTTGTGGATAATTCTATACGCAATCACAAATAGTTTGAAGTTTCGTGCTAAAATCCTTTTTCAAAAATCTCGCAATGTACGATAGCCTGATATTATAAATAAAATCTATTAAAATAATGTAGAGATAAAATTCATATTGCTTATACGAGTAGGTACAGTATCACATTAATGCCTGTCAATTTAGTTAAAAATGTTCGGGAAAAATAAACGAGAATCGGGTAAAACGTTAGTAGACTTACCCTTTCAGGGAAAAATTTACGCCACGGATGCAGTCTCTAACGGGCTACCGAGCGTAGCACTTCGTGATTCGCTTGGCATATCTGTGTCAAACGAGAAAAACTTCATAAAAATATAATTAATAACTAAAACTAAATTAAACATAAGATTTGGCAGTGACGTGCGCGTGATTTGATTTTAAAATTTCGTTTCGTTGGGTTTTTGATCTGGAAATTTGATTTGTTTTTAATAAAGTTTTTGTTTAAAAGATGAGTTACTTAATGCTCTGTCATTTTTACTCCAGAATTGCTTGCTTAATCGCTATTTTGTTATTGGGTATCGTGTTTTTCGTAAATGCGATGCGGCTTATGTATTATTGTTATTATAATATGCCTGGTGAAAAGCGGTAATGGGTACGGTTAACGTTTTTTTTTAAGTTTACTTGGTTTGTAATTTACTTTATTTCGGGGTGTTTAACCTGTTTCTACAAGGTTTTCTTCAACTCTTATTAGCGGGTAACCCAAAAAGTATGTGATTTGCAACTGCGTTTAAATTTTCAATATTAGGTATCTTTGGTTATAAAATTAACTATTGTAACTAATATTTACCGTTTTATTTATAATGTTATCTTGTTATCTTTATTAATTTTTTTTAATGGCTTGATTTCTGTATTTCTTTTTTACTTTGTGTTCGACATCTCAGTGGTTCCTGCACAAAACCTCCGGCTCCGCGACAGAAGTAAGTTGTAGTATTTTCGTCCAGAGTTTGTGGTCCTGCTTATAAGCATAAGAATGTTACAGTCAAAACTCTTAACCAGTCAAAACCCTTATTGACCGGTAAAATTAGTTGATTAAGGGTGTCAGTTGAAGGCCACTTTTATCTTCAAAAATGGGTTCGTTTCTCACGGGGAGCATCCCTTTGTGTCAGGTTTGGTTAGGTTAACACTGCGACCGAACCGAGAACCGAATCCTCAGTCAATAAGCATAATGACTGGTCAATAAGGGTTTTGACTGTAACATATACCTATATTTTTTCTAATTAGTAGATATAATATATGGGCGTCTTGGTCGGTCAATCACCACAAGGCGGGTACCGGCTCATTCTCTTCGGGTGTGAAAGGGGAATCGTGGGAGTTTAGTGGGTAGTGGGACGCCCGAGTCCCACTCACGGCCGCAGGTCTCGCTAGCCTGCGGTTAATGAAATGAAATGATTTCATTTCATTTCACAGTGAAGTAGCGCCTCATAGCTGTTGTGTTCTTTCTGTCTGTGAGTAAGGCTTCAAAGCTGAATTAGAGAGGGTGTGGTGTTGGTAGCAAAAGGCACATAGGTATTTATCAGGATAGTGAGCCCGCCCACTACCGCCGAACGCGCTATTATTTTATAATAGAAGGAGCTAACTTATTTCCAAGAAAAATTAGCGTTTTAATATTCTTCAGTGGAATACTCCTTCACTATTATATATATATTTGTACGTCTTAAGAGCGACTTGAACCTATGTTATGGTAATTCCAAATTTCTGCAGGAATTTTGTTATAATAGCCCGTTCCTACTTTTCCCCACGAATTAATGTAAAATTTTTGTACATGATGTAAATATACATCTATTCGTGCAACCTCCAGTTTCTATTGTGTCGCAAAAATGATTCCCAATCGGATTACCTCGGAAAGTTCGACCAAATGTAACTCAGTTTCACAACTCTAGGTAATGTGTATTTTGTAAAATTCACTTCGTGTATGCAAAATAATGGGAAGTCGAAAACATTTCACATTTTACTGTATTTAATTGAATTAGCGCAATGGAACTGTGTGTGTCAACTGTATTTAACTTATTGGCGGTGACCGATGTTTTAAAAGCTAACGTACGGCGGTAGGCAGCAGATCAACCTTCCTTCTGTTAAAAATTCTCAATTTAAAATAACTCTATGTAAAGTGAATAAAGCTGAAAATTAATTGTTTTAGGGTAGTCTGATGTGCTGACTGTGCTGTTGACTGTACACATACTACACAGCCAGTGAGGTCAGTCGCAAATAATCATTTCAGGATGATTGAGGGTGACTATGATGAAAATGTTTGATTTGAAATCCATTATTGAATCGTGTGATTTTAAAACAACATATTTCACAATAATATTTGCCATTTGGTGTAATGATCGAAAAATTAGTTTTTACACCAGCGGTGAGATGACACATGTCATTACAAATAAAGTATCTTTATCTTTACAAACAGACATGTTGATGCACACAAATGTTTGTACCGTGCGGGGATCGAACCCGCGACTTCTGGTGTAAAAACTAATTTTTCGATCATTACACAAAATGGCAATATTGTGTACATAAAACAGGTGTCGAATTAATAAAGTTTAGACATGTCGTACCATTTTGGTGTACAAAATTATATAAAAATTCTTAATTACAATTCAAATTGTTCATGCATTGTCATGTCAACATAATATTATATTAATAACAGTGACCTAGAATTACAAAGTCAAATAAAAGATAAAATATAAAAAAAAATAAAAAAAAATAAGCTAAAATTACAAAAAACATGTCGCAAATAAATCAATTAAACAATGTCAGATAATAAATTATATTAAAAAATATGTTAATATATCAAAAAAAATAATTAAAAATAACTTATCGTCTAACAGGAGGTTATATAACTATGACGCGTGTGCTGAGTGCTGACTATTAAATTTAATTACTTGACATTTCCAAACATAATTATACCTCGTGAATACTAACGAAATAGCACATTCATTTGAGGTGATTTTGTAATCAATTAAATTAATGTAGTAGAAATAACTTTACATTTTCATGTAAAGATGGCTTTACCGCTTCGCAGATTTCTGATGAAAATTTAATTTTCTATTTAGGTTTCAATTCAAGGAACTTTTAATGTACCTATAGTTGAAATGGCGTATTTTTAGAATTCCGATTTTGATGCGTTTGCCCGCCTTTGAAATGGTGGGATTGGTTCTACTGCCACTCAAAAACGAAGTAACTTCTATAAATGTTATTCACTTATTTTAAATTTACTGGTTGTCTTACTGCTGCGTTTATAAATGGAAAAAAAGGTGTATTTTGCAATTGCATACTAAAAAGAAGAAAAAACAAGAATTATTTAAGGAATTATATATCATTCTAAACAATTGTTTGTCCCTGAAAAGGCACGCACTAAGTAGTATGACATGTATCCCAGAGACACCACGACTTTGGTCTTCCCTATGCGAGAGAGCACCGTTAAAACGAAGCAACAAAGCCTATCAATAAATCTACTACAAACAATTTGAAACTATACCTACTTAGCTATGGATTTTTCTTGATGAATTTTATCTTGCGCTCTACTCATCAATGGAGCATACTATTAGATAACACGCAGTTTTTTTATGCGGACTGAAAAGCTTGCAGCTCTCTTGATGGTAGAGACCGACAAACTTATCTGTTCCGGTGGCCAAAATTAGAACTACGTGAAATGCAAGCCAAAACGATATTAATGACAGTTCTAAATAGACACTAGCGACGCCGCCACCGGAACAGATAAGTTTGTCGGTCTACAAGTGACTACCCTCGCCCATAGATATCTACAACACCGGACGTATCACAAATTCGCTGCCTTAGGAAGGAATGTTTTAACGACACAAATTAACACGTTCCATGCGTCATGACCAATATAGGGCCATCCTTGACTTTACCAGCGTGCGGTGCAGAAAAATGTGTTTCTCACCACGGTGCGGGGGCGTATTTCATATGTTGTTCTATGAGTAAGAAAGAAACAAATAGATATTTCCGAGTGTTTTTTTAAAAAGGTTCTAAATTTAAAAAAAAAACAGACATGGCAAAATAATGTTCACGTCGCACAGAGTTGTGTACTTTTGCGCTGTGTGCGGCATGGCCAGTATATGGTCACGCCCCTGCACCTCATGCCGCACCGAATGCGGGCGCGCCATTTTCGCCAGTCGCACATAGTGATGCACAACGTCCGCACTCAAATCAAATCAAACGCAAATGTGATGATTAATATTTCATTGTTGGTTTTAATTTTAGTTCCTTAATTACTGTGATATAAGAGACATATTTCATTTAAGTTAACTTTAAATTTAAATAACGTTAAATTTAAGTTATGATGATGATTAGCATTTAATTGTTGATTTTAATTGTAGTTCCTTAATTACTGCGATTTTAGAGACATTTCATTTAAGTTAAGCATAGTGGGCTGTTACACTGTAATGATTGTGATGAATTGTTGATTTGTATTGTTGGTTTTTATTGCTTGCCCATCACTATTACTCGTTAGGCGTCTCATTAACACAGTGCGGCATGGCAAAATGTTTCTCATGAAATCAGGGTAGTACATTTTCTCCTAAATCTGGGGAAGTACAAATCAGAATTAAAAACGATTTATGCTGTAGAAACTACTACATATTACCTACATTTAAAAAAAAAGAACACACAAAAATGTTTTAATTTCAAATAGTTATGACTATACATCGTTATCGCGCGGGCAGTTTCGGGGCGACGCGTGGATACTGATGAATAGGGTTGCCACGCATGGATCTTTTTTTAAAAATTATATTTGACCAATAAAAATATCGATTTTTAAATCGATATTATGCATTGAATCTATTTGTAATCCTAAATCGACCACTGACACAACGATGTTACCTTACAATTTTTTTCGGTTTCGATAACTTACCAATTTTATGAAAATGTTATTTTTATCCTAATTACTAATTTATAGCTGTATGATGTCAATTTCTGACTTACTGGACTGAATCAACCCTCAGAGAAAGTGTTGCTAACTTAAACAACGCTTCTACACTACTTTGTCCCAATTTTGAATACAATATCAAAATAGAAATAATATTCTATTTATCCTCATAAGGAATATACATAACATGAAACGCTTTAATTTAAAAAATAAAAAAACTTGCAAATATTCTAATACTCGTTATATACGTGTGACAGCCCTTCGGTCATCTATGCGTCGCCCCCAAACTGCCCGCGCGATAACGATGTATAGTTATGACCTCTTGAATCTATTAACTAATGTGAACAAATGATGTTCATGACGCACCGCAGTGGAGTCCTGCGTGAGAATCATGGAGTTTATGTCGCACCCTGGGTAAGTTCAGTAAATTTGGTGCCGCAATGAACGTGTTAAGATAAACGTAACCCCCATTGTTTAAAATATTAAAATTGGAAAAAATAAAAAATTATCAACACAGACGAAATTATGCTACCACTATTGACCATGTTTGTGTAAAACCAATCTGAAAATAGTGAATTAGTGTTTTACTGGAACTACAAAATACGTCGAAACGTTCTATTGAGGTTTTCACACAAACAACTTTGCATTTTCAAATTAAATATTTTTGTCAGAATTCCTGAACATATTTTGTCCACATCCCACCAATCAACGAAGCGAACAAAAAATGTATCCGAATATTCGAATAATATTGTTTCGTATCTGAATTTCCAACCTATCGGAATGTTGAAATAAAAACCTTACGTAATACGTAGTACCTGTGAAAACTACGAACATAACAAAATAAAAGGACTCATTAAACTTCCCCGGCTTTCCCTTATCATCCGAAAGGGTGGTGCCCTCCTTATATGGGTTTACGTCCAATCGAACCTGCGACCTCAGACTTCTCGATCGATATCAGACTTCTCAACTATTACACAAATCGGACGCCAACTAAAGCTGAAAGTAACTTCCGCTGCTATAAGTAAATGTTAATTGGTTTAATTCAACGATAATCCCTACGCTTTCCAAACTCGGGATGGATCATAAGCCCGAGCTATATTATATTAAACTTTGCTCAACTCAGTTATTGACCCTAGGACCTAGATAGATCACGGCTAGATACCTAAACCACTAGATGTGGGCTGTGTGAGGCGTTAGGCAGATGAATGATGATATATCAATCTATATAAAAACACGAATTTTCAAAATGTGTTTGCGTATATTTTCAGAATAACTGCACCGAATTAGTAAGTGCTATATAGCAACTTGAAATCATACGCTCAAAGATCAGAGGAGCCTACAGTCTGGCAGCACATTGAGCGACTCTGGTTAAGCGCTAAAGTGTCCCTCCATAGAATAGGCCGCAGTGGCCACTTAGGGTTCCAGCACACGAGCAGCACGTTGGCGATGTCAGAGGCAACCGCAATCGCCATCAACTGGCGGCAGCTAGACGTCGGCAAACTGTCGACACGTCGACGGCATACGCTGACGTGTCGACAGCTTGTCGCAAGCAGGCCAACAGCTAATGGCGCACGCGGCTAGCCGACGACATCTGCCGGCTGCAGCCGCCGATGCGTCTACAGCAAATCGACAGCGACCGCAGTTATGGGAAATATTTAAGTGTATATCCAAAAAAAGCTGAAACGTGCGCCTAAATAAACCAAAGGGACACCAAAGATTAGGTACGGTTAGCAATAAAAAAAATTGGTGCACGTTTCAGCCTTTTTGGTGTACGTTGAGCCTTTTTTGGTGTACGGTTAAATACAAGCCCGCAGTTATATACGTCGACAGCAAACTGATGTGAACCGTTGATTGCAGCATATATACACTCTGAATAATATTTATTCATTCTTGTACAAATACGTGGAACTACTTTGTAAACATTTTGGACCGACCATTTGGAAATAACGCTTACTTTAGAGGTGCTCAAAGGCTTCGTATTTGGAATGCAAACGATGTTTTGGGTATTATTTGCCTCTGTTTTAATTGGAAACCGGGGTTGCACGCCTCTAAATCTTTTGGAACTAAATTATTATACTTACTTTGCTATAAACATAACGTGAACAAATAGTTGTCGTTTTACTTTTAAAAACGAATTTCCTCCACATTAGATTCTTTTGTTTTATTGAACTTATTTTTTGATTACAGTGTATATTCTGTGGTACAGGTGCCGATATAGAATTCACAACTTGCAAACAAAACTTAATTAAGTAGGTCCAATGTAATTACTGAATTTGTCAAATCCTGAAGCATGCTGAAAGCTAGATATTGACAAAGCACACTTAGAAAGAAAAGATTAATGAATAGAGAACAGAAATAAAAGAATCATCATCATCATCAGCCTGTGATAGTCCACTGCTGGACGGCCTCTCCAAATGCTCGCCCGCCGATCGGTCCTCGGCCACTCGCATCCAGCTCCTGCCAGCCATCTTGCGCAGATCATCGCTCCACCTGGCCTGAGGGCGTCCTACACTACGTTTACCGAGACGCGGCGGTAAATAAAAGAATACTATAGTGTATTATATAACTGTTTTTTTCTTTTTCCAGAGTCGCATCATTGCAACATTTGCCACACAATCTCTCTAAATAGTAAGTATATCCTCGGTATTCTCGTTACCTTGGTACAGCAGCACATCGATCGATGTTTCCTGATGTAATATGCCTCAGTGGGATACACAGGAGCAGCTACCATCAGGTGGGTTGCATGTCTGTCTGGCACGTGAACATGATGCAAGTCATCGGGCTAAGGGGCTGGTCAACCATTTTAAGGCGAGCTCTGGCTCGTCCCTATTCGGATGTAAGGGAAAACCGGGGGAGTTTTGTGGGTAGTGTAATGCTGTAGTCACCAATCTCCCTTAGTCACCCTGCGGTGATGGTGCTTGAGAGCATGCTTCATGGGAAAAGTAATTAACGGGCTGAAATCAGGCCAGTTTGTATTGCTATTGAGTGTTCCGTTTCATTTTGCGTCCAGTTGCTTCCGCTTCGCATTCGCTGCAGTGTGCTACAGGCGTACATGCGTCAATAAAAAAGCCCCACGAAAACCCCCAAATTGTAACTATTAAGAAACACAAACTCGGGCAATGAGTTCCACAGCTTAATTCGCAAGATAAAACTAGACCCAAAGCGTTAATACTACCTAATTTCAACAACCTTCTCCCCCCGAAAACAAAGGGCTCAATTAAAGGGTATTATTTGGTGTAAATGCAGATATATTTTCCTAGAATCCTGGAAACAGGTGGGAGGGTGGTGCCACCCCTTGGTCGGGTGGCGAGCATGCGCATCGAGGGGGTACGATGGACGGGATCCTACCTGCATCTCGTTGCAGCATCCCAGACTGGACTCACTTCCCGTCGAGCGCTGAGATAGTCATCACGCGTCGCGAGCTACCCCTAGTACCGTCCGTAAACCGCACAAGTTGCGATAAGTGCATTCGGCGCTAATAAAATAACTCTACATTTCGGAAAAACTTTAGATTAATTTAAAATCTTTAAAATAAATCAGTATCTGTCAAAAAAAGTTGGTGAAGTGAAAATTGACTTGTTTTAGTGAGTTGGTAATTTTGAGGTACATTTGCACTCAGTATCGGAACTTTATTTTCTGTAAAAATTTTGAGAAGATTTTTTAAGTTATTTAAGAACCGCTGAGGTTTTTTATGTTTCTCAACTACATAGTAGTCCCGACTTAAACTAACGAATATCTTCGTTTGTTCCATCGACGACATCTTAAAAAGTTTCCGCCATGAACTCGCGCTTGAAACTTTGAAACTATTATTTAGCCATAGTTTTTGTCCTTTGTAATTTTAACCATTTATGATTTACGAAAATGTTCACAATGACGGTCTACTTTGGTTAGGTTCTAATAAGTTTTTTCGGGGCTCTAAGATTTGGCAGATTTGAGGGTAAGTCCTGCAATTTTTTTTAAATAAGTTTGTGAAGCTGAATGAATGAGTGGTTGTTGGTGGGGCACGAGTTTGGATGAAAGTGGGTATATATTTTAGTTGTTTTAACAGGATTGCCGACGTTTGGATTGTGTTTGTAAATATTATTACTTTATATTTTTTTAAACTAGTATTTTTTTTCGAATAATATTGTGGATTGGCAGGTTTTTCATGTTCTTCTTTATAAAAGGATTTATTTTTTTAATAACTTTCATAAAATGTCTATATTTTCTTTGAAAACACTAAAGGATGTCCCTCTTTTGATTTTGAAGCCTTGTGCATGTTAGGTTTAGAAAACACTTTTAAGTTATTTGGGTAGATTTTTTTTACTGTTTTTGATATACCAAGGTGGATTTTTTTTCGCAAATGCATCTTCCCTATTTTATTAGCTATTTCTAAAAAGACGTTTATAAACGTACTTTGACATCATTGTCTTTTAGGTTGGCTTTGCGTAATTTCAAATTTACTCCCGTCTTATAAAGAGGTTTTTACACTTCTGTAATAGTCTTAGGTAAATGCTGGTTGTGACATTTCTAAATTAGTCTAATGCTGGTTTAGTTAGTCTTGTTACTTTAGGAACTAACTAGCCCTAAGACAGCTCTAGGTTTTTCTTCGTTTCCCCTACGGAAGGATAGAAGTGTAAGACTACTGTCTTGGAAGAAAGGAGAACCGTAGAATGAATGCCCTTAATATGTTCCATGGGATCACTTCATGGTATAAGGAGAGCTATCGAATTACATCTAGAACAATATAAACGTTTATGAAATAAAAAAAAAATTAAACCGACTTCAAAAAAAAACAAAAAAAAAACTACCTAAAAACACTGAAAAGCAAAAAATAATTTTAATAAGACATTCATCAAATGCGCTTATTGTCTAAGCCTATTAATAACATTAAATTGTATTTACGTGCTAGGTAGGTACCTACTGATCTGTTTGAAGTCGGTGCCAAGCCAAATAGTAGGTACCCAGACTACGTACCTACGTCCGCGGATTATTTGTAACCCTGTATAATACATAAATTATTAGGTATGTATCATTTTTCATTACCTTTGGCTTGGCACCGACTTCAAACAGATTAGTAGGTACCTACCTAGCACGTAAATACAATTTAATGTTATTAATAGGCTTAGACAATAAGCGCATTTGATGAATGTCTTATTAAAATTATTTTTTGCTTTTCAGTGTTTTTAGGTAGTTTTTTTTTTGTTTTTTTTTGAAGTCGGTTTAATTTTTTTTTTAAAAAGTTTGTTTATTTTTCTATTTTTAGTGTGAATAATACGTCTTCTTCTTCTTCTTAGCCGTATCGCTCTTGACAGAGCGGTCGTGATCGTCATGTAGTTGCATTGTTGGGGGCAGATGTGATGCGCCTCACGACCTCCCGCCATCTCTCCCTGCTGGCAGTCAGCCAGGTGCACTCGTGCAGAGATCCACCCACTGCTATTTTTATTTGATCTGTCCAGCGCGTGGGTGACCTTCCGCGCGGTCTAGTGCCTTCCACCTTTCCTTGGACGACGAGGCGTTCTATGGACTGGTTATCTCTTCTAGAAACGTGGCCGAAAAATGTTAGAATGCGAGACTGTACTATAGAAAATAGACGCTGTTTGATGCCGAGTTCTCTGAGTATCGACACGTTTGTTCGAAACTCGGTCCACGATATACAGAGCATTCTTCTCCAGCACCACATCTCCAGAGCATCTATTTTCTTCCTTTCCACATCTCGCAGCGTCCACGTCTCTGCAGCGTACAGAAATATGGGGAAGATTAGGGTTCGGACTAGCCTAGTCTTTGTTGCTTTAGTTAGGTCTCTGTTCCTCCATATTTTCCTCATCTTGTCCATTGCCGATCTTGTAATAGCCATACGTCTTTTTATTTCATCGATGCATCCGCCACTGTTTGAAATTAAAGCTCCAAGGTATACGTAGGATTGGACCACGTCACAGCCCGCGATCTGGGTAGTTACCGGCGAGTTACTGTTTACGCGGTCAATTATCATCACCTTTGTCTTATTTCGGTTAATCTTTAATCCAAACTCGTTGCTTACTCGCTCCATCCTATACAGCAGCTGCTCCAAGTGTTGCGCACTGGTTGCAAATAAGGTCGTGTCATCTGCATAGCGAAGGTTTGAAATTTTGTAGCCACCGATATTAACACCGTCTGTCCAGTCCTCCAAAGTAATGCGCATTATAAGCTCTGTATAGATATTGAACAGAAGCGGCGATATGATACAGCCTTGGCGTACTCCAGCACTCGGATGGAAGTTTTTTGATAAGACGCCATCCGTCCGTACGGAAGCTGTTCCTTGCTCGTATAAACGCCTTAACAGGTGTATAAGATGCTCTGGAGTACCCATATCCAGTAGGGTCTTCCACAGAACAGGCCATTTCACGGAGTCAAAAGCCTTGGAAAAATCAACAAAGCATATGTATGTTGGCCTATTGAACTCTCGTGTTTTCTCTATGATTTGGCGGACGATGAGGATTTGTTCACGGGTCCCCTTCCCCTTTACAAAGCCGGCTTGTTCCGGAGCGACTTCCTTTGACAAATATGACTTCAGTCGCTCATTAAGAATGTGCAACATAATTTTGCTAGCGTGTGAAATTAGAGCAATAAGACGGTAATTGTTGCATTTCTTAGTAGAGCCTTTTTTATGTAGAGGGACGAATATAGTATGTGTCCAATCTGAGGGCCAGACACCCGTTTGCCATACTTTGTTGCAGATGGTATGAAACATGTGGATACCTTTTTCACCTAAAGCTTTTATAGTTTCTATAGGAATCGCATCTCTACCGGTTGCTTTCCCATTCTTGAGGTGTTTTATGGCGGCTCTGACTTCGGACAGAAGGATGTTGGGTTCTAAATCCTCGCTATTTGGTTCTGTATCTGGGAAGTTTTGTGACTGCGGATCTTGAAACAGTGACTGACAGTAGCCTTTCCATCTCTCCAAAATATCCTCCAAATCTGTGAGAACTTCGTTCATGTCATTTTCAATAGCCCAGGTTTTAGAGGGTAGTGTTTTGGTGATGACTCTAATCTTGTGGTACAGGTCACTAGACTCGTGCTTCGTAGCGTGTTTCTCAACCTCTTCACAGATACCCTGAAGATGAGAGTTGTAGTCGCGTCTGCAGCTGGTCTGAATGGTAGCAGACAACTTATTCAGCTCGTTTACATGTACTCCTTGAGCTTTCTTATGACGTCTCTCTTCAACTAAAGCTAGAGTACTGTCAGACATCCAATGTTGGCGTTTGCGCACTTCTATAGGTGGTTTGGATTCTGCTACTGCACTTTGGATGAGATGTTTTGCCTTGTTCCATAGCAAATCTGGTGTGGCCTCGCTTTGGTTTATATCAGTCCATTCTGCCCAACCTCGTTTAAAGACTGTAGCAAACCTTTCTGTATCCATTACTTCAAGTCTTTTTTGCTTAGTGGGAGATCGAGCAGTTCTGAGTTTCAGGCGCAACTTTGTGATCAGGAGTTCGTGATCAGAACCACAGCAGGCCCCAGGTAAAGTGTGGGCATTGAGAATGGACGTACGCCAGCGTGATTTTACCAGAATATAGTCAATCTGGTTTCGATACTTCCCTCCAGGCGATGTCCAGGTGTATAATCTTCGTGGATGGTGCTGGAATAGACTGTTCGCTATAATGAGATTATTCTCGCTAGCGAACTGCATCAATCTTTCACCCCGTTCGTTTCGAGTTCCAAGTCCAAACTTTCCTACACAGTCACCATATTGCTGCGAGTTGGCGCCAATTTTTGAGTTAAAATCTCCCAAGATTATAAGTATCTCTCTGTTGGGGATTTTGGCTATTACTGTCTGCAGATCTGCGTAGAATTGTTCGTTCTTCTCAGCGCTAGAGGTGCTAGTGGGCGCATATACTTGAATAAGGTTTAAGTTCATTGGCGAGGCTTTTAATTTGATGGATATGATGCGATCGTTGACTGGTTCATATCCCAGCACACAATGCCTTTGCTGCTTTGGAACAAGAATTGCTACTCCGTTTTGGCTTTTGTCGTCGTTACCGGAAAAGTAAATGGCATGGGATTCGGTAAGGAAATGCCCATTGTTCCTCCAGTGGGTCTCACTTAATCCACAGATGCTCAGACCACACCGGGTTACCTCTCGTTCTAAGGTGTCGAGTTTTCCGGGCTCTAGTAGGCCGCGTACATTCCATGTACCGATCTTCTGTATATCCCGCAGCCTGACAGAATTTCCAGAAGCATACTTTCCATGTGGAGCCTGGTCTCCTACTCCTACATGGCCGGTATCCCATTTCTCACCGCGAGCCCCGGACGCAACGCGGCGCCGGTTGCTAGGCGGATCGCATGGCAATCGTAACTCATTTGTATTTACTTGCATGACGATTTTCCTGGGAAGATAGTTGCAGTGGTTTCCCCTTGCCTTCTGCACCAGACCTTTAGGGGCTATTTGGACCCCAAGGCTCCTGAAGCCTCTTCTGACCTCTGGTCAGGTGTATGGTTATACCGCCACTGCTCGGTCGCCATTGCCTCGTCCGTTATCTAGCAGGGGGACCGCGGTACCACGAGGATACCGCCGCGGATGAGTGAGTGTCCGCGCGTGCAGGTGAGGTTGACATTTGGGGCCGGAATGATGTTGAGTCCGTTCTCCCCCATTACCCCCCGTAGGAGTGAGTAAAACTCTCTCATAATATTGATAACGAAAATACGAGTAAAATAGTAGAATTGTATTATTTGACAATATTAGGTATTCATTAAGTGTTCAGCACCATTCAGTAGACCAACTAAAGATGCAGCCCGCAAGAGGGACATAAGAATTAAGAAGTCGTACCCTTTAGCTTCCATCATCATAGTTGTACCTTCCATCATCAGCTTAGCTGCAAAAGTACATGAAATACAACTAACGGTCCACATATTCCTACAACACTGAAATAATTATCCCCTAACTCCTAACCGTTAAGGAGTTGTACCTTCCATCATCAGCTTAGCTGCAAAAGTACATGAAATACAAATAACGGTCCACATATTCTTACAATACTGAAAGAATTATCCCGTAACTCCTAACCGTTAAGGAGTTGTACCTTCCATCATCAGCTCATCAACATAAAGTGATGTCTATAGGACGCAAAAACTTAAATGGCTTCAGAAAAAACAAGTAACGCGTAGTGTGCGCCTATAAAATTTGAGGTTTGCCCTTGATTTTCCCGGGATCCCATCATCAGATCCTGACATGGTGACAATGGGACCACCTCGGAACTATGCACTTTCAAATAAAAAAAGAATTATTTAAATCGGTCCACAATTGACGGAGAAATCGACGGAAATACATAAAAAAATAAAAAAATAAAAAAAAAAATACATACAGTCGAACATAGAACCTCCTCCTTTTTTGAAGTCGGTTAAAAAATAATGGCTCCCAGAAGAAGATTCAGAAGTAAACGCATTATTGATTAGGTTTCAAGGACACTCAGCAACAATAAAAGCATTTAAGAAAGAATATACCTATGCATCTTATCTAGGCGAACATTTAGATCAGCTTCGTCCGATATGAAAAAACATTTATTTCATTCGAAATTTATAAATATGAAGTAACTCTGTCTGTCTGTTACGCGTTTACGCCTCAACTACTGAACCATTTTTGATGAAACTTGGTAAACATTTTTAAAGAATATTTTATATCTCGGTAAGGGATTCTTTTATATAAAGAGTAATAAAGATTGTATTGATATAATTATTGTAAAACTTGGCGATTCAAAAGAGTAACTAGCGAGTTTCTTGCCGGTTCTTCTCGTTAGATAACAACGTTCCGAATCCGCTGGTAGAGTCATTATGTTACCTTGAAAATTGACGATTCTTAAGTGCATCTCTGAGGCCTACATGAATAAAGAATATTTTGATTTTGATTTTGAAGCAAAAGTACAGTCTACACATGCTCAAGGCTTATTAAAAATAATAATGAAGAGCGGGCTGGGCCCCATGTTGGGCGCCATTTTGCCCCCAGTGAAGTATCAGAACGTAGGCCCCTTCATCATTTATCATCAGGTGCAATAGCGGTCAAATGCAAGCCTATTAGTTATATTAAAAAAAGATAAAAAAAAGGACAATTAAGAATGAATGAATGTATGATCTTTATTTGAGCGATTCCGAGTACAATAGGATAAGATGTCAAATGAACGTTCAAAATCTGCTTAAATCTAAGCGTGCAAATACATTTATAATCAATGTGATTTTATGCGGGATCGCATCCGAAATGATGTGATTCGACAGAGAACCAAAGTCACCGACATAGCTCGCCGGATTAGCCAGCTGAAGTGGCAGTGGGCTGGCCATATCAGCCGTAGAACCGATGACCGTTGGGGTAAACGGGTTCTAGAGTGGAGACCGCGTCTCGGTAAACGTAGTGTAGGACACCCTCAGGCCAGGTGGAGCGATGATCTGCGCAAGATGGCTGGCAGGAGCTGGATGCGAATGGCCGAGGATCGATCAGCGTGGCGAGCATTTGGAGAGGCCTATGTCCAGCAGTGGACTGTCACAGGCTGATGATGATGATGATGATGATGATGTGATTCTATGTTACATATTAAATAACAATAAATTGAATTCTATATTCATATAACAATTAATTATAAATAACAACAAGAAGGAGGATTTAGTTTCAAACATTAAGAACCCTACTTTTAAGCAACAGCTGCACTCGGAACTCCAGGGTTCGATTCATTCATTCATTCGATTGGACGAAATTTTCCGGTGTGAAAATTATCAATCACATTGCGAAGTCTCATTTTGGTCTCATATCCCCGCCGCCTGAAAAAGTTGTTAGAAGGAGCAAGTCTGGCAGCATTAAAACACCCGAAATTGCCAAAAAGAGTACTAAGAAGTAAGTTTTTGCCCTACTGTACGCCAAGTGCATACAGTGGGCCAAAAGAAAATACCAAGAGTTTACACGAACACAAAAAAGGTATGGGGCCTTACTTGGCAGAAACAGTTCACTAACTAATTAGCCGTAAGTGCTGACTTCACAGCATCATGAAACTTAGCTCCTTCCGAAGGACAACTACTCGTATGTATAACGTCACAGATTTTCAACCTTGGATGTTAAGCTATCAAAGCTATTTTAACCGTAATTGAACTAAGTATAACCTTCCGACCTCGCCTTCGCCTACGAACTGAACTGCGGGCTTTACGACGTTTTTGCGCATGAAAATTATTTTTCCGAGATAAAAATAACCACTCCCGACCCGTGGTACAACCGCGATGTTCAAAACGGATTTCCCTACAGCTCCCAAACTATCTACTAACAGAATTATGTTGCTGTTACTCAATTGCGTTGAGAAAAAAGGACGACCATCTATTTTTGCTATCCCATGGGATATAAATTATAAAATGGGTACTACGCAGAGTTAAGTGGCAGTGGGCAGGGAGGGCACATTGCATTGGACTGACGGCCGTTGGGGCGGAAAGGTCCTCGAGTGGTGGCCACGTATTGGGAAACGCAGCCGTGGTAGGCCTCCTACAAGATGGACCGATGATCTTGTAAAGGTCGCCGGAATCCACTGGATGCGGGTGGCACAGGACCGATCGGCTTGGAGATCCTTGGGGGAGGCCTATGTCCAGCAGTGGACGTCTTTCGGCTGAAATGATGATGATGATGATACTACGCAGACTTAAAAAAAAGAGATAATAATTATATAGAAAATACTGGACAAAAATTAGACTTTGACTCAGTCAGGCGAGAAAACGTAACAGACAGACAAAGTTTTTTAGGTAAGCATGGAATATGGATTTATTCGCAAATACGGAAAACTATGTCCAGCAGTATACTTCGACAGGCTGACGGATAAGTGGTAAATCTATGAGCAATACCCACAGATCTGTTGCCCTCCTTTAAGAAAAAAATAATATTGGAGGCAGGGGAAAGGAAAGGTTTTGGAAGGAGGGATGTGCGATTGAGGGAAGAAATTGAACATGCCTACAATTTTTATAGAAGTTAACTTTTTGAGAGTTTAATAGTATGATCATACTTTTTCAATATTGTAATACTGTGGTATGGTTTAGGAGCATATCGATGCGATGCATTTTCGTTTAAAGGGATTAGTTTTAGGTGGGTTTGTGGTCTCAATTTACTTCTTTTGACATAGTTTCACTTTCCGCTATAGAGATAAGCAAATGTCATCGTTGACATTGTATCCATAAAGTCTAATGGTTTGTTGTTGCTAGTCAACATTGTATCAACAAAATATATTTTATCAAATATTATTTGAAATGAATACCCTCCCCCCCATTATTGCGGATGGGGGTAATCATGTCACTAAAGATTACAGCTTTCTTAGCATATTTTACAAAGTTCGGATACCGAATAAGACATATTTATAATTTTCCGATTCATATTGAGTGCGAATGTACCATAAAGTGTGTTTTTATACAGGAGTGACATAATCTTAGAAATCGAAACTAAGAGAGATAGCTAAAAACGTCTGAAATACATTCAACCTGCATTTAACAAATTCACGTCAGGGCGACCTCCGAAGCTAGAAGATGAAATATACTTTTCTTTTTTCTATTGGACACTAATGCTGAAAAAACTAATGTGCTAAAATTGTATTATCTGTGTTATTTATTATAGTTGGAACGCCATCTTTTAAGTAATCTATTGCAAAAATATCAACAAAATGCTATTGCTTGCCGTTTTGATTGTTGTTGTGATCGTCGTCACATACGAAAAATTGAATGACGAAGACGATCAGGATTACTAATTATGAAAATTATTATTGAATAATTAAAAAAAATTTATTAAAAAATTTATTAAAACTTTATTAAATTAGTGGACTAAAAAGTATCCCGGACTCCCGTAACTTGCTGTGTGCATGCGCAGCTGTAATTAACTGAACAACTCTTTGCGAACTCTCGTCGAAAGCCGAAAATGACATCTTCCGATGTAATTGTTTTAATTATTATCTTCATGGTGCTTTTTATCTATATGATCCTCTTGTGCTTGTGTTTTCATTTTCAAATGTGCACTGCTTCGTGACGAACTAGATCATATAGACGGTAAATTTCCACAGCCGTAACCAATACGGCCGACAACGAAGCTGACACGCGTTTGGATATGTTCCCGCATGGCGTTCATCCTATCATTGCGAGGTACGGGTTTTCCAGGGCAGTTTATGTTGTTTCGGCTCCTAGCATAAATTACGCTTGGGGCCCCTCCCACGCTGGCGACGCGCCGTCCTCCTACGATTTCGTTTCACACGGTGCGGGGGCGTCAGCAAACTCGGAGGCTTGCGGGAACGACTCCCCGCCCATGCCAGCCTATTCGAGACATAGCACGGGTCCCTTTGCGAACACATCTGAAATGACCCCGTAGAAAACATCACGTCGCTGCGCCTGACAAGTTCCTTATGTGTTTTTTGTTAGGTTTAGGACAACAACAAAAAATTGTATAACTATTTCGGTACAATATGACATTTTTCTAACGGTCAAAACACCTAAGTAATTTGTTTGATTGATTTCTATTTCGAATATCACAAAACTGATTTTACGGACACATGGAGAATTAAATGGAGACTATTTTAAGCGCAAAACACAAAAATTCAGAAAATGCACATATGGAATTTGGCACACAGTAAGCAACGTGAACTGATTGAAAGGTCGGCTTTCAATAGACGAATGATCCCTGCAAAGAGTTGTCAGACGTATTGGTTAAGGCTTGTTGACAATGGTAGTTATTAAGAAAAAAACATTTCAAATTTTAAGTTTGCGTCCTTCCTTTAATAGCTTTGCTAAGTTTAGAGAGCTGGCGCGCTGTAGTAAGTACCTGGCGTTGATGTAGAGTAATTTAAGCCCTGTTAAAAGCTGTAAATAATTCGATTTTACATAAGTGACTAAGTATCGTTTGTGCGCTGCATCTAAACTCTTGTTGAATAAAATAAAATTTATAAACGGAACACCGAATAGTCTGAAGACCAAAATCTAAAAGACTCAATCGTCGGCTTATTGCAAGAACTCATTAACTAGCATTATCGTGATTTAGAGAAATGGCTTAATGAAGTTTGGAAATAAAAATAGCTATTATTTATAAAGTATAAAAGGTACAGTCAAAATAAAAATACCTACTTGTAGATCTTAAATTTATTTATCTGCTTTAAATATCGACACATCGAAATATACCTTAGGACTTTAAAAAAAAAATTAAAATATGTAATTAGTGCCTTTTGCCAAACCTCAATTTAAAACAAATTAAAAAATGATGACTTCTTACTAATGTCAACAGCCAAATTATAAAGTGATAATCTAGGAAGATCAAGTTTAGATGACTGCACTCCAATCTCGATTCGGTTTACCATTATCTCGAATCCGCCAAGCTTCATATGTTGGTACTAAGGACTAACGGAGACGCAAATCGGATGTCCAGCTGACGCGGCCTACTTGCACTAACCAGGATTCATTCTGGAGTACAAATTCAAGCCGCGTGCTGGGGTCTGTTTGTATTTGCGAGACAACATCTGTACCGAATCGACGTCTCCGTGACCTTGAAGATTCCAAATTTTCAATTGTTTGGTTGCTGGTGGATACAGATCATAATAAAAATATTTATGCCTGTCTGTATCGTTCCCACACTGGTGATGAGGAGACAGCGAGAGAATACCTCAACAAAGCAGCTGAAATTGCCCAGCTCCTCTTGCGTATTTGGAAGTCAACGATCCTCAGTGTTTCGCAATTCGGGTTTCGTAGAGGTAGGTCCACTGGGGGCCCTTCTTATGTATGCAACGCATTAATGGAGCGATGCTATTGAAAACCATGGTGAGGCCATTGCTGTGTCCTTGGACATATCAAAGGCTTTTGACAAGGTCTGGCACGATGCCCTTATTGGCAAAAATTCTTCCCTCCTGTGGGTTCCCCGCTGCGGTTTGTGCTTGGATCAAAGATTTTCTGACTGGACGTCCCATCAGAGTAGTTGTTGATGGGTTCACCTCCGACACGCCTGAAATAAATGCTGGCGTCCCTCAGGGATCAGTACTCTCGGCTACACTCTTTCTGCTACACATTAATGATCTGTTGGCTACTCCCGGAATTCTGGGGTATGCTGACGATAGCACGGTAGTTGAGAGATACTTGTCCAATGCACGTACAGGTAGCGGTGAAACTGAGACTTTAAGATCAGACATGTTGGACAAGTTGAATCAGTCTAAGTTGTCTCAGACTGGGGAGATGCCACTTTGGTCAGCTTTAACCCCACAAAAAAGAGCGCATTTAAGTTGACTCCCTCTTTCCGTGGCGTATCTGTCCCTCTATCTGACCGACTACAGCTCCTTGGTATGGAATTATCTTCCAACCTAAACTTTGGGTACATAGAGTCTGTAGCAGCATCTGCCTCTAAAAAGCTTGGAATCCTTTCCAGAGTCAGGCGCTTCTTCACTGCGGAACAGCTCCTAAACCTCTACAGAGCTCAAGTTCGTTCCTGCATGGAGTATTGCTGCCATATAATTAACATTCTTCATTTTGTCAAAAATCACTAACTGTTAACATTCGCACGATGTTCTCTTTACAAAATTCACTAAGGGAAAATAGTTAATTAATTTTGTTGCAATAAAAATCTTTGAAATAGCATTTAACAATTTTTAACAAAATTTTTCTTCGAAACTATGGCAGATAGAAATTTAGTGATTTTTGCATATTATAGAGCAACTTTTGGTCATTCCAACCATGTCAATATCGCAGTTAATGATTTTTTGTAGTTAATGACTTCTTGCAATAAGCCGACGCAATTTACGGCCCAATAGTAGATCAACTCAGTAAGATTACTTTGAAGAACTTCTTAACCAGAAACAGTTAAAACCTTCCTGTAGGTCAGCAAATAAAAATAGTTCAACAACTTGGTGATAAGAGAAAGAAATAACATAAAAAAGAATTAACCAAAGCCTAATCAACTTGTAGGTAAATGTGGATATTAAGACTGGTTTAAATCACTTGGTAATAAGCAATAGATGTATCAAGCTTAGCAAAATTGGCTGATGTACACGTAAGCCTAACTTATAAAGCTCAAACTAGTCTGAAGCACGTCGTTACGAGAAATAAAGAAGCGAAGTCAATTATACAGTATGAACTTTGTGAAAAAGACTAGTTTGCGGCACTTGAAAAGTTGCTGAGAAAACGTCAAAAGAACAAAGCGTATAAGCACAAACTAAATAAATGTAATCTTTAGTGGCTTAGCGAATTGCTTAACATACTAAGTGTAGATTTAGTGACACTTTTTCAAAATTAGTAAGCACAGACAGCTAAGCGAATTTTTTTAATGTGCTTAAGAGCGAATTGAAAACGGAGATAAGTTTGAGGAACTTTTAAAAACACAGAGATAGAAACAGTTCACAATATCAAAATAATAGATCTTACACTCTTGAAAGTACCTAAACAGGAATTTAAAAGTTACGATGATCATTGAACACACTTACTCACAAACAGGTAAAAGTTCCAAATTGTACTTACTTAAAAATTCGTTATTCCTATATTTTTTATTGTAATGGAAAAACAATGAAACCATTACCATTACCATTACCATGCAGCGCACAAACAAGGAATTCATTTAACAATATTATTAAGGCCATTTATACTTGGTAAGATGTGCACAATCAATTGATATAAATAAAAAAGAAAAAAAGACTAAAAAATAAAAAATAAAATCTCAAAAAAAAAACTGAAAATATAAAAAAAAACAAAAACATTAGTAATCGTTTATGCAATTTAAAATAATTCTTCATAATTGCTCAATCTGTAATAATTATAAAAATATTATCTTCGTATCAAACAATACCATATCTCATATTCACATACATTACCTATTTTCTTGTTTAGATGTTAGAAAAATATCATGCTTGTTTAGATGTTAGAAAAATATTATGCTAAAAAGCAATGCGTGCTGGCGAATAACATAAACTTAGTTCATGTAAGTACACGACCATCAACTTTCTTCATTATTCACATCACAACATTATTTTTATTAGAAAACTTATCTTTAAGAGTAAAAAAATCAACACATACTCTCAATTAATGCGTAGCTCTTTTTTGATTAAAAGCCTAGCTTAAATGTGAAGAATAGCTAAAAGATTGCACCAAATAAAAGTAGTGCTGGAAATCCCAAAATTCCCGCACATTGAAACGCGGCCAAGAAGCAAATGGATTGTCTCCCCTCACACCCAACCTCTAGGCGATGGGGTAGCTTTATCCGACCAACCGCGACTGCCTTCTTGTGGAGGCAACAAGTTTCATTCATGACCGGCGTAAGAATGAGACAGACGATAGACACTCTAATGTTTACTCACAGTACTTACTTAGAGTTCACGAAAGTTTTTTACATTAAGTTTTGTTAGAGCGACTGCAAAGCGTTGTACTCGTATTCTTTCCAAATGTTTTACCTCTACAAGTGTCAGTTTTGCGTAAGGAAAATGATAGCGTAAATATCTTAACTTTTTATCCTTTTCACTATTTGGTGAACAAGAGACGAGCCTAAATTGTCAACGTTTCTAGCTAAAAGGTCATTCAATTCAATCGTCAAGGGTACTAAGGTCTTGCCTTTGCAATACGATTGGAAACGAAGCCCTATCATAGAGATTGGTCGTTATAGAAGATTCTTCAGGATTTTATGCACTGACTTTAGAAAGTCATTTTAATGCCTGCATCATTTTCGCTCCTGCTGGCGTATGATTTTTAAATTTCTTCTGTGCTAGAAAATGGCAGTAGAAAAGTTAAATATCATTCTTTTCTTAGTCGCGCTAAGTATACTGCTGCATTTTTGTCCCATACGTAATGAAAGTGACTTCTAATCTAAGGATCCTATTTGTTGAGTATGCATTTGGCGTACTTGGGACTGGATTCCTTCTCAGACAGGCAGTGACTACTCACTAACCAAAGCGCTCATCACACGCATTACTGGCAGTGCCAGAAGAACTGGCGTAGATTTACTATCGTGGGAGAGCCACGCTACAGCCTAAGCTGTAGCACGAATAGGCCGGCTCGACCGGGGAGATACCACGACCTCACAGGTAACCAACGTGAGGCAGTACCTAGTGCTGCATCTCGTCGAGTGAGTGAGGCTACCGGAGGCCTTTTTCTTCCCCCTGATTATTTTGCATAAAAACTGTTTACTTAATTCACTACAAAAAAAATTGGTTGCCTGTAAAGTCGGTATACGGGCGAAAGTTTTACGTGACAACAACTTTTTATGTCTGTCTCTCTCGCTCTTATGCGGGACGCGTGCCTCTCACTCGCTCTCATTGTGAGCGCATAACGTGAGCGGAGCGTAACGCAGTTTCTTGAAGTGTCACCCGGCAAACCAATTTATAAGACGTTGTCACGTCAAAAAAATTCCTTTGCAAAATATTATAAACTTGAAACATTACACTGGAATTTACTTGACAACAATCCACCCACTATATGAATTTATTGCATAGATTTCTTTCAAGGGCTACACACTATTGAGGGTAAAGAAGATGAGCTCAAAAACATCGTCTAAAAGAGAAGAAACCTCCTTCTTTGTAATTTTCTACCTAACTTTTACAATTCAAAGCATGCGGCTGTGCAATCTCTCACACTTTCTCACAATTTTCCGTTACGACTGAACTACAGATATATTTACCGCACTTAAAAAAAAAACGCACCGAGATTCGAAGTTCAAACCATCTATCTTACATAAGAGAGACCACGTGTTGGCTTGGTAGCAGCTGTGGTCAGCATAAGGTCTGATATGTTATCAAAAAAATGTTACTCTGCAATAGCCAGTCAAATACTCGTAGTAAGCAGGACCTAGGCTGCAAGCGGAGATACGAAACATTTCGCTCAGTCATTAAACTCTAAATCAAGTAGGTACAACCCATAGTAGGCGGAGAAAATATGTTAACGATCTTGATAAGCATGTGAAGCCTCAATTGGTTAAGCATTCCAACAGGTCACTGTTCGGTAGCGAAACAAAACTGGGGCTCATGGCCTCTTGCCTCTCACTCGCACAAGAGGGTGCGAGCGAGATGACTTGACACATAGAATGGAAAATATAAGAGGGCCCGGGAATGGAACGATGGGCGGGCGGATGATGTTGAAGCGAGTTTCATGCTTCCCGAAGACATTCTCATCGTTTACAGTGACCTACCAATCACGAGCTTGCGCGATCATTTATGATTTTTGGGTGTGAGGGAGATAGTTTTTGGGTGTGAGGGAGAAAGAGGATAGGTTATCAGATTAACTTTTAATCCAACTTTGTTTACGATTAGGAGTAAACTACATTTAAAAAAATATCCACTTTAAATTAAAATAACGTTATAATAATTTTTGTAATTTGGTGTTTATCTGAAGTTAGAATCGCCGCCAGTTTTGACGTAATAAAATTGGAATGTATGAGAGCTTGTGACAAATTAAAATTTATTGAAACCAATGCGTTGCACGTTATGGCAAATTTTGCGTTAAAATTCTATAAATGGTGGTTGACTGGTATCAATAATTTCAAATTCCAGTTTTTCTCTAAAATTACATGAGTCTCTTAAAAACAAGGCAAATCAGAACTATATATTTTGGAATAAACAGTTTAATGGAGCCGGGAACTACCAGCTCAGAATATAAATTATGTATTAAGCTACCAGGCTGGTAGCGGCTATAGAGAGAAATGTGTACCGAAGCGTCTCCGTTGCCTAGCAACCAATTAAAGAAAGTACTGAGCTTCAGCCTGCTTTAGAAATATCATCTTAAGCCTTGGTATTACGGCTTAAATTCAATTGGAGACCAAATGGGATATTTGCAGTGGGTATACCTTCGTAGATGGGGAATGCTAATGTCATTGTACTAATTTGGTAAATTACGTCAGTACTTAATATTTCTATGTTAAATTATTGAAAGGTGAATCTTTTGGTTTTTTGATAATTACGTGGTTAAAGTTGATAAAATAAGTAATAACAAAGAATTAGAAGAATTGAATTCATAATTAAATAAATTATATTAAATATCACTTGTGGGAAATCGGTTCTGCCGTTTTCGAGTTTTAGCGAGACTAACGACCAACAATTCATTTTAATTTATATGAAGATGTCTCTTTAGTAAGTACTCCTTATCTCGCAAAATTAATCCAAAAAGTCTTTACGAAAAACCCGAGTAATACACTAAAACTACCTCTACATAACACCAGTTTAACAGGCTTGTGGTTAAGGAGCAAAATCGCGTGACAAACGTCCCTAAGAACAACTGTGTAGGGGAAGGCCACCTGTTGAGCGTTCCAGGCGAGTCCCGTTCCCTTACGGGACCGTTCAATTCATTCACAATACTCGTCGGCTTAGTATGAATGGGGGCTCTAGTACGAGATATTTTACAAACTAACTCATGTACGTACATACAATTTTGAGTACACTTTTGGAAGAAATTTATAATATGCAAATCACAGAACGTGGAAATATATGCTTCAGTTCATTATTTTTATGTTAACATTCAATATGCGAATAAAAATAGTGTTAATTTTTAACATAGATTACGATTAGTACATGCAATGTTCATATTCTTGGGATTTCCAGTTCTACTTATTGAGTATGTGCAATACTTCACATTAATTAAATCAATTTTGATTATAAAGTCGTATCGTGGTTCTATCATGTAAGTAAGTTGATTTAGAATATTTATGAAAAATACTCAATCAATTAATAAATTATAGCATTGAAATCAGTAACACCGGAAAATAGTAAAAATGATAGATCAACATTCTAAACCAATTAGTTTATCTTTCAAAATACAAGAAATATGCATAATTTTTTTATTTCTCATAAAATAACAAGAAGAATTATATTATTTCTCATAAAATAACATACTTATGAGAATTAATACCGTGTTGTAAATATAAATAAAAAACAAAGAAGTGGTCAGCTATCTCTTTTAAGTCTTTGCATTCTTCTACAGCGTATTTAGGTAGTAGTATAACTTAAGCTTAGTGTAATATGGATCGATCAAGAAGAGATGTGGTGACCAGGCCCTTATCAGTGCGTCCGTCCAATAAATGCTATTACCTAAGATATAGGCGGGTCCTGCATGCCTCGAAGAAGTCTACTTTACCCAATCTTGGCGTCCTGCGAACTCCATCCCTGCCAAATATATCGGAGACTTCGAAGCCACAGGTTAGTGTGTACTATCTGGTTCAAATGCTATTGGGATACGACCTTTTGGAGTTGCGTGACGCGACAGTGATGTCTTACACACACAGATAAATGATGCGTTGCTATTGGTTGCTAACGTTACGACAAGCGCAGATGATGTCATTTTCGCTCATTTCCAAAAGGTATTAACTAATAGCATTTGAATCGGATAATAGTTTAAGTTTTGTTTCTTCGTTGTGTGGAAGAAGTTCTTTGATGACACCAAAATTGAATTTCTGGACATAAAGTATTTAAAACAGCGGTACCATTACGTTTAATTGTATCCTTAATATAGCAATAATGGGTTTATTCTAGCAGTTATAATCTGTTTTAGTTTTAGTCTTTTGCAAAATTCGTACCTACTATGGCTTTTTGTCATCGCAAAGATTTTTAAACTGATGCCCGATTAATTTATATTTCTCAGAACAAGCCTACGTTTGCATAATAAACTATCAATCAAAGAATTTCTATGCCACTTAATTTTAAGCAGTTTGTTAATTCTAGTCTCACATTACTTTTGTTTAGTTAGCAAAGAGTTTAATAACCATAATTTTTATTCATGAACAAATGACATCATACTTTTTAAATATTAAAAGCTTACCTTTTTAAGTTTTGTAAGATTTCTTGCTAGCTCTTGATATTTAATGCTTCTTAACGTTTAAGATTAAATAATTAATATAAATTACAGTCAAAATAATTTAAAAATCAGATCATGAAAGATGCTGAGACTAAGTACATAAGTATTTTGACAAACGAAACAGCAAACTCCCATTAAAAGTTTACAGAAACTCGGCAAGGTAAGTGTCTTCGTTCCTGGTCGGCGTTTTTCCAGATTAAGAAGGAGAAAGGTAAGTGTCCTGTTAATGACCATTAAAAATATAAACAACATATTTTTTTTAATGGTCATTAACAGGAAATGAGACTTACACCCTGTTGCAGAAAGCTCCATTAAAGTTAATGCTTCATTAAATCTAATGCTGTCACTTTTCGTTGTCATGAAATAAAAGTGACAGCAATAGCTTTAATGACACATTAACTTTAATGGACGTTTCTGCAACTGAGTGTTTAGTCCAGTCAACGAAGCTCTAACTTTGCCATTTTAGAGGAAAAGCTGAAACCGGTGCCAAAATTTTCGTTAATGATCCCGTAATAACATACAAAAAATGCAGGGTCGTGAGTCACCGGGGTCATACGAAAAAAAAATGGAAAAGGTTGAAAAAATTACTTTTTCCCTAAAATCTCGAAAACTAAAAGAGATATGAGAAAAAATTTTAGACAAAAGTTGTAGGAAATTACTTTGTCTATAAAAAAGGTCATTATCAATTTACGCGTATCGCACACCGTTTGCTAGGAAATCGCGTACAAAGTGCGAAAATTCACAAAACCGATGTTTTTCGCTATTTAAATAGGGATTTTTTAAAATTTTCCTACTGAGAATGATTTTTATGCGTTCTCCGATATCCCCAAAGAGATTTCTTTCTAATTTTTATTGATTTGGGTCAATTTCAACACGTGCGTTTTTTGCAAGTTTTGGTGCGCGCTTTTTTTAGGTTTTTAAAATAAACAGCCATAATCCCTAATTTAAAGGTGATTATTTTCTTATATTTTCTAGTTAAACCAATAAAATATTAACATCTTAAATTTTAGATTGCCACCACATCTGAAAATTTGCCACCTGATATGATATTGCGCCACCAGTTCTTAATATGTATGACAATCGGAAGTTACACAATGGAAAGATATACAGATATAGATAATAGAAAAAGCTAAAAGAGTGCAAACGAAAAAAAGAACAAATAGAAATGGGTCCGTTAAGCAACAAAAAGCTCGTTCGCTCTGAATCGATTGCACCACATAACAAACAGAATCAACATAATTATTTGGGGGGGAAGTAAAAAATGCGTTAGATGCAGTTAATTCAGTTTTTTATTCTGAATCTGCTGCTAACTAAACTTCCTCCGTGGTATAGTGGTTGGAGCGTTGGGCTCTAAAACTCGAAGGTTGTGGGTTCGAATCCCGCGGGAAGCATCACGACACCTTTGGGTTCATTTGGCGTATAAACCATAACCTGACTTTTCAGGAGAGCAGAAAAAATAATTTTTTTCTTATATAAACAATCATAATTTTTTTGTTTTTGAAGTTTTAAAGAAATGACCAATGGGTAAGCTTCTTAGAATTAGGGAATGTAGAAGGCTAAATGATCAATAAAATCTGAAAAAAAAAAGATTTAATTTTAATAACTCAATTTGGCCAAATTGGTTTATACGCCAAATGAACCCAAAGGTATCGATCACTTTGTGTGAATGTTTCCAGTTTTCCGCTCCTGGGTCTTTACGCGCGAAAAGAAACCACTTGAGTGGCTGCTCGATGACGTCATTTCGCCGGGCGCGCGGGGCGGTCGGCTCGAGCGACAAAACATGTTATATGAGCTGTTTATCTTAATGGTTACGTCTCAAGTGATGTTATTCTGAGAGTTAATGAATGGCGCTATTGAGTGGTGTTTCGTTTGTTCGATTTAACGCTCGTTGCATAAATATACGGACTTGTAAATGTAGGAATGGTACAATCAAGCTGACTATACAACTTTAAAATGGTATATTTTGAAAATAAGATCGATAACCCATTTATTTTAGGGCATTTTAAAATAGTCTAGGCCATAAACTGTCTAATTAAGCAATAAAACCACACATTTACCTATAAAATATATTATTTACAGCCTCACAAACCGAACGAAAAATATTACGTTTGACGAAAATTTTCTACACAAAAAACCAAAAATATTGTATAAAAACATTTTGCCTTTTAGAGCAAAAATATTTACATCATCTGAAAGCTACGTCTTTAAAGTATAACATATATATAAATCACGTCAATAGTTAGTGCAATTTCTGAAAAAACGAATTAATTTAATTACCTAATAACCGGTCAAAAATCTGTGGAATGCATTGAGAAAAAAAATAAAAAAAAATTAAATGCACACTGCCTGCCAGAAATAATACATTTAAAACGTACAGGAATAATTACACTATATAAATTAAATAACTTACCAATAGATTTTGTCTTCTTCACTATAAACACAAACACCATTGTAATTCCAAAAAAAATTGACAATCTGTCATAGAGTACGTCATTTTTAACTTTTTTTTTGCCGTTCTCCGCAACATTTCTAGCATTGGACTACTGGTTACTCGATAAATATATCGGTTTCAAATATCATATCGAGATACTGGCAACAAATACCGGATGATTGCTTATATTTTAGCGAAACGCGCCAACGTTCAAACTCGCTTACCGAAAGGGACATATGTCCCTTTCGAGCACGCGACTGAAATTCGCAAAAAGGGACAAATGTCCCTTTTAGCACAGGACAGGTTAAGACATTGAAAAAAAAAAAAAAAAAAAAAGGTTGGGCTTGGATCAACTAAATGTCTGAAAAGAATGATGATTCCGTGCTTCGGAAGGCACGTTAAGCCGTTGGTCCCAACTATGTTCCAAGTGGGTCTGGTTTCCCTTGGAAGGGTTACGGAGGTCAGATGGCAATCGCTCAATTGTAATAACCAGGCTTGTCAAATCTAGGATCATACTCGAAGCGGATCCTGAGCTCCATACTGGATGCAATCGGGAATACGCTGAGATGATGATGAGGTGATATTGCCACAATTTTAATTTGATTATAATAATAATAATGATTCGTTTATTCATCAGTCTACAATGGACCATTCACAAAGCTTTTTACATAATAATAATAATTCAAAGCCATGTTAAATTTGGAATGTTGGCATCAGATAATAATTAATTAATGGATGAGATGGAAATACGACGGTTACTCACAACATTGTTTTTGCGACACCTAAAAATATGGCTTAAAGATAATTGTTTTTACGATTTAAAAGAATACTTTGACATAAATAAAACAATTAATTAATTTCTGATTGTAATAATAATTTAAATTGATAATAATTTTGACATTTTAATTTTTATTCATTGACATTGTTAATTTCTCAATCTGAATTTTTAATTTTTGCATGCCGAAATTTCGGTAGATCACGCATGTGCTTTTTAAAAAAACTTTGTAATCAATGTTTGACCGTGTATCTATAGCAAATATATTATTATCCTTATCATTATCATAATCAAAAAAATAAAATTATAATTAATTTTCAATATTAAATAGAAATTAGATAATCAGTAATGAAATTAAAATAATATGTTAAGATTAGTCTGCACATGCACCATGTCACAGTGGCAGTTGGCACATGTACAAACATTCAAAACGCTCTGCCAACACGCGCAAGATGCCGCTCGAGCTGGCCCGCACCCAGCGCACCAGGGATGTGCAGTTGTGCACCGCTTGCGCATGGTTGTATAAAATTAATCCACTTGCAACTCGGTGAACATCCCCGATGCACTACAGAAGCGAGGCAGCCCCAACAGCACCCGGAACGCATTGTCGTACTGGACGCGCAGAGCGCCATACTGTTTTTGCATAACACCCACAGACCGCTTGTGTAAAAGGACGTGCAAAATGCCCTGAATAAAGTTATTTTGAACATCGAGCAAATCGGCGGGCTATCAAATTTGCGCGAACAGACAGCGCCCTGCGCTCCCTCTCGATATCTGCATCATTTTTTTAGGTCCGAGGTAACAACATGCCCGAGATATTTAAAACTTATGACTTTATTTAATGGACACCCGTAGAGTTTAATTTCCGGTAAATTATCTGTACAAACGTCCTCGGGCCTGAAATTCTAACATTATACGAGTACACTATCCCATGTTTATGACATTATTTATGGAATATAATTTTAGCCAAATGACCACCGCGATTCCACTAAAGGCGGTGATGAGAAGTTTGAGGGCTTCGTTATCTCGCGAAGTGGTGACATCAACTGGCCACCGATATCGTTTGATTCACTACAGACAAATGCTGCTCTGAAGGCCAACATAACTCGCGTTATTCATGAGATTGTCCCCATTTATGTGAAAATGTCCAATATTGGTCCACCATGACCCAATATTGGACCCTGAGCTCCATACTGGATGCAATCGGGAATACGCTGGGATGAAGAAGAAGAAATAGCGTTATAAAATGTACTTTAAAATAAAATAAAAATTGTAGCATTAACACCTAAATGGGTTGTTATTATTTTCAATTCAAAGTACGAGCGCTCTTATTGAAAAACTTTACATGTTGGAGTCACGTTTTTGTTAAACTGCATTATTATACATACCTTTTTGAATATACAAATGACAGTTGACCAAGCTTGTCCAGGCAAAACTATAAGTTAAGTTGGCAAAATTTTAGCACGTACGATTTGCTAGCCATAAAATGGTTTGGATACGCAATTCGATCAGTCATGCTCTTACTTACTCAACCATTTGTAAGTTATAGCAGGGTATTTATAATTTGTAGTCTTATTAATTCTAAAATTATAACCGAAAAAGTGACTCAAATATCTCTTCTATTATCAACTTCTTTTAATTCGTTTTGGTGGTGTTGGTGTCAAAATTCAAACTTCTTACTCTGCATAATGCTTCCAAAAACCAATATGTATTTGTTAAAAAGGCTTATAAATATAACATGGAAGTGTTGTTTTATCTATGTATAACTTTAAATTACTATGTTTTTGAAGTTTTTAGTGTTTGTGGGCAAGATAAAGAGCTGTTGGTTGCTTAAAGGACCCATTTCTATCTGTTCTTTGTTTCGTTTGCACTCTTTTTGCTTTTTCTATTATCTATATCTGTATATCTTTCCATTGTATTACTTCCGATTGTCATACATATTAAGAACTGGTGGCGCAATATCATATCAGGTGACAAATTTTCAGATGTGGTGGCAATCTAAAATTTAAGATGTTAATATTTATTGGTTTAACTAGAAAATATAAGAAAATAATCACCTTTAAATTAGGGATTATAGCTATATTTATTTTAAAAACCTAAAAAAAATCGCACACCAAAACTTGCAAAAAACGCACGTGTTGAAGTTGAACCAAATCAATAAAAATTAGAAAGAAATCTCTTTGGGGATATCGGAGAACGCATAAAAATCATTCTCAGTTGGAAAATTTAAAAAATCCCTATTCAAATAGCGAAAAACATCGGTTTTGTGAATTTTCGCACTTTGTACGCGATTTCCTAGCAAACGGTGCGCGATACGCGTAAATTGATAATGACCTTTTTTATAGACAAAGTAATTTCCTACAACTTTTGTCTAAAACTTTTTCTCATATCTCTTTTAGTTTTCGAGAATTTTGGGAAAAAGTAATTTTTTCAACCTTTTCCATTTTTTTTTCGTATGACCCCGGTGACTCACGACCCTGCATTTTTTGTATGTTATTACGGGATCATTAACGAAAATTTTGGCACCGGTTTCAGCTTTTCCTCTAAAATGGCAAAGTTAGAGCTTCGTTGACTGGACTAGTTAGACAAATGCATGAAACGGAACCCTTAATAATACCACAGTTAAAATTATTTGTAGTAGGTATTATACCTACTACATATAAACCAGCGAAACATATTATAACTTTGATGAAGATATAAAAAAAAAAACTAAAAAGCTAAGCTGTTTAATATTAACAAATATGTTGACTTGAGGAAACAATTTTTTTTACGAGATAGCCAACAATATGGAGAAGATAATTAAATTGAATTGATACAATAATTTATATCACTTTACAAATTATAATGATGATAATAATTGGATGAAGAAAATGATACATAGTTTGCGTGTTGTGATACTCATTAGTTACCTTTGACATATTAAATGTGCCACTTAAAAAGGAATTCTGGCAACTAAATGATGGTCTAACTATGAATTTTAACCTCCGATGAAACCGGCACGTAGGCCCGCCCGTCTGTTAGGTATTTATCTTCTGGTCACCCATCTCTCTCTTATCGAATATAATAATTAACTGCCATGTATTTTAAAATTAATAAGTGATGTTTATCCTACGCCGCGCGTATTATAATTGACCTCAGTGTGTTTATCCGTTGTCTATAGAACGGCCGGCAGCAGATTAACATACAAATGTCAAAAAATCTCAATTGAAAGATAACTCTATGTGATATGAATAAATATAGCTTGTAGAAATTTGACAAATTGGGGAAGGCTGATGTGCTGTCGACTGTACAAGCTGTGCTTAGTTTGGGGCTAGGGGTTAGTGTAAAAGTGTCCAGGGATATTTATTTATTTGTATACTTGAGACTCTACTCTATTAGACTTGATAATTGTCTCCTCCGCCAATCATGTTGCTAAGCATGGTCAATGCAATGCTGAGGCCTTTTCGTATCACGATCTACTTTATTTATCTTACAAAGTTCGACCTCCCAAATCCAAGGCGAAAATGGTTTTGCAACGCAATTTTGGTGGCATGAAAATTGATGAGTTGCGGCGGGATGCAATCGACATGGATTGGTCGAGTGTTTTTAATGCTGGTACTGTTGATGAGAAGGTTAACGTTTTTAACACATTTTTAATCCAACTCTTTGACAAGCATGCACCCGTTCGGCCTGTTAAGATTAAGCATTCTCCTGCACCTTGGCTCACTGATGAAATTAAAGCTCTGCGAAATAAGAAACATGCTGCTAAATCTAGGTTTAAAGTGGACCCGTCCGATAAAAATCGTGAAAAGTTTAAGTTGATAAGGAACCGCTGCAATAGATTGTGTAGGGATGCTCAAAGACGCCACATTCACGAATCCGTAGAAAATGAAAATCCAGCCAAAATCTGGAAATTTCTTAAGTCGCTTGGAATTGGTAAGACATCACACAATGTTTTTCCTAAAGATATTAATATCGACCAGTTAAATAAACATTTTACTTCCTCGTCTACCATTGATGGTACTTTAAAAACCAGAACGCTAAATCATCTTTCATCTCTTCCAATTCCAGACTACTCATCTTTTGTCTTTGATCAGCTAACCGATTGTGATGTTAAGAAGAACATCTTAGCTATTGCCTCAAACGCTGTCGGTAGTGACAACGTTAGCCGTAAAATGATCACTCCTCTCCTTGACATTTTGACTCCTATAATTACCCATATCCTAAATTACTCCTTGTCCTCGAGCACCTTTCCGGCAGCTTGGAAAAATGCTCAAATCATTCCACTCCCTAAGAAAGCCAATCCATCATCCTTTTCCGAGTACCGTCCTATATCTATTTTACCATTCCTATCCAAAGTGCTGGAGCGTGTTGTTCATCAACAGCTCAGCTCATTCCTAGCCAAAAATAAACTCCTGAACCCATTCCAATCTGGTTTCCGGCGTGGTCATAGCACGGTAACGGCTTTAGTTAAGATCACTGACGACATCCGCCTTGCTATGGACAGTAGACGTCTTACGGTGTTGGCTTTACTGGACTTCAGTAATGCCTTCAACGTTGTAGATTTTGACATCCTGCTTGGCCTGTTACGCTCTCTTAACATATCTCCAACGGTAGTTGATTGGTTTCATAGTTATCTACATGGGCGCCGGCAGCGTATTCGTGTTGATGACTCCTTTTCTGTTTGGAACGATATTGGTGCCGGGGTGCCTCAAGGTGGCGTCTTGTCTCCTCTACTTTTTTCAACTTTTATAAATAGTATCACCCATGGTCTCTCTTCTTCCTACCATCTATATGCGGACGACTTACAACTTTACTCTAGTGGCGATTTCGAGGAGCTCCCAGGTGTTATTGGGGTCCTGAATAGGGACTTGACACGAATTGCAGATTGGAGCAAGTCGTTTGGGCTCAAGGTAAACCCTGAAAAAACTCAGGTTATAATACTTGGTGGATCACGACAAATTGCAAGGATCGATTGTGATTCTTTACCACCTATCATGCTTGACGGTGTCCAGTTAGCCTGTAGCCGAGTGGTTAAAAACCTCGGGGTATTTATAGATTGTACTTTGACGTGGGATGTGCAAATCAAGGAGGTGAGCAGGAGAATGTTTGCTTCTGCAGGTTCGATTAATAGGCTGCGCAACTTTTTGCCTATACCCACCAAAATTGCTTTAGTGCAGGCCCTTTTACTACCATTACTTGACTACGCCGACTGCTGTTATTTAGATCTTTGTGAAGCTTCACTTAATAAGCTTGAACGACTGCAAAATTTCTGCATACGCATTATTTTTGGTCTTCGTAAGTACGATCACGTTTCTGAATACCGAGCTCAGCTTGGCTGGCTTCCGATACGACGTCGCCGTGATCTGCATGTTCTTGGCTTATTGTTTTCCATTCTTTTTAACCCTTTATCTCCTCCCTATCTTAAAGAGCGGTTTCATTTCTTGCAATCCACCAAAGGTCTCCTGCGTTCATCCCGGAAGTTACATCTAGTCTGTCCACCTCACTCCACTGAGTTCTACTCCCAATCCTTCACTGTTCAATCTATCCGTCTTTGGAATTCTCTCCCCCTTTCTATACGTGAATCTCAGACACTTCCAATTTTCAAATCTCGTGTTAAATCCTACTTTCTTTCTCTCCCTTGACTATTGCTTGAGTGTTGTCATTTTCATGGTCTATCTTGGTTGAATGTTTTCTTTTGTGTGATATCCGTAAATCTGATATTATTCTATTGTGTTTATTTTACTTTATGTATGTGTAATATGTATATGTATGTTTATATACTTATATAAATATTTATATTATGTATAATATGTATGTCTAAGTATATGTGTATTTATTAGAGGAGTCTGGAGTCAAATATATTATATATAAATATTTTCTTTCTCTGTCTTGCACTGCCCTTTATTCTGTCAATCAATCTATTTTCATACTTTCCTCTTTCCTAAGGTTGACTGGAAGAGATCGCTGTTTAGCGATAAGTCCGCCTATATTGTACAGCTATTATATGTTACATGTTTGTCCTAAAGTGTTTTGTGCAATAAAGAGTATCTATCTATCTATCTATCTTGAGATTGTCAATCGTCGGTTACCAGGCAGTTCCATCTCTATTGCCATACAATCTTTGACAAACTCTTATGAATTCTACAGCAATATTATTATCTGAAATGCTTACTTTTGGAAATAAAAAATAAAATCTTGGGGTTATACTTATATTTTTTATTTTTTTTATACAGACATTTTTTTTAAATACAAACGATTTTCAACATATTAGTCAAAGTTCTACTTACATTCAAAGAAAGGAAATAATATCTATATAAATAGTGAAGTGATTTTAATTTTTCATCCATTTGGAAAAATTGGAGAACTACATAGTAGTTGCTTGCCTTACAATAAATTGAATTAAAGGGTAATTGGAATAATATTGAATTTTGTAATGAAATAGTTAAAAATTAAAATGTCGTTGTTCGAAAGAACTGCACAATAGCATTTTGTTTTTAACATTAACTACATAATTATATTTCTAATAATGTAGATTGACATAATTACCTATGTACATTTAAATTGTAATTTATTTGGTAAACTATTTTCATCAGAAAGTTTACTGTTACACACAACATCAAATAACTAGATGGGTTCCAACTACAATGTATATTTTCTAGTTAAATACAGTTTACAAAAGATCCTATACTAACTGAATATATACATCTAATTTGTCTTCTTTAACATAAATGATTGCTTGCCTTACATTGAATGACTGTACCTACTTAATTTTTACGATTCGTGCATTTGGCTTTATTATAATGTAAAACCATGTATTATAATATGTCAAAACAGCCATCATAGCGTGCCGCTGCATAGTAATTTATTAATTTATTGGATTTATGTCAGTGTAAGTAGTAATATTTTAATTATATTCTTAATTCTCTTAAGTTTTCTGTTATTGAAGCATTATTATTATAACCGATGCCGTATTGATAATTTTAATTATACATAGTAGTAAGCAAGTAGGTTTGAGCCATTGAACTACAATTACTAGCTCAATGGTTTGAGCTTCTTATGTCAATGCAGGGGACAAAATTTTGGGTATTTTAATCATAATTTAGAATGTGTAAGTACATATTATAATAAATAGATTAAGCCCGCAAACAGGAGCAGGAAGTGGTTTTATTAAAAATTCAAGAAGTTTTGAAGAACAATCTGAGTGTTTTCGTCACTGGTTGGATTGATCAAGATTCGTCTTCGTTCGAGACTAGATCTGAAGTGCTATGAAAGAACTGGGAAGTAATGGTAAAGACGACATTAAGATACTGCAAAATTACAAGAAAGTTATATTAATTGAATAAGTGTAAGAAGTAATTGCTAACTAACTTCATGATATAAGAAAGTGTCCAGCTCAACATGCATCTGAAGAACTATAAAATACAGAAAACTCAGTTTATCCTACACGGAACATGAGTTTCTACAACACTGGAAGCTTCGGTACAATTTGCGGCTTCGTCAATGCTCTCTACTAGTGGTGACATCTATTGCAGCTCATATACAACTACCGTAACAATCAGCAACTAGATGGCGCTAAGCGTCATTCCAATGAGTTCTGTTTTATTAAGAAGTTGACCACATTTCCATTATTCTCCATGTTTGCACATTTTGGTCGGCCTTCCACAAGCGGATCTCACCGATCAAAATTTCAAGAGGCATGCTTTACAACAAAATCCCAAGTTTATTAAATAATGAACTGTTAATACTGGGCATCAACAAAATTTCCAAAAATAAGATGATCGACGTACGCAAAACCTACAAAAAACAAGGAAAACATCTGTAATGACAAAATACTTTACTGAAGAATATAGAAAGCATAATCTTCGAGCAAGAAAGTTTACAAAAACTACTTAGAATATTTATAAAACCGAAGTAGTAGAAAAAATTGAAGGAATTACAAATAAATGAAGTAAAATGCTCACTGATTTGGCTGAGGGCAATTATTTTATGTAAAATCATTATTATAAAAACTAACATAGAATGCCAACATAGAGTAATGAGATGACGACGATGAATATGACAATGCTACGAGTATTATTTTCAATAATTTCTTTAATCAGGAGAAAGAGAGTAAAGAGCAATTTTTTTTGTATCACAAACTGGAGTTATTGCCTCCAATTCTGTCATGAAAAGCACAGCACAAGAACTATGTAATCAACATCATCAGCAAAAAGACATCAAGTCATTTTTGATATAAATTCGTCAAGAATCTATTACTTCCCATGCAATCCACTTCAAACTTCTCCAATACTACGGCAGCAGTTTGAAAGGAATACAAAAAGTGCAACCAGCTAAGATCAACAGACAATAAATGCCCTTCCTTGCAATTTTAGACTTTAACTGTAGTTCATACCTCGGAGAACCTTCGTTCTTAAGTTATCGTCCGAATGCGGTAGTAAATGCAAGTTCCATCTTAGTAGTTAATTGTGTGGTATAAGAAATTGGTGATTCGAGTGCGATCACTGGAAGAACGAAGAAAATTCCTTGTAATTAAGTAAGATTGTTCACTTATAGAATTTTAGATAAGACAAAATTGAAAATTCATAAAGTTGATTATGTCACAGGTAATTTATGCTACATTTCATAATCAAAAGTATCATTGAAAAATTTGCTTTAAAATTTCATAATGCTATTTGTATGATTTAGAAGAATAAGATTGTCCTCTCTATCCTGTGTCCTAGACAATACTTTTCATAATAATATGCTTCTCTAAATGTTTTGTTTAATATTTAAGGCTTCTAATAGCCATAAAATGAGCAATGTTTAAAACTGTGATTTGGTAGATTATAGAAATAAATGGTGTAACTGTGCTAAAAAAAAGGAAAAGGCGACATGGCTTTCCAACTTGAACTAAAAAAAGATGTCTTGAAAATTTTATAAAAAAAAAACTGTTTTAACGTCACTTACTATCGAGTAGTAAATCTCAGACATTTTTTATTTAATTCAGTTTATATAGATACGTGACTTCACAAAAATAGTCCGTACGTTTCCTAAATTCTAAACCCGTAATTACAAAAGAATAACGAAAATAATTTTTTTTGGCAGAGAAGATAAACCTTTCCCATATCCATAAAATCCAATAATTTTACTAGTTCTTTCGTAGTTCAAGTTCGTAGCCACGTTGGCTACATTTATGGGTTTGAAGTATATAAGTCTCCTTTTTATTTCTTCTCCCATATTGTAAGCTGACGTGAGCTCAATCATCAAGAAGAATGAAGACCGAAGAACGAAAAAGAAGTCATCCGAGGTGTAGAAAATTCAAGCAGGGAAGAAGGGAAGGATTTATTCGTATCCATTAGCGAACGGCTATCCTCAATTAGTCTCAATATACCTATGCATCTTATAAAAACTGCCGTACTTTGGGCGGCATAGCCAGAGCTAAAAATAATTGGCTTAGGTTTAAGCAACCACCAGACATAATGCAATATAACGCCCAAAAAATCCTTAGTACTTACCAGAATTTAATCCCTATTTTATTATGAAATGATCACTAATAAACGTTAAGTCTGCTAACCTAAAAAACGTAAGTATCGTCAGAATAATCGCTGAGCTACCCAAAAAGGCCACGCGTGCACCAAATTTGTACTCGGATTGTATTTAAAAATTTCATCCAAATATGTTACATATTTTTATCCTAATAAATTAAAGTAATGCGTACGAAAATCATTGTATACCCAAAAAATATAAATGAAGTTCTAAAGATTTACCGATACTATTATATATACCATTTGACGATTGATAGTAAATAAACAAAATCTTTTTCTCTCTGTCCCGAGTAGTAAAATGGGTAGAATTCAGTTCTGCCACTCGCCGGCCGCTGCCGCGGCACGCTCGCTACGCTCGCTCGGCTCGTGCGTTTAGTGGTCGCAGTTCTAACCTAACCTAACACACATCTTATCAATCAATTTAATATACTTGGTTATATGAATACATTTTATGGCAAACGTAATGATATATTTGGGTAAGAATGACACAAAACTTTGCTAGTTAAAATTTGGTGCACGCGTGGCCTTTTTGGGTTACGAAAAGTTTTTGTAGTGCAGGCATGACTTAAATAGCCCGAAATATTTTGGTACAGGTTTCGTTTATTTGTACATATTATATTTATTTTGTATGAGGCTGTTTGGGTAACGATTGTGTTTTTGGTGGTCATTTAATTTGTTCCCAAAAAAATTCAAGAAGGAAAAAAATACTTTAATTTGTTTTGTGGGTCTAATTCAGTGACCCAGCTAGTCCCGGTCGGGTGAAAAGGGAACACCGGGGGAGTTTAGTGCATAGGTAGTGGGACGAGTCTCTTGTAACGCTCCGCACACTGCCGCAGAATCTGCGTCAGGCGCGTAAATGCGTTCATGGTGACCGACCAATGAAGATCATCGAAACAATATAGACTGAGCCAAGCTCCAAGGACCATCGGAGGTAGTCAACTTTTATCAATGAAGTGACTTAATCCGATGCTCCAAGGAACTGGACTGAACAACCCACGAACGAAGAAACTTTCCAGAGGATATCATAATATCATCAGGTACCACTTGTGGGATCGGCTGGAACTTTTCTTTGTTTCGTTACGACTTGGTACTTATTAATTTTGTAAAACTAATAAGTGCAGCGACCGTAAGAAACATAGCAATTATTATAAATTGTTTTGGGAAATAAACTTTATTATAAATAGAAGTTGTATTTATAAATATAGTAAATTTGACGATTGAAAGTAGGTAGTTTTCTGCCGGTTTATCTCGAATTCTCGATATATTATAATAGCAGCATTCCGAAACCATTCCGGGTACACACACTTTAAATAAGTCTTTAAAGCCTACGTGAATAAATAATAATATATTTTGATCCTTATTTAGATTTTTGTAATCGATCGATGATTTGGTCAGAATGGTCACCAATCCATTAACCGACCGTAGCGTGGGTAGCTTGACTTTCCTTATCGCTAACGAACCATTGTCACAGCTGCGCCACGAGCGTCTCATAGTTAAGTAGGTACTATTATGACTGTATTCTGCGCTTATTTGTCACAAAGCAAAATGTACCAAGTAATATTGCCCCGAGATCTGAAGAAAATTCTAAGCACATTTCAGTATAATCAGTTAAGAGCAAAATTTTAGTTTCCGTCTTAAAATATTTGCTCTTCACGGGGTTACATTGACTTGTGTAGTCATCTTCAAGAAGAATCTTAAGTTGTGGAAGATTGTACCAGTACTATAGATACTGAAGATTGTTTAATAGGGCAACAGACGGTTCTAGAAGACTGAATACACGGGTATCTATTAATATGGTACATTACATTTAAGATTATTTGTGTACCAACGTTGTTTCTCATAGTTCAAGCTACTGAATTTAGGATGTATGCGATATGATACTCGTATATTCATGTTCTGTCATATAGTTTTGATTTGATTATAATATGTAATAATTGTAAATAGTTTAAAAAAACTAAAAAAACACGCTTTTAGCACGCACTAAGGGGCAGCGCAGACGGCACACTTTTTGTGCGAAAGAGTCTGCCGCGGATTTTTCACAGACTCAACGCACAAAAAGTCTGTCGCGGATTTTTCACAGACTCAACGCACACGACGCACATCTTAGATCATTTTGTCGGCAGAACTGTAGGGACGTAGACGCTATGAAAATCGTGCAGAGATTAGAGATCGCGAAGTATTATTTTGTACTTGATGTAACAGACAGAAAAAGACGAAGAAAATTTTGGGTACATCCTATACTTTTGGAAAGATTACTGAAGGGAGAGTTCTTTATTAAACATTCAATTCTGAACAACACCGGATTTTTTTTTAAGTTTTATAAAATGTCTGTTACTACATAATATGATGAGTTGCTATTTATTTTAAGACCTGCTTTGACTCATTCAGACACAACAATGAGGAAGTTAATAATAAATAATAAATATCTCTGGACATTATTCACACAGCGCCATCTAGCCCCAAACTAAGCATTAGCTTGTGCTATGGGTGCTAGACAACGGATAAACATTACTTATATACTTTTTTTTTGTAAATACATACATAATATACATAGAAACACCCAGACCGATACAAACAGACATGTTCATGCACACAAATGTTTGTACCGTGCGATCGAACCCACGACCTGTGGTGTAATAGCCGACTTCTCAACCATTACACCTAATGGCTCGTCAAATTAGTATTTCGGTTAAAGAAACTTTATTCTCAAAAAGAAATTACATAAACACTTACATGAGAACATTAAAATTTATAATAAAACAAATTATCCGGCAACAAAAAATAAATAAATAATAATACTACCAATTACACAGAGCAATCACTAGTTACAATTTGTTTACAAAAATTTTCTTATACAGAATATTACCAAGAAACAAGTTTTAATGACTTTACATAATATATGTATTAATATCAATTATGATATTCTGCCATAGAAGTATCATAAATTATTTGTCTATTTTGTATTTCATTAATTAGCATCGTTACATCGATGTCTGGCGCCATAATAGATCGCATACGTACGTTACGTCCCACCACTAGATTGCAGACTAAAATGTACGCCAATGTGCGCCGTCTGCGTTAGCCCGTGTTGAAGCAAACGTTCCATTTTTTTCGCACACTTTTTGTGCGGAGCGAGCGGTGTGGCGCGGCGCTGTCTGCCGGAATCACACGGATTTTGTGCGCGCCGGACTTTTTTGCGCGTCGTCTGCGTTACCTACTGGTCCCCTTTGTTTGGGCATTGACGTGTGGTTAAACATCATCACGAAGACTTTAGCAGGATTGCAGTAATGTTTGATTATATGCGACAACTGTTCACACTGTCCAGGTTATACTTTGCCAGATAAAATTAGACATAAGCTCTATTTATATTTGTCACATACAACGTGTTACGTTAAATGCGCAAAACCTCAGACACCCGAAATGATTTTATTTATATATTTAAATAAATAAATAAATAAATAATGCGACAACTGTTCACACTGTCCAGGTTATACTTTGCCAGATAAAATTAGACATAAGCTCTATTTATATTTGTCACATACAACGTGTTACGTTAAATGCGCAAAACCTCAGACACCCGAAATGATTTTTAATTCAATTGACTTGATTTAAAAAAAAAAAAGAAGTACCTACATAAAATGTTACATTTAATGATTTATACTTACATACTATAAATGACATTTATTCCAATAATGTTTACAGTATCAGCAACAAAAGGTGTCTACGTCACAACGCACAGAGGGCTAGTTTCGCAACCCAAATTCAAAAATGGAATACAAAAATCTCAAAAATATACCTTAGTATAAAAATATATTATATTAAATACATACCTTTATAGGTAGGTACTTCCATTTTTAAATTCATTCGAAAAGCTCATATTATGTAGAGAATTTAAAAATAGAAGTACGAATTATTTTTGTACTTCTATTTTTAAATTCAGTTTTTGTTCCGCTTTTCGGGTTTTGTATTCCACATGTAAAATATAATATTTCCGATTGTATTTCCGATTTATTTTATAAATTAGTCTCACAATCATTGTTTACCTGTTACTTAATACACACTTTATATGTTTCTTCATATTTAAAACATTTAATTATATTATAATGTTACAAATTGTCAAGTAGTAAAGTGAAGTGGAACACATTTACGGGACGAATTATAAATAGTACTTCGCGGTATTTTAAAGTCTAGAATCGTGATCATGGCATTGCTGTAATAGTTATTTATGTGACTGCTGCATAATGAGGGTCATTAAAATACGAATGTGGTTTTATGAAACGAACGAAGTGAGTTTCATAAAAGAATCACATGAGTATTTTAATGACTAATTATGTACAGTCACATACATAACTTTATCTTCATTCATACGATAATATGTCTATTTTATAGTCAGGATTGATGAGCAAACGCCCTAGTTACCAACATAATCTGTATGTAAAAGTTAGTTTACTACTGTCATAATTAATGACTGACGTTTGTAGTTTTTAAAATCCATAAACAATCTAGACTCGAGTTGATTTCGATTCTCAAATCGATTGTTATAATTTCAGCATCGAATTAAATGTATAGGAATGGAACATAAAATTACTAATCGACTAATTCGATAATCGAAAAAACCTATTAATTTTTACTTTTAAAGAAGACGTTCGAAATTTGAACGAAATTAAGTATCGGTTACCGACACTAAAATGTAAACATTTCAATGCAGCCGCAGATACATTATATAGACATATTATGGTATGGATGTAGATAAAGTATTTAAAACGTCTAATTTTTCAGATTTTTGACGATTGGTTTGATTTTTAATGGTTGATAAGTTACACAGGTGTCGTGGTTCCGATCCCCGCAAGTTACTTGAACTTTTGTTTGCATGAATATGTTTGTTAGTATGTAAGTGTCTATATTTAATTAAATTTTTTAAATATTTTTATTTGGTTTTCATCTTAATTATGATTTTTATGTTTAATAAAATACTTAGGGCAAGTTATACAATTTTTTTTTGCTTTTAAGTCAATGACATGTCCATGGCTAATATGGCTATAATGAGTAGGTTATTAAAAAAAAGAAAATAAAAAGGTTACGGAAAATGTTGTAATTTGGCGGTAGGTACCACCTACCTACTCGAACACTGCGTGACTGAAAAGTGATTGCTTGTAAAAGAGAAGCAAGAAATAGCAGTTCGCAAGTAAATGAATATTCGATGTAAGTTATTTTTAATAATTTTGAAAGTTTACGTAACGTTCGACTACGATTTGCGTTATCGGAGAGTTATTCCGTGTCAATTGTCCTACGAGCTAGGATTTATAGAATTATTTTTTTGTCGTCTCGGTCGGTAGGCTTTCACCCGCAAGTTTAAGGTATTACTGCAGGAATGTACTGCAGTGCCCAGAGAGCCCTGTTGTGACGTCAGGTCGCCGCAGAAGGAAAATCCACCAGGTCATTGACCGGAGCAGTACCTAATTAGGCGCGGGAGGAGCTGAGGTTAGAGTTGCCAATTACAAATTACAAGGAGTTTTAAGGTAATACCGTTTTATTTTAAGTTTAAAGGTAGCATTTTAATTGCTTGGTCAGTTGGAATACAAGCACACAACCCTACCTAAAGTAAGCAGCCAGTAGGGGTGGCGATTCTTTCCGAAAAAAATCGATTTTTTGAATCGATTCGAATCGTGACCCAATGAATCGATCCACAAAAAATCGAGGCCAAAAAGATCGATTTCTGAAAAATCGATCTTTTTTTCAAGTTGATTTATAATGTATTATAAATAAAGATCGGAGATTCGGATGCATATTTACGTCAAATTGAGGTATTGTCATTACATGGAAAGCACTTTTGTATCGATAAAATCGACTCAATCGACAAATTTAGTTTTTATTATTGAATCAAATGGGGTGTGCCGTGTGTAGCTATATTTACTTATTTTAAGGTGTATATGGAGTGCACTTTTGTATCAAAAAAATTTGGGGGTTTTGGATTTGACAAATTAAATTTTTTATAACAGAAACTAGCTTTCCGCCCGCGGCTTCGCCCGCGTGAACTATAGGACGTTATCCCGCGGGAATATCTTGTAAATTGTGTGACAGAGAAAGCGACTTCGTTTTATACTATGTAGTGATAAAGATTGCCTCAAATTTTTTCTTTAATTTTCAAAAGATTTTTATCATACGAATTCACAAATGACGGAGAAATGGCCAGTCATATATAAAAAAAAATACATCCAATCGGATATATTACCTCCTCCTATTTTGAAGTCGGTAAAAAAATGCCACATGCTAAAGACGTCAATTCCCACCGTGATATCGACTAGATTCGCATGTACTAATTTCCCGGAATCGCGGGATTAATAAGGAAAAAATATTTTTTAAGAAGGCGCTTCCTTAGTATTGTAGCAAAAATGAACTTTAGGTAAATAATTATGCATCCGAATATCCGACCTATATTGATGACGCAACAAGAAGTGTCAGTCACAGATACAGACAAAAGTCAAAGATTACAAACGTTACATAAAGAAAGGCGCAGGAATCCAAACATTCAGCCATTTCGCGAGTTTTCGAATAATCCTTTAACCGGCAGCCGGCAGCACTCTTATAATACGCGTACTTACATTAAATTAATTGTAAATACTTTTTTGGTTTATACCAAAACATAAAATAAAATCGAATGTCGATTTTCAAGGGTGAAATATCGATTCACTGAATCGATTCAGTACTACATATCGATTTAAAAAATCGATCTTTTTGGCTCAAAAAATCGATTCTTCGATTAATCGATCTCAGATCGCCATCCCTAGCGGCCAGGGCGTCTTATTCCATTTTGAAACACTTCAAATTCAAACTTATATAGAGGCCCGTAAAGAAAACCTTTAACAACAGTGGCAATTGTTTTATAAACTTAGGTAAGTAGATTGGTAAGTAGAAATCATTATCAATTCATCGGCTTTTAAGTCATTGTGCAAAATTTTTACTTTGTACATGGGCAGGTTTGTAGGTATTATGTGATGTGCAATGCAATAATTTTTACCTTAGTACTTATGGTTTTATATAATACATAATATTATTGTCACGTAATACGATGTATAATTTGATGTATGCCTTTGGATATAATAAACTGCATTGTTTGTATTGTAAGTATTTAATTGTGAATAATAGAGGTATGTTTTGCATTGTAATATTTATTGATATGGGAATTTCATTTTGTGTTACTTGTTTTGTACTCGATCATTGTTAAGTATTTCTGTGTATATATTGAATTATATTATTGGGATTTATTTTAAGTATTGAAGTCCAGAAAAAAGTCGATTATGTATTGTATCTGATTTTTTAAAAATAAATAAATTATTTTAGAGAAAAAAAAACGATAAAAGGGCTATATTTTCAGAAACAACTGCCACATTTCGATTTTTGATGTTTAATCGACGAAATAGTGTTAATGTCTATTGGTCCCTAAACATCAAATATTGGCGTGTAGTAACAGTCATCACGAAAAATAGACAGCAAGATTTGAGCAGCATCAGTGTCTTCATTCAAATGGATTACTTTAGAAAAAGAAGAAAATAAAGGCAAGAAGAAAAGTCAACCTTTTTTATCGGTGGAGAATGCGTTTATGCACCATAACTGCAGGCTAGCTAGACCTGCGGCCGTGTGTGGGACTCGAGACTTAAGCGTCCACTACCCAGTAAACTCCCCCGGTTTCCCCTTCACACCCGATTGGGACGAACCGGTGCCAGCCTTGACCAGCGCATCCCCAGGTATTTAAAAATCAACCTGGTCACATTTCGATCTGGTCGGCAAGAGGTCTAAGTAGTGGCAGCAGATTAACATACCATAATCTGTCAAAAATGTTCTCAATTGAAAGAGAACTCTATGTAAAGTGAATAAAGCTGAAAATTGGTTGTATAAATATGACAGATTCCCTAATCGGATCTGATTCCCTAAGGGCAGTCTGATGTGCTGTCGACTGTACTATTTATATCACCTGCAGTGTCATTGGAATTACAGTTTTCTCTTTATCTTGCGTATTATATTGTAAAATACAAGATACATTGTATACGAAGATACGTATCTTGTATTTTTACAGCCATATACCTTTACCTACATAGGCCTATAAATTTATCAATTTCGACAGAAAAAAAATCTTGTATCACTGAGTTTAATGGGTGGTGTAAGATTTAATTAATATTACCACTGTTTTTTTTTTTTAAATTGTATTGTCAATGTTTCTTTCTTAAGTTTACATAATTATTAGAACATAGGACAGAAACTTTTTTCTTAAAATTTGGAATACCTACTGATTTAATGTACTGGTTTGTGACATTCTGGTTTGTTGTACAGTCAAGAGCTTAACAACCAACCCTGATACTTCAACGGTCCCAAACCCATTTTCAGCTAAATATCCATCGCATAGTTATAATTATGTTTACTAAGACCTTTTGAGTGATCGGGGTAGGTTGATGGGCAAAAGTATTCAATATTTTAACTCATTTTACCCGTAACCAAGCGACTTCTTAAATAATTTATTAAGCTCAAGAAAGCTTCCGAAATATCAAGATGAAATTGTGACGCATTTCAATGCGTTTAGCTTAGAATGGTGCATATTCCTATTGCTTAAGCTCATAAAATAACTTTTTGTAAGTAAGTATTAAAAAAGCGAAGTCAAGTTTTTTTAAATTACCTACTTAAGTCGATCGAGATGATGCTTTTTTAAAAATTAGATATAATTAGATAGTAATTTTAATGTATTAAAGCAAAATGAAACGCCACTTTCAAGAATAGTGTAGAATCTCAAAGTTAGCTTGGTCCTAATTTCCTTTTCTACACTTTTTACGAGGAAAACTCTAGTATAAGACTCCGCAATCTTTGACACAACTGCGACACAACTAATAGTTATTTATGTGACTGCTGCATAATGAGGGTCATTAAAATACGAATGTGGAATCCATAAACAATCTAGACCCGAGTTGATTTCGATTCTCAAATCGATTGTTATAATTTCAGCATCGAATTAAATGTATAGGAATGGAACATAAAATTACTAATCGACTAATTCGATAATCGAAATAACCTATTAATTTTTACTTTTAAAGAAGACGTTCGAAATTTGAACGAAATTAAGTATCGGTTACCGACACTAAAATGTAAACATTTCAATGCAGCCACAGATACTTATATCTAAATGTAGGGCGTTTGCTCATCGCTCCTGAATATAAAATAGACATAATATTATGGTATGGATGTAGATAAAGATTATAATGTTTTTGTGCCAAAGAAACGCAATATCGCTCCAATTTAAAACTGAACATTAGCTCCTCTGGGGACAATTTTTTAAAGTAGCCTCTTTGTTTTTGTTATTCTGTTCAAAATAATACTATCTCACTGATAAATTGGCATACCTATAACTATGACTTTAAATAAAATACCTATGACTATCTCTTTCTCTTGTGTTGTATAATATCTTTGTGTGTTTTCAAAAAACTACTTGTAAGAAACTTCTTCAGGATCAACTCTGTCACATTCCGATTAGATCTTTAAGGCGGCGAAATAGTTTTCATGTCTATTGGTCCCCTTAAGATCAACATTGGCGTGATCAGAGGAGCATCAATGTCTACAGTCATAAGGATTGCTTTAGAAGACTGCAAGTAAATTAAGGAAAGAAGAAAATGGTCTATTTTGAAGTCTTCAGGATCAACTCTGTCACATTCCGATTAGGTCTTTAAGGCGACGAAACAGTTTTCATGTCTATTGGTCCCCTTAAGACTAACATTGGCGTGATCGATATCGATCGATACAGTCATAACAAGTAAAATTAAGGAAAGAAGAAAATGGTCTAAATCTTCAGAATCAACTCTGCCACATTTCGATGTGGTTGACAAGTGTTCCAAATAGTATTCATGTCTATATGGTCCACTTATCAACGACCATTGGCATGTGGCAATGATCGTCACCACCATTACACAGCAATATCAGAGTCTCCTGAGGACTCACGAGAACATTGAAGAAAGAAGAATTTTTTTTTGGATTGCTTACAATCTATTCTGCCACATTTCGGTGCGGTTGGCAAGGGGACAAGATAGTATTCATGTCTAAATGTCTCCTTATCAACTGAATCTGGCTTGTGGTAATAGTCGTCATAGAAAATATACAAGCAAGATTTAAACAGGTCATAAGGGTTACTTTAGAACTTCAAGAAGAAAACTGCCTAAGTCTTTAGAATCAACTCGGCCACATTTTGATGTGGTTGTCAAGTGATCTAAATAGTGTTTATTAAATATCTATTAATAACTTATCAACCATCATTGGCATGTGGTAACAATCATCACCAGCATAACACAGCAAGATCAGTCTCCATTTATAAGGACTGTTTTGAAGACCTAAAGAAAATTGCAGAAAGAAGAAAGTTTTGAATTCTTCACAATCATTATTGCCACATTTTGGTGCGGTTGGCAAGGGGTCAAAATAGTGTTCATGTCTATGAGTCCTGTGATGAGTCCCCTTGTCAACGACCACTGTAGTCTTAGATCCGAACTAAGGTCGATCTTAATCGAGTTGATAATAGAATGAAACTTATTTATTATGAATTAAGCATATTAGCAAACATATTAAAAATGGGTTGCCTAAAAAAATCCTGGACAGAGTATGTTTGTTTTTTAAAAAATTTTTTTTAACAAAATCCCAATTTTTTGCAGACAACCATCAACGTGTTCATAATAAAACAGCGCTTATGATGATATTAAAAAGAATTTATTATCCAATTAGGTGAAATTAACTGGTATCGACCTTAGTTCGGATCTTGTACTACTGGCGTGTGGTATCAGTCGTCACGGAAAATATACAGCAAGATCAGAGGAGCATCAGGGTCTTTATTCATATGAACTATTCAATTGGCGATGTATTCATAAGAACTACATCGCCAATTAATATTGGTGAGACTGTAACATATATTTTTGTTGAATTTTTTTATTCTTAATATAAGTATCAAGACAGAAATGTGAAAGATCTGAAATCTCAAGAATAAATATTGCCACATTCCAATGGAGTAAGCAGAGGGGCCAAATAGTGCACAAACGTGGCACAAACCTATTTTGTCTCTTTTCTTACTCTTATTGGCAGGTGGTAACCGTCGTCAAAAAAAAAACCAGGAAGATCTAACACGGCTTGTATGATGAGTGATTAAGAACTACACCGCTAATATTGGTAAGACTACATATTTAATTCATTTATAACTCTTTTTACTTCCTTTAATTAAGTGAAATTAATGCAGAAATAAATGCAGAAATAAATTTGAAATCTCAAGAATGAATATTACCACATTCCAATGGAGTAAGCAGAGGGACGAAATAGTGCACATAACTATACATTCCCTTTTCTTACTCTAATTGGCGTGTGGTTACCGTCGTCACGAGAAACCAAGATTTGCGCCGCTTGTATGAAAAGTGGTTAAGAACTACATCGCTATTATTGGTAAGACTACATAACATAATTTTTTATTGTATTTTTTATTCATAGTAGAATAATCAAGATAGAATATTAACAGCTTCTGAAATCTCAAGAATAAATATAATCCAACTTGCCGGTAGTGTAAGTAAAGGGGCCAAAAAGTGCCCATTCCTATTTGGTCCCTTTTCTTTCTCTGATTGACATGTCACGCACGACCAATAAACAGCAAAACCAGAGTCTCCTTTTTTAAGGACTGTTTTCGAAGACAATAAAGAAAATTGAAGAAAAAATAACATTTATTGTTAACTTTGTAAATACTGTCTCTCAACAAACTCGATTTTAAAATTGTAAAACGTTATGTGCATATTTTCGGGACTCATTGGCGAAATGCTACACGACACCTATGACTATCTTTTTCTCTTGTGTTGAATCTAGTGTGTTTTCACAGAACAAATTTTAAGAAACTTTTGAAGTCTTCAGAATCAACTCTGTCACATTCCGATTTGGTTTTTAAGGCGAACAAATAGTTTTCCTATCTATTTGAGTCCCCTTAAGATCAACATCGGCGTGATCAAAGGAGCATTAATAACGAACGACCGTCATAAGGATTGCTTCAGAAGACTGCAAGTAAATGAAGGAAAGAAGAAAATGGTCTTAGTCTCCAGAACCAACTCTGCCACATTTCGATGTTGTTGACAAGTGTCTCAATAGTGTTTATGTCTATAGATTCCACTTATCAACGACCATCGGCATGTGCTAACGATTACACAGCAATACCCGAGTCTCCTGAGGACTCATGACAAAGAAGATTTTTTTCGGATTCCTTACATTCTATTTTGCCACATTTCGGTGCGGTTGGCAAGGGGACAATATAGTGTTTATGACTACATGTTACCTTATCAACTGCCTCTGGCGTGTGGAATTAGTCGTCATAGAAAATATTATGTGACATCAGGACTGCCAAATATTATCGATCGAATTGTGAAAGCGGCGATGTGTGAAGACCAGAAATACCTTCCAACGGCTATTTTAGAAATCACCCTTAGATTAAACTAAGATGATGGACGATTTAATTTTTTGTTTCTAAGTATAATTTTCGCATTCATATTTTTTTTTATTAACCTAACATAGTAAGTTAAAACTAGTACATGTATACTAACTAAATAGAGTTAGAGGAGTTACTCTGCTTCATTGACTGACTGATTTATACTTGGAAAAATGCCTTCAAACACTGTAATTAAAATTGTTGACCTAGAGATAAAACATTTTACCAGATTACACCAGAGGTCGCGGGTTCGATCCCCGCACGGTACAAACATTTATGTGCATGAACATGTCTATATCTGTTTGTATCGGTCTGGGTGTTTCTGTGTATAATATGTATATGTACAAAAAAAAGTATATAAGTAATGTTTATCCGTTTTCTGGCACCCACAGCACAAGCTAATGCTTAGTTTGGGCTAAATAGCGCTGTGTAAATTGATCTTTGTGTCACAAGATACACAACCTTTACTCTGCGGTAGGATATTTAATACTTAGGCTATAACTTTATTTCATCAAAATCCCCAAGGTCCCTTCATTCGACGAAATCTCAAAAATTAAATCTGCCACAATCCGATCTGGTTAACAGGGAGTCACATAGTGTTTCCGTTTCTATTGGTTCCCTTCAACCAGCCATTGGCTTGTGAGAAATATCATCTGATGAATCTACGGCAACTATCTGATGTGGTTTAAAGGAGCCACAATCTGATGTGGTTTAAAGGAGGTCAAAAACTAAGCGTCCACTTCCCACTAAACTTCCCCGGTTTCCCCGTCACACCCGATTGAGACGAGCCGTTGCCAGCCTTGTGGCTATTGTCAAAGATTGGCTATTGTAAGTTGCAATACACGTCGTCTAAAATATTTGACACATATTTTTGTATTTTTTATAGACAACATAAAAATTTTTTTTGCAACATATCGGAAAAATAATAGATTTAAATACATTTAAATGTTATTATCATTGTATGCAAGCTTGAATAATTTACTTTTCTAATATAAAAATTGCCATACAAACAATATTGTAGTATAATTATATAATTGTGACTACCTTCACCCTGGAATAATTCTAATAGGCTTAAACTTTACTTTATCAGCGGCCGCAAGGTCTTCATTTAAAAGTAATTTCTTAAAAAGATTCTTTAGAAGATAAACACGAGAATGAAAACAAAGAAATCTCAAAATCAGTCTGCCACAATTCAATCTGGTTAAAAGAGGATCGACAGAGTTTCCATTTCTAATGATCCCTTTTAAACCAGCCATTGGCTTGTGAGAAATATCATCTGATGAATCTACAACAAGATTGTTAGCCAACACTGCCACAATCCGATCTGGTTAAAAGGGGGTCAAATAGTGTTTTCATTTCTATTGGTCCCTTTTTAACCAGCCATTGGCTTGCGGGAATTATCATCTGAAGAATATAAAGCAAGATTGTTCACCAACACTGCCACAATCTGATATGGTTTAAAGGGTCAAATAGTGTTTTCATTTCTATTGTTCCCTTTCAACCAGCCATTGGCTTGTGAGAAATATCATCTGATGAATCCACGGCAAGATTGTTAACCAACACTACCACAATCCGATCTGGTTAAAAGGGGGTCAAATTTTAATAGTGTTTTCATTTCTATTGTTCCCCTTCAACCAGCCATTGGCTTGTGAGAAATATCATCTGATGAATCCACGGCAAGATTGTTAACCAACACTGCCACAATCCGATCTGGTTAAAAGGGGGTCAAATAATGTTTTCATTTCTATTGTTCCCCTTCAACCAGCCATTGGCTTGTGAGATAATTAAATATCATCTGATGAATCCACGGCAAGATTGTTAACCAACACTGCCACAATCCGATCTGGTTAAAAGGGGGTCAAATAATGTTTTCATTTCTATTGTTCCCCTTCAACCAGCCATTGGCTTGTGAGAAATATCATCTGATAAATCTACAGCAAGATTGTTAACCAACACTGCCACAATCCGATCTGGTTAAAGGGGTTCAAATAGTGTTTTCATTTCTATTGGTCCCTTTTGAACCAGCCATTGGCTTGCGGGAATTATCATCTGAAGAATCTACAGCAATATTGTTAACCAACACTTCCACAAGCCGATATGGTTTAGAGGGTCAAATAGAGTTTTCATTTCTATTAGTCCCCTTCGACCAGCCATTGGCTTGTGAGAAATGTCATCTGATGAATTTACAGCAAGATTGTCAATGCCAAAAAACAAGAAAGAAGAATACTCCCGATAGAGAAGAGAATCTCAGAAAGCAAGACTTCCCTATTCTGGTATAGCTGACGAGGGGTCAAAATAGTTTTTATTCCTATTGGTCCCCTTTTCAGCTTTATCGGCGTGTGGTATCTACAAACAAAAAATCTACAAAGAAGATTCATCAAGATTACATCGCCTGGTAAGTTCTAGCAATAAACACAGAAATATACAGCGTGGCATATTAGTCGTTGTTTTCCAGCAGGAAAATGATTTTGATTTAAGTTTTTTTTTAGTAAAATCAAAAGTTGTACGATTATGATTTATGATAGACGAAACTCGCACCAATAGCTTAGATTAAATTAAAAAAAATTACTTGCATAAATCGATAGTACTTCTGAAGGTGAAGCGTTCTGCTGCGGGAAAACAACGACGAAAATAAAAAAAAACACGCAGTATAATATTTTTTTTAAATGTAAAGACGAAATATTTTTGTTTTTAACAGTTTCAATATTTATGCATCTTATTTCAATTTTATCAAAATATTTAGCTAACATAATTACATACCTGTAGTATATTATTATTATATTCTTTATAAAGATTAACTGATGTGTAAAATACATATAAATGTGGCTGTATTTCTACGGTGCCAATCAGTAACTTTATTTCCTTCCATTTCACATAAGAATATTGTCCGTTTACTGATTCTCACAATAATACATATTAACCTAGTTTAAGATAGATGGTAAAATTAATGACTCGTGCTTTCCGACGGGATTTAAGACATTAACTTCGAGACTCCAGACTATGGCTGAGTATGTATTTTCCAAATGTAGCCGAATCTCTCATTTCTGGCCCGACCTGGGATTTAAACCTAGGTCCTGCTAGGGTCGTGCCGTAAACTGGATATAGGTATCTCAAATTTTCGGCACAAACCTAGGCCTTGCTAGCTGCCACACCACGGAGACAGTTTTTTGTTTCATAGGTCATTTGGCAGACAGGCACGCAGCCCACCTGATGGTAAGCGGCTACTGCGGCCTATTTCATTGAGAGACGCTTCACCTGGAAGCATCCGACAATTTGCTGCCAGACTGTAGACTCATCTGATCTTAGAGTCTCTGATTCAAATGAACTGGCTCCCACATTAATATTGCCAGAACACAGCCAGAGCTGTTATGGCGGCAAATTTCACCTGTGGGGGTGGTAGCTAGCCAGTCGGACTCTGAAAAAGCCCTACCACCAACCAGACCCAAGGCGGTAATCGAACCCACGACCTCCGTGTTTTTATAGGTACCCAGGGCGGCTTAGCCACTGCTCCACCGACGCGGTCATCAGGCAGTGTGTGTCCTACAATGTTAAAAATCAAGAAAGAATTATACTCTCTCGAGAGAAGAGAGAATCTAACAACACTACCTCATTCCGGTATAGCTGGCAAGGGGCTAAAATAGTTTTTATCCCTATTGGTCCCCTTATCAGTTAAATCGGCGTGCGGTAACTATTTTTGAAGAGAAGACTCATCAAGATTACATCGCCTGGTAAGTTCAAGCGATACAATTCTATATTTATTATTTTTTTAATTTGTTTTTTTATGATTGGTAAAATAGTACAGTAATAGAAAAAATAATATAACTTATAAAAAAAATCGGCGTGTCCTCAATGTTAAAAACCAAGAAAGAAGAAACCTTCCGAGAGAGAAGAGAGAATTTCAAGAAGCAACATTTGCTCATTCCGGTTTAGCTCCCAAGGTGTCCAAATAGTTTCCGTTCCTATTAGTCTCCTTAGCAGCTAAATCGGCGTGTGGTAACTATCGTCGAAAAGAAGTCTCATCAAGGTTACATCGCCTGGTAAGTTCAAGCGATACAATTCTATAATTAATTTTTAAATGTATTTTTTATTATTGATTGACTGATATATTTTAATAGATAACATGGAAACATAATTATGTATTGGTAAAATAGTACAGTAATAGAAAAAATATTACAACTTACTAAAACGGCGTGTCCTCCAATGTTAAAAACTTAAAATAAGAGAGAACAGAGAATTTCAAGAAGCAACACTTCCTCATTCCGTTTAAGCTCCCAAGGTGTCCAAATAGTTTCCGTTCCTATTGGTCCCCTTAGGGGCTAAATCGGCGTGTGGTAACTATCGTCGAAAAGAAGTCTCATCAAGGTTACATCGGCTGGTAAATTGAAGGGATACAACTATTATATAATATGTTTTTTTATACATTGCTACATTATACACAAACTTTCAGCCCGACCCGGGATTTAAACCTAGGTCCTACTAGCTACAACAGTACGGAGGCAATCAATCTGTGTGTCCTTCAATGTTAAGAACCAAGAAAGAAGAATACTTCCGAGAAAGAGGAGAGAATCTCAGATAACAACACTTCCTCATACCGGTATAGCCAAGGTGACCAAAATAGTTTCCAATCATATTGGAACCCCCATAACGGCTAAATCGGCGTGTGGCTATCCTCAAAGAGAAGACTCATCAAGATTACATCGCCTGGTAAGTTTAGGCGATACGATTGTATAATTACTTTTTTATTAAATTTTTTCTATTGACAGATATTTTTAATAGATGACTTGTAGAAACATAATATGTTTGTGTAAAATACTATAGTAACAACAAAAGTATTGTTTATATTACATACCTACATATCTTATATGCATCTTTTCACTATTTTAATACATAATTATTTATTAATCTGTGGTTTATGTCTCTATCAAAATATCTTGCTAACATAATATTATTATCTGTAGCGTATTTATATCTTTCAAAAATAAACTGCTGTTATTATAATAAACATAAATATTTTAATAAATGTAACTGTAGGTATATCTTTCACATTTCGCCTCCGTCCACTTGGCTCCCATGCTTCGCTCCCATGGGATCCAAAAATATTTTTTTCCGCCTCTAGAATCCCATAGGATCCTCAGATAATATGAATTCCTTTTGGATCCCATGCTTGGATCCCATGGGATCCACAGAAATTTTTTTTCGCCTCTTGAATCCCATAGGATCCAATTAGACACTGTTATTTATATCTCGCCATTGTGTATATGTCGCAGTATCATAGTTAGAGCCGAATTATAGTTATATGCCAAGGGTTATAATTATATAACGTAAGATGGTTATAAGGAAGCGATTTATAACTATCGTACGGCCACAATCTAGTAATATGGTTATCTGACTAAACTAATCTAGTTACATAGCTATAAATCTACTAAACAATTAAATAAAACGATTTAATGGTCTTTATTTTTGTTATAATCAACTTTTTGTAACCTACAATTAGTTACATTACAATACTTTTTATTAATAAAACGTGTCAGTCCGAATACGTAATTTTAAAAACCATTTCTTTCATTAATTTAGGGAATAGGTGTTAAAAAAAAAATAACCACGAAGGCTAAGGCGGGAGCTCCGCTACGCTCCGCTCCCGCCTTAGCCTTCTAACCTATGTCCATCCGAGTCGATTTCCGCCTCCGGCCGTTTATACAATGTTTATTACCTCACTAATAATATTAGTCGCCAAGTTATATTTATTACACCTCATCTATAATTCCATACTATAAAATATTTAGACGCCCGTTAATTTCTTAGTCGCCCCAGTCGATTTATAACTATAGAACTAGATTAGTTTGGTCAGATAACCATATTACTAGATTGTGACCGTACGATAGTTATAAATCGCTCCTTATAACTATCGTACGTTACATAGTTATAACCCTGGCATATAACTATATTACAGCTTTATCTATCTTACTGCGACATATACATAACAACATTCTCCGTGTACATTTTGAGAGTAAGTTTACTCTCAAAATAAGATTAATTTAAAAACCGTGTGTCCTTTAATACTAAAAACAAAGACAGAAGAATACCCACGAGACAGAAGATAGAAGCTGAAGAAGCAACACTTCCTCATTCCGGTTAAGCTCGCAAGGGGAAAAAATAGTTTCTATTCCTATTGGTCCCTTTAACGGGTAAACCGGCGTGTGGTAACTAACGTCGAAAACAAGACTCATCAAGAAGGAATACATTAACTTGAAAGTTCCAGCAGAGCTTGGTATCTCTCAAAGGTTAGGCGGTATTTCGAGCCAGAACAGCTACTTCAGCTATATCAGGCACAAGTTCGTTCGTGCTTGGAATACTGTTGTCATCTTTGGGATGGCTCTGCAAAGTATCAGCTTGCTACCCTCGACTCATTGAAACGGCGACGGAAAAAGTCAGTTTTTCTATTTGTATTTTTGAAAATTGAATGAATTTGATAGAAATGTTTATTTTTTAAATATATAACGGAACTATAACTTGCTATGTTATGGATACATTTTAACACTTTTAATAAGTTATTAAATTTTTATCAAAATATTTATCTAACTAATAATATTTTTATGTATCTAGGCTATTTTTTATGGGTATTGTGATTAAGTAATTTCTTAACAGAAAAACAAAATCTCTAATAGGGTAGTTCGATTTGTTACGTAACATTGCCTCCTACAGCAAGAAAAATGGACAACTTAAAACAAAGAAGAAATATTAAAGCCTTCATAATGGGAATGTACTCAGTTTCTAAAAGTTCCCTTCTTTGGAAATTGTACACATTCTCATATGAGGGCTTTTACGATCATCAGGCTGTCCCCTTCTTCGAATAACTATGTGTAATTACATTTTTTATTCTATGCAATGGAAATTAAGGTCATAACACGTTATTTCCATCTCACCAATAAGTGTAAGTTAATGTGTTACTAAACATTGCCTCTTACAGGAAAAATATAAACAACTTAAGACAAAGAAGAACTCATTATTAAAGCGGAGGAGGCCCAAACCCCCCATACCCTCACAGGCCGGTAACGCATCAGCGATCCCTTTGGTGTTGCAGATGTCCATGGGCAGCGGTGATTGCTTACCATCAGGCGACCCGCTGGCTCGTTTGCTGCCTCTGACATAAAAAGAGCCTTCATGATTGGCATGTGCACAGTTGCCAAAAGTTTCCATCTTTGCAAACTGTCCACATACCCATATGAGGGCTTTTACGATCATCAGGCTGTTCCCTTCTAGAAGTCAAGGCATCATATTTTGTGTGGAACTAATATATGTTTAAATTTTATGTGTAAGTGTTTAAATGTTCAAAATGTGTATTTTTAATACTGTGTCTTGTATTGCTGATTCTTCTTTTTGTAGAGTACAATAAAATTGTATTAGTTAATTTATCGTGTGGCTTGCAATTTATTCACATTCAAATCAAAATCAAAATATACTTTACATATCTCTTGCTCTGTAAGTAGTCACTTACTTCCCTGAATGCCGGGGTGTATGGATATCATTACAGCAACTAGCATAGATTTCAAAACCTACCATGTAATGTTAACATTACAGCTTAGGTTTCAAAACCTACCATGTAATGTTAACATTACAGCATAGGTTTTGGAATTTAAAAAAAGAACTGTCATACTCATACTGCAAGAAGAATGTTTTTAAAAAGTTAATATTTTTTTTCTCGGTATCGATTATTTACTCGAATCGGAATCGAGACAATTTATATTAGAATTTATGAAGATTTTATTTTAAATATCGAACTATTTGTTTCGCAGTCACATTGTATGTTAGTTGAAATCTATTTAAAAATCAAACTGGCCAGCACGATTTGACGCGCTTGCGTGCCATAAAATCGTGAAGAGTGAAAAAGACAGTCCACTAGCTAGCTAGGCGCGAAAGTATTTTTTTTTAAATACCTCGGGTGTAAGCATCAATTGCATACTCGGGCTAATTAGCGCCCTCGCTGCGCTCGGGCGCCAAAAACCTCGTATGCAATTGATGTCATACAGCCCTTGGTTAACAATCTACTATTACTTACGTAGGCTTTAAAGAAGCACTTATAAATCGTCATACATTATTGTAACAGACTGACTCTACCACTGGATTCGAAATGTTGTAAAAATATATAAATTTTATTCTGTAAAAACCAATCACGGATTTGGATTTTTAGCCGTTTTAAAATGTTGTATGAAACCATATACGTAATGATTATTAAAGCTGTCAAACAATAGTTCTTTTTTGTATATTTTACGTACAACTATAGATTATAAACCTTTTGATGTCACTGGTTAATTATAATATTTCATCGTTAGTATGGAGTGTTTCAGAAAAAGTTTAAAAAATCGTTATAAAATTGTTATAATATCTTGAGAAGTTATCATGCTAGAAAACCACACTTTTTAGATTAACACTTATTAACTATTGCGAAATGTTTCGATACAGAAAAATGTACTCAACATTCCTTTATTGTACAAGAAATTCTAATATTGGTTGAAGTAATATTTATTAATTTTTCATTATTGTTCTTTCCCCCAAAAGAATGTTTTATAGGTATGGTCCCAGTCTCCTGAATCCTCAAGAAATTGTCAGAGTGAAAACGAAAAGAGAAGAAAATTATCAATAATCATTTTAATACTGTCCGTGTATCTAGGTATGGTCTAAATAGATACACCCCAGTATTTCAATGACGATTGTGACTACCATCATCTTTTTATGAAATTGTTCCAGTGTGGAAGAATCATGAAGAAAAGAATGCAGCTTTACTTTAGCTACTCTTGTGGACTGATTTAGTGTCTATCTAGAGAACACAGGAGTAACTAAAAAAGGCTGTCATTAATCATCATCATCAACATGTTCATCATCATCTCATCCTTATATGATGTATTACATTATCATAACTAAAGTTATGTACGCATAATATACTTTTCAATAAAATTTATTGCCGCGTACAGCTCCAGAACGCCTATACAAAATAAGATAAATTATGATATTTTTGTTGTATTTCTTATTGGTTTAATGTAATATTATGTTTGTTTGTTTGGTTTCACCCGCGCACAGTTTCTTTTAATCGCTATCCCCCTTTCTTACCTCATTTTCTGGATCAAAAGTGCCCTAACGGTCAGTTGCAGAAACGTCCATTAAAGTTAATGTTTCATTAAAGCTATTGCTGTCACTTTTTATTTCATGACAACGAAAAGTGACAGCATTAGATTTAATGAAGCATTAACTTTAATGGAGCTTTCTGCAACAGGGCGTAAGTCAGCCGGAAATAATGTAGCTTTCCAACAGTAAACGAATTTTTAAAAACCGTTTTAGTATTTTCGGAGCCCATTCGATACAAACAAACAATAAATCCTACCTCTTTATAATATTATTTAGTATAGAAGCATAGATATAGATGTTCAGTCGAGGAGAATTGCTGATAACTATTAAATCGTGCGAGTGAAGATGAAAAAAGAAGAACACACAATTTTCATTACGTAGGCTGCATATCGATTTTTGGTTAAGTAAGATCGATGTGCGACTGCTTCGAATTGACGATTGTGCCTAGCATCATCAAGTCCCATCGTTGTCCGACAGTTTTCTACGAATAGAAATCTTCAAGTAATCAAGAAAAAATAAGAGTCAGTTGCAATTTCCTAGTGCTTTTCTTGTGTCTGTCTGAAGCACACAGAATAACATAATGAAGGCTGTTATTGATTGATCATCTTCGTCATCGAGATCAACGTCATCACTAAAATGTATGTAGTGTAAAGTGAGGGTTGATTCTTGGTTTCTTTCCCTTCTGTCAACCGTTAATGAGTTATATTGCATCGGTAATTAAACGCCGAAATGTATGTGGAAACATAATCGCCGGTCATGCTCGCTAAAATGTGCTTGGGGTGGTGGCGCTAGATGTGTCGGGTGGTTACATTCCCTCTAATATGGTTGAGTGAAATTATGGCTGGCACATACGTCATACTTGTGCTGCAGGTGCCACCTTTGGGCACTGGTCTTCCAGGGCTCACGGATTTTTCTCGATTATAGTCTCATTCTTATACTTTATACTGTATGGCTTGGTATTCTAAAACTAATCAGTAATTGTAACAAACAAATTGTAAACAAACATGGCGATGAAAAAGAGTAACTGTCGAGTTTCTTGCCGGTTCTTCTCGGCAGATGACTGCATTCCGATACCGGTGGTAGAGTCACTCTGTAATTGACGATTCATAAATACTTGATACAAGTTTACATGAATAAAGAATATTTTGATTTGATTTGATTTGATTTGATTTGATAACTTCAGAATGTGTTCAATTCAAATCAAATCAAATCAAATCATTCATTTATTTGCGATATTACAATATCAAAGTTTATTGTAATCGGGACAAGTTTTATATCTGCCCTTATAAACCTAGACGGAAAGATGTAACAATTTATCGATTAAAATATGTGTTGAGATATAATGTAATATAATCTTACGGTTTTGCAATTTTGCAGTGATATGTTTAGAGGCGTGGCGGAGCGGCCCGCGCTAACCATTTTACTAACTTTACGTTACTAACTTTGTACAGAAAATAAAATTAATATTTTCTAAAAATGTTTATAAAAACACTTTTGCAGTCAAATTAACAGTATCAGCTTTGAGGTAGAATAAAAAATCTTTTTCACAGCCGCAGAAGAGAAGAAGAAAGAAGAGTATTATGACATTTTTCACACGGCAACCCATTTACGATGATCGAGTTTCCATCTCGATCAGAAGGTAGATGCGTTACCTGATGAAAACTGTCACTATCATCGTTGCCGGTCCTTCGATTGCCTGCGTCCCTTCATCACGAGTCTTTCTGTAAAAATACAAAGAGGCTAGTAACGTAAAGTTAGTAAACACATTACGTCGTCAGCAGCGCGGCAGCAGCGGATTCTTAATATCAAATACAGCCACGCGACTTGCTACACTAGCTCGAAGTCGACTGATTGCACGCAGCTGTCGCGCTACCGTTGCTATGACAATCACGTGTCGCAAGGCTGTCACGCTGATTTTTTAGTAAGAAAGTGAACAGCGCGACTGTTGCGCGCAATTTTGCGGTGATAGAATTTGAGCTAGAATACGAGCTTTGAGGTAGAATAAAAAATCCTTTTCACAGCCGCAGAAGAGAAGAAGAAAGAAGAGTATTATGACACTATCATCGCTGCCGGTCCTTCGATTGCCTGCGTCCCTTCATCTTGTTTACGAGTCTTTCAGTAAAAATACAAAGAGGCAGTGTGTCTCTTTTGATCGCTTTCACATTAGGTGGTCAGCAGCGCGGCAACAGCGGATTCCTTTAATTAATATCAAATACAGCCACGCGACTTGTTACACTAGCTCGAAGTCGACTGATTGCACGCAGCTGCCGCGCTACCGTCTGCGCGTCTGCTATGACAATCACGTCGCGCGGCTGTCGCGCTGATTTTTTAGTAAGGAAGTGAACAGCGCAACTTTTGCGCGCAATTTTGCGGTGATATTTTCAGAGGCGTGGCGGAGCGGCCCGCGCTAACCATTTTACTAACTTTACGTTACTAGCTTTGTACAGAAATTAAAATTAAAATTTATTTAAAATGTTTATAAAATTGTTTTTCCTACCAGCACTAGAAGAAATGGCAACTCCACGAGCTTTGAGGTAGAATAAAAAATCCTTTTCACAGCCGCAGAAGAGAAGAAGAAAGAAGAGTATGACATTTTTCACACGGAAACCCATTTACGATGATCGAGTTTCCACCTCGGTCAAGCAAGAGTACATGCGTTACCCAATGAAAACTGTCACTATCATCGCTGCTGGTCCTTCGATTGCATGCGTCCCTTCATCTTAATTACGAGTCTTTCTGTAAAAATACAAAGAGGCAGTCTCCTTTGACCGCTTTCACATTAGGTGGTCAGCAGCGCGGCAGCAGCGGATGCCTTTATATAACAAATACAGCCACGCGTCTTGCTACACTAGCTCGAAGTCGACTGATTGCACGCAGCTGCCGCGCTACCGTTGCTATGACAATCACGTGTCGCGCGGCTGTCGCGCTGCTCTTTTAGTAAGGAAGTCTGCCGACTGTAAACAGCGCGACTGTCGCGCGACCGTTGCGTTGCTAAAGCACCTAAGGTCCTGTCCAGAAATGCGATTTTACCGCTAAACACGCGCGTTGCTCGAGGACGCAATGTATTTAGCCCAAGTACCTCGACAACGCGCGTTTAGTGGTCGCGCATTTATTCTACTTTATGTTTATTTTTTATTTTACTTCAATCTGCATACAATGGATGCACACAGCCTACCTAATAGTAAGTGACCACTTCGGCCTACTTCTTTTAATATTTTAATTTATTTTCTTCCTACCTTCTCATAAGTACCTACAACACACTATTATAGCACACATTTGTTAGTTATGAAGAAATATATATCTTCAATAGTTAATTTTTATACAATTTTCTTTACTCCCAATTAAAAAAAATAAACTTTATTACGAATACATATTAAGTCATGCTAAAATATTTTCTAAAAATTAAAAAGAAATTCAATAACAATTACTCAATTAACATTTTTTTAATGAAATCATGAAATCGCAAGGCTTTGCCAGTTTGCATGTTTGCATGGTTTGCATCAAGGCGTTTTTATTACTCTATGGTTTGCATTGACTGAATTCCAAAGGTAAAGCCTTGTTTTTTTATATAATATCTTCTGTGGTTTTGAATGTAAGACGTTTAGAATCTTTGGTTTTAGTTTGACGGTTCATGCCAGTTTTCGGTTTTGTTTAAGATCATTTAAAATTATCTCAGAGTTAAAGTAATAATTTTTATTAATGTATTAATTAATCAAAGATTATTAAAATTATGTTTCCTTTCCTGATTTCGACTTTAGCTGTAAATCTCAGCGGTTAACCAACTTTACAGGAGATTAAAGTAAGTGCGCTAGTTTCCCGTCCTCTTCTCCTCAAAGCTCATTGGGACCAGAATTTGGACAGCATTTGGACTCCACGGAAAAAGGACTAATCGTAAAACCAATGTTTGTCGTGCCGAAGCACAAAACTAAACATTTACCATGTAAATGTGCGAGAGATTAGGCTAGCCTCAACAAGATAAAACAATGATTTTTTGTTTTGTTTGGACTAATATGGTGATCTCACTACCACCGACGTTAGGCGTGTGAAGCAACATTCGGAACAACAGGTCGCTTAACTAAAGCTGGCCCGTTCACGGTACTCACACTAGTATAAAATTTGAAAAAATAACAACATCTTTAAACAGTAGCAAAAGCAAAACAATAACCGTCACCCTTGTACTCATAAGATTGACCGCGCGCGAGAGGGACAGAGAGACTTTTCATGATATGCATTCAGTGCGACGTCACGCCACGCGCTTATTCACAGACACAACGTGTGAATGTGTTGAAAGTGCCAGCTTTAGTTAACCGACCTGTACTAGGACATGTGCTCTAACTCAGCAGCAGTAGCTATTTGTATCGCCAATTTCTGAACTCCAAATTGCAGCTGAGAAATTGTTGACCCTTTCGAGCAATGATATTTTTGAGTCTCAAACCCGAATTTCACTATGGATTTCGACCTTGTATGTTTTGACTGACAAACATAAACTTTCTGCAGCGTGGCTCTACTACACATAAAATATTTGCAATTAATTTCAAGAGAACACGGAAGTGCAAAAATATCTCCGCAATTACCTAAGTAAGTGTAGGGTGTCTCAGTAAGAGTGCACTTTTTAAAATTGGAATAATTCTTTTTTCATGCAAGTGGCAACTCTGAAATTTTACAGGTGTCATCTCTGCTTATTCCGATTATTAATAATGGAGCGCTTTTCGAAAGAACAATGCGTTATAATTGTGAAAACATTACGAAATGGGGAAAGTTACGCTGAAACCGCTCGCAATCTTCGCCTTATATTCAGCCGAGAAAGTGCACCTAACGTGCGATTTAACGCCGTGGGATTTTTTTCTTTGGGGTTTTGTGAATTCTTGGGTTTATGCAAATAAACCCGAAACAATTCCTGAGCTCAAATCGGAAATCCAACGCGTCATCTGTGAGATACAGCCACATCTCTGTGCACAAGTCATGGAAATTTCATGAAAAGAGTAATGGCCTGACATCGGAGCCGTGGGGTCATTTGCCGGATATTTTAAAAGAACACATGTCTTCTTTAGAATACAATAAAAATATCACAACTCTGCCATAAAATACTCGTTTTTATTTTAAAATTAAAAAGTGCCCTCTTACTGAGACACCCTATTATATAACGCGAAAGTAACTCTCTTTCCCGCTTGAACCACTAAAACGATTTTGATGAAATTAGTTACATTCATACAAAGATTAGACCTTGGGAAAGACATAGGTAGGTTTTTCTCCTGGGATAATGTTTAGTTTCTAATTAATAATTTGGGAATAATTTGGGAGCTACAGATTGACAAGCCTTTTTATCCCGAAAAATATTATTTCCTAGCTGACCCGGTGAACTTCGTATCACTTACCTCTTTATTATAAACCAAAATTATGCATTTAGTATTTTCAATTTTATATTGATAGAGAATTTTGATTAATCAAAAGGAAAAATTCTTCCACTATTTTAAAAGATATAGATTTAAATATTGACATTTGACATTCATTATTGTACAACTAATGTACACAAACAAAACAGAAACTAAACTACATACTTTTCAACCCCCATTTATACCCACACTACATTAAAAAATTTCTACCCCAATTCCCAAAAACATTGAACACAAAATGCCGAGGGGCGTAAATCCACCCTTTACGCCTAAACAATGCAGTTACTATCAAGGTCTCTCTTCGCAGGTGATTCGGGTTGCGCACGCGCTGATCCGCAGCTTCCATCGTTAGTCGCATCCCAGACGCCGTGTCGGACGCACGTCTGTACGCGTCGAATGCGCGATGAGTGGCACTAAGAGGAAACTGTCGTTCTTAGCTTTCACACCACAGGTAAGTTTTCAGTTTCTGGATGATATATTTTAAAGGATCGGGAAAGGTAAGTGACATTTTCATTCAGTAGTTTACTCTATCAAGAAAAATCAAAAAGGGTTAAAATACATACATATTAATTAAAAATGACCAAAACAAACAAAATAGGATGTGTTAATAAATTATTACAGCTAATTAGAATACAAATAATATTGCTGTTTTTACATGCAATTCTAGTAGAATACATTTTCTTAGCATCTATTGTTTGTGGAAAACTTTTAATAAGGCCCGTTACAACCTAACTAATAGACGTATTTATGAAATTCTAAACATTGATATCACTTCTTATTTTAATTAAATTTTTTAACTATTATAGACGTCTTAATAAGCCTATAAAAGCTGCACTTGATCTACGTTTGATATGATTGAAAAAAGCTTTGCTCTTGCACGTTTTTGCAATGCAATTTTTTAAGTTCCTTATATTTGATGATAGCGAATAGGCTGAAACTGCTGTGTGTTTTCAATTCAATTTAATTCAAATAATGATTTGCATAATATGGGTACAAGTAAATGATGTTACATAAATAAAAATGTGTGCTTCCATTAAGCCCAATCAGCATGCAAGTGCTAGTTAAGCTAATTGCTTTTCTTAGAAATAAATTTTCAAGCATCTTGTTAGTACAGGAACACTGTTTTGATCTGTAGCTTTTAAATCAAAGTCATGTGTACTAAAATATTTTTCTTTTCTCGTATATGGCTCTTTTCTGAATGATGTTTATGAGTAATAGTTTGTTTCTTGGTTCTACCATCAATGTATCCATGCTTAATTTGGGTAATATTATGATCTATGTTATTAAGTGGCTTTAATAGCGCTGTGTGAATAATGTTTAAGAATAATGGTATTCCTCTTCTTTTGTCGATACCCTATACTGGGGGTCGTGACCTCGTAGTACGCCATGCGCCTTATTTTTGGGCCGCAAATGGTTTCAATCTGCAGACTGGTGAGCAGGGTCATGGACTGCGAATTCGAGTCTGATGAGGTTGTGATCTCTTTTGTCTTTTTTTGTCTTGCCTATGGCCATGAGTATTTCCAAATTGTTACTCCTCTTTCTGAAAATGTGACCAAAATCGTATTGAAGTTGGTAGCAGGAACACTGGGTCACTTCTATCTGTTTGTGTATTTTTTTGTAATTAAGTATTTATTTTCGTATATTAAAATACATAGAAACACCCAGACTGATACAAACAGACTAATTACGGTGATGACTTAATTATTTAATAAAAAATATATGTAAGTTATGTTAGGTAATAAGATTGACTAAATTGCGATCGTCGTTCGAATGTTAATTTCTTTAATATTGTGTACATTTTTTGTCTCACCTGACATAACTATAAAAAGTCCTATCATTTTTATGTTCAGCGAATGTGTGTAACTACTAAGACTGTTGACTCGTCTGATCTTCGAGCCTTTCATTTCAAGTGTACTGGCTCCCACATTAATACTGCCGGAACAAAGCCAAAGCGGTTATGGCAGCAGATTTCACCTGTGGGGGTAGTAGCTAGCTAGTCGGGCTCTGAAAAAGCCCTACCACTAACCAGACCCAAGGCGGCAATTGAACCCACGACCTCCGAGTTCTATACTCGAGCGGCATAGCCACTGTTTCACGGAGGCGGTCGTTGAGTTGCCAAATTCTAGATCATGATGCAACCATACCTAGTCTAGACCGTTCCCAGTTCTTCTAAGTTATGTTATTATGTTTGAATGCGTCCTTTTTTGTACAGTTAGTCGATTTTAAACTATCTTCAAGGTCGTTGGTATAAATAGTTATCGTTGAAATAAGTGGGCAGTCCTCATACGAGCTGAGTTATGACTCCAATAATGTTATTTTAATTGTATGAGTAACATAAAATGAGCTACGGATTTATGGTTTTAACATAAAGTTCTTGAACATTATTTTCGCAGTGCAAACTAAGTTATCCTATAATTTTTAATACAATCGAATCGAACTCACAGCCAAATATGTAAAAGCTGACTTTTTAACAATTACACAAAATCGGTCGTCATAAATATTATAGGTAAATTATATTTGGTTTAATAAATATATTTTTGTATTGTATTTTTGTATTTTTTGTATATTTTTTATAACAATTTAGAATGTGTTGTATTATAAGCCGCCGTAGAGTGAAAACCTCGGTGTTTTTGAGCAAACTTTTCAAGAGGTGAAAAAAACCGTCTTATGAAAAAAAAATTTGTACAACGTAGATTTTTGTTTTAATTGTTATTGTATAACAATTAAAACAAAAATCTACGTAGTACAAATAACAATTAAAACAAAAATCTACGTTGTACAATTTTTTTTTCACCAGACGGTTTTTTTCACCTCCTGAAAAGTTTGCTCAAAAACACTTAAGAGGTTTTCACTGTACGGAGACATTAACCAATAATAGGAGAAGGTAGAGCTATTACAATGTCATTGACCTAGGTATGTATATGTTAATATAAAGATAATCATATTTACAATCAGATCTTGTTTTATATATTTATTTTATCAATAAAAACTAAAGAATTGGCTGAAATGGACACCGTCGCTTTGTATATTGTATATGGCCGTTAAACCATAATAAAAAAGCGATATCATTATTTTAAGCGTAGGCTAATAGTATGAAAAAAAGTTATAAGACACAAAACAAAATATAAACATGTAACCTTTTAAAAGTGAAAATCAAAAATCAAATATTTTTTTGTAAACTTCAAAAAAAAACCGGCCAAGTGCGAGTCGGACTCGCCCATGAAGGGTTCCGTAGCAGCAAGTATCATCATAATATAAAAGTTCTTGTAGTTCTTTGTAAGTTTGATCGACGTTTTTATATTTGAGTTGATTGAATGAGAGGAAAATTGCGGTTTACGATTTATGACGTTTTAAAAAAAAAACTAATTACTTGATCTCGTTCAAACCAATTTTCAATGGAAGTTTGCATGGTAATGTACATCATATATATTTTTTAGTTTTATCGTTCTCTTATTTTAGAAGTTAGAGGGGGGGTGACCAACATTTTACCACTTTGGAAGTGTCTCTCGCGCAAACTATTCCGTTTAGAAAAAAATTATCTAAGAAACCTTATTATCATTTTTAAAGACCTATCTATAGATACCGCTCACGTAAGGGTTTGAAGAAAAAAAAATTTTTGAGTTTCAGTTCTAAGTATGGGAAGCCCCAAAAATTTATAAACTAATTACTTGATCTCGTTCAAACCAATTTTCAATGAAAGTTTGCATAATAATGTACATTATATATTTTTTTTAGATTTATCGTTCTCTTATTTTAGAAGTTACAGGGGGGGGGACCAACATTTTACCACTTTGGAAGTGTCTCTCGCGCAAACTATTCAGTTTAGAAAAAAATGATATAAGAAACCTTATTATCATTTTAAAAGACCTATCCATAGATACCCCACACGTAAGGATTGGATGAAAAAAAATATTTTGAGTTTCAGTTGTAAGTATGGAGAGCCCCAAAAATTTATTATTATTTTTCTATTTTTGTATGAAAATCTTAATGCGGTTTACAGAATACATCTACTTACTAATTTTCAACAGTATAGCTCTTATAGTTTCGGTAAAAAGTGGCTGTGACATACGGACGGACAGACAGACAGACAGACAGACATGACGAATCCATAAGGGTTCCGTTTTTTGCCATTTGGCTACGGAACCCTAAAAAGGATCGCAAGAAACTTCATAGTTTCTGTTTATTTTTTATATTAAGGTAAAGAAAAAAGAAATGCCCTGAAGAGCTTTTTACAGATAAAAACAGACTTTTAATCTTATTAAATAATTAAAAAAAAATTAAATCTCTAACTTAAAAAAAATCTTTCAGAATAATCTGATTTTTATGACAGAATTTTCTTCAATTTCACTCGGGTAAATGAATTGAACGTCTTTGTGTTTATTCATAATTTGATTTGATATGTCATGATAAGTAAACAATACATTGCATTGCACAATAAATCATAAGTAAGTACAATACTCTTTCTTTGTAGCAAACCGTACAAGACTCTCCCATTGCAAGTAGGTATGACTACAACTTGTTTATGAAAACGAACACTTTTTTATGTCAAATGCAGCAAACGAGCCAGCAAGTCGCCTGATGGTAAGCAATCACCGCCTCCCATGGACTTAGTCGTCAACTCGCGGGCGCAAAACTCGCGGGCTTCCGCGAGTTGGCACTTTTCGATTTTACCTATTTTTTTGTCGTCAACTCGCGCGATCATGAAATCTGACGTATTAATGTATAGTCAGGTACAAAAACGTTACAACAAATTCCTTATTAAACTTAGGCCAATGAAATAGTAATACTTTTTCTTAATAAAGTGTCGGTGTCGGTATATTACTTAAAAGGTTGATAATACGGATACTGGTATTATTGTACTAGGGCAACATAACCTTATTGGAGATGTATTTATATGTGGAGACCAGGGAATATTTTATTTATTAAAAATGTAAGCAACCAAAATGGTTTCCATTTATTTAGCAATGTCTACTTGCGGAACCTAGACACTGATTCTCAGTTTAATATTTAGAGTACCTATTACTCAAATGTATATTTGTCTCTAATCTTTGCTTAGTTTGGGGTAAGATAGCGCTGTGTGAAATAGGATTATGTTTAAGCGTTTTGTTTTTACGGATTTAAGTCATAAGGCGATTACAGTCGCTAAGGCGCCTTAATTGATCAAAGAATCTTATTATAGCGTTTACTCGTAAAATAAAGATTTACGCATAAAATATTTTACCTTTTTTAATACGGGACTCAAGATTTCAAGGAACGGCATTTATAGAAAAATGGGTCGATAAATGCCTTTTCGGTAACTTTCTGGCTGTTCCGGCATTATTAATGTGGGAGCCAGTACACTTGAAATAAAAGGCTCGAAGATCAGATGAGCCTACAGTCTGGCAGCACATAGGACGCTTCCTGGTGAAGTGTCCCTCAATGAAATAGGCCGCAGTGGCCGCTTACCATCAGATGGGCTGCGTGTCTGTCTGCCAACTATAATATAAATAAAAACAAAACACTCTTTTTTCACAAATAGTACACAACAATAGCTGAAAGTCCGTCATTGAAATAAAAGTGACTGCTACAATTAAAGGTACTGACTGTGGTATTAATACACAAACCCGAGCTGTGTCCAAAAAAAAATTACATAAATTGCTTGACCCGGATTTTGAACTCAGGACCGAAGATCACGGTCAGGCCACTTAAACCATAGGATTTTTTTTATTAAGTACTAAACTTATGTGATTTTTCGTTAAGTCGCTACTCATCAGCTCTACTAGTAATATGTGCTTTTTTTTTTTTTTAAAATGTGTTGTTATATTGTTATGACGTGTGATGAGTGAACTGTATAGATTACTAGCTCTCGGCTTTTTTGCCATGATAAGATTAAAAGAGATTATCATGACCGTTGTCACTGTGTAGGATGTTTTTATTCTGTTTGGTTGTTATTTTGAACTAAATATGTTTTTAATCAGCTGGTTATCTTGGTGGTACTCGTATAACACGTAACGTTAAGGCAGAACTACGTTCTATACCAATGTTAGAAATTAACATATTACAGGTTAAATGCATGGTATGGTACCTATATAATATAATATAAATATCTTGGGACATTATTCACACAGCGCCATCTAGCCCCAAACTAAGCATTAGCTTGTGCTATGGGTGCCAGACAACGGATAAACATTACTTATATACTTTTTTTTTGTAAATACATACATTGTATGGAGCTTTTAGCGACTATACGCCCGCCCGTATAGTCGCTAAAAGCACCCACATGCATCTATAGCCATCTATCTTTGACGAGCCATTTGGTGTAATGGTCGAGAAGTCGGCTATTACACCAAAGGTCGCGGGTTCGATCCCCGCACGGTACAAACATTTGTGTGCATGAACATGTCTGTTTGTATCGGTCTGGGTGTTTCTATATATATTATGTATGTACTTACAAAAAAAAAGTATGTAGGTAATGTTTATCCGTTGTCTGGCACCCATAGCACAAGCTAATGCTTAGTTTGGGGCTAGATGGCGCTGTGTGAATAATGTCCAGAGATACTTATTATTTATTTATTTGATACCTCCAAATTGGTCGTCAAAATTTTCAGAAAAATATCTTTCATTCCATATTCATTTAAAGAGCTATGAGTTACCGATGAGATCATAACAAAGTAAACTAAATAAGGCAATAATGCATTTTGCGAATGACCATCTCATAAGTGCTTGTGTAGGAACGAGACAACATTTCTATGTAAATCTATGACTCATAAAAGGTCACGGCTTCAATTTATGGTTTACAAAAAGTCTGTTGTCTAAACGCAAAAAATATCTATTTTAGTTTTATGGATCGCATAATGCACGCCAAGTGACATGACAAAATCATAGAATATCATGTAATATATAATTTAAATACAAATAGTTATTCAATATATACACTCACCGGCAATAAAACTTGGCCACTGGGCTTTTTTCATACAAACATGGTACCTAACTTTAACGTCTCATAGATAGAAAACTATTTGCAGCTGTGCAATGATTATTACGTATTATACATCGTAGTATGGAGCGTTCAGTTCGGTTTATTATTTTTCATTTTTGAGAAAATTGAGCGCTTAGTGTAAATTTTTGAAACTGTGATTTGTTAATCGAGCGTTTGGCCTCTCCATTGACGTAATAATCATTGCACAGCTGCAAATAGTTTTCTATCTATGAGACGCTAAAGTGACCATGTTTGTATGAAAAAAGCCCAGTGGCCAAGTTTTATTGCCGGTGAGTTTATGCAAAGAGTACCTGACCCTTAAAGCTGAGGTATCCGAAATCGCGATTTTTATTCCGGCAATAGAGGTAGCCGTAGCGTGGGGTGGCATAATATAATATCACACTGAAATTAGAACAGCTTTTCTTTTTTAATTTTTTTTATTAACTACTTTCTATATGACCTGTTAATAAGTGGATGTTATTAAAAGCCCTTTTTCAAGACACTTTAAAACGCCAGTACAAGAAAAAACATAAAAATTAAATGAAAAATGAGGTTACACGGATCTTACAACTTCTTCTCAACAGCAGGCCATTCATTCACGTCGAAGTGCTGGTAGGAAAAAAAGTTTATGACGTGCAAAAGAATTTCTTGGTAAATCAAATTGCAAAATAAATACTTTGACTTTGACTTTGACTTTGACTTTGACTTTGACTTTGACTTAAATATAGGTACTTTCTCAAGACATAAAGCTTAATGATACTTTTGTGTTTAACCATGATTAAGTAAAAGATAAAAAAGTCAATACTCCTATATTCCCGACACGGATATATTATTGAAACCCTAGTAAATAGTAAGCCTATAAATAAGTACCTATTTCTAAAGTGTCATCGAGATGGAGCCAATGTGACCTAATAGCGACGTAAAAAAATTAGGACTCATTTCACATCAATTGACATTTTTTTAAACGGTTTGTTCGCTCAACATTAAATTGAACAAAAAGTTGAAATGTTGTCAAGATGAGTTATAATACTATTTATTAGGTCAGTTATTTTTATATATTAGGTCAGTTTGCATAAATATACTGTTATTATTATTAATAGAACACGTTTTACTTTTTTAATGCTATTTACGAGTTAAGATTTATTTATAATAAGAAAAAGAAAACAATAATTTAAGAATGAGTCTAGAATATGATATAATATTTGCTAATATATAAAGTCTTCTTTACTCTTTCGTTGTTTTTTAACGTCAAAACATGTTAAAAGCATTTGCATAATACAATATAATTTGTGAATATGATCCATAAAATATTTCGCAAAGTGGTTTCGGCCGGTAAAGTCGCGAGGATTTATCTACATAGTTTATTAGATTTTTTTGTCGAACAACATATATAATGCATTGATGACTCATATGGCAGACTCCAATGAATGAAATAGTTGTCTATATCAATGGAGCCTAATTGAGAGAACCAGTTTGTTCAGATTTAATGTCAGTAACTCGGTAGTTATGGTAATAGGATGGCTGCACCCAGTTTTGATCCTCGGATATCCGGGGATGGGCCAGTCAATCACCAAAAGACGGGCATCGCTCGTCCCTTCGGGGTTTAAAGAGGAAACTGGGGGAGTTTAGGCTGCATGTCTCGCTACACGTATGAATACATTATCTATTTAAATAAAAGAAAGTTGGTGTTAGTTGCACTATTTATAACTCAAGAACGGATGAACGGATTAAGATGAAATTTGGCACTATATTTTATAACCGGGATTAGAATACAGGATACTTTTTATCCCGGAATAGTGGGGGGAAGGGGGGATAGTTGAAAAAGACTGCTAGTTACATATGTATTTATTTTGAGTGTCACTTTTATGTTCTGATTTTATAATCAGTCCACATTATTGTTGGTATTAAAAGTTAAAAATCGCATATTGTAAGCAGCTTTCAGACTTTATTTACTGACGTGGCCAGGTTTTTTTAATTTTGAATGCTCAGTTGCTTCTGTTGTTAACCATATACATACTTTAATTTGTGTTCAATTTACCTGCGTTAGAGCCAACATCACGTTGGGACCAAAAAACCCCTAAAGAATATTCAGGGGTCAACTGGTCCCAACACCAGAATCAAGATGGGACCAGTTGACCACTATCAAATTAGAAAGGGTGGAACTGGTCCCCGGGCCCAGTATTGGACTGGGACGAGTTGCCACCTAACCCATAATAATTTTATTGACGAATTCTCAAAGACCAAAAGCCTTAGTTAGCTCTCGTATTTTTTAAGACATTTCCGCCCTCCTTCTGGTAATCGCCCACTGTTGCCTATTCCACTAAGGGATTCTACACAAAGAAGTGTGTTGCCACAAATGTATACTCCTTCTTTTTAGGACACTAACGAGTCTAACGACAGTCCAAGCTATAATTAGGCATAGGTATACGTGATTTCTGTAAGATAAATGTAAAAGCTGGTATAATTATACTAGTTAAATATACTAGTCCGATGTTTTCGATTAGAAAAAAACGTCCCCAGTCATTGCAAATATTGTAAAACACTCATACTTCGAAATATGTATGATTCAGCTTGCCTACATAGTAAAGATGAGGCCAACTGTCGTTAAAACTTGTCACGGCACTAATTCTACGAATTACTTTAAGTACTAACCCATACTCATTTTATGGTTTGTTTGTCACCGCTGACAAATTAAAACAAACAGTAAAAAATTGTTTACTTTAAAATGTTTTCAGGATAACATTACACCTTCTCTCTACATACATAGATATCTACTATGACTAAGTTTGCTAAAAGGCTATCAATTTGGAGTATAAAGCCTTTGGCCCTGCTGGTAATTTACAAAAAACTGGCACCCATAGTACAGCTAATGCTTAGTTTGGGGCTAGATGGCGCTGTGTAAATAATGTCTAGAGATACCTATTTATGATTTACTTATTTATTTAAAACAATCGCTTTTTGAAGGAAGGATCTCATGTCGTATTGGTTTCGAAACATGGCTGCCGAAAGTTGGTTCCACAGTATAGTGCGTGGTAAGAAGTTCTTTGAGAAACTCGATGGTACGGAAGTAATTCATTCCTATAAATTCCTAATTTTCGCAAATCTCCTTCACCTTCAAGCATATTTTGCAAAATATATAATATGATTCAGTTTAAATATAGATAACGCGCCGTGTTACATAAATAACGGAAAGTGAAGGGCATAACAAAAAAACCGACTAAGTGCGAGTCGGACTCGCGCACAAAGGGTTCCGCGCTAATACTACCTACAAAAACGGCAAAAAATAACGTTTGATGTATGGAAGCCCCGCTTAAATTTTTATTTTATTTTTAAAGTGATTATAGAACTAAATATTCTGGGAAAATACTAGCGTTGCGATATCAATACAGTTTTTAATGTTGTAGCAGCATCAGAAATACAACATCTGTGTAGATTTCAATTGTCTAACTGTCACGGTTGACGCTAGATCAGTGGCATATAGCCGCGCAGCTCACCTGATGATAAGTGGTTGTTTGAACACCTGTTTTACAGTACGAATGGGCCGGTTCGTCCGGGGAAGTACCACCCTCTCACATTACCCAGCGTGAAATAGGTAATAGTGACTACTATTGTGTTTCGTCTGGTTTGTGAGTGCCGGAGGCCCAAACCCCCTCTTAAAAGGCCGTCAACGCATTAGCGATTCCTCTGGTGTTGCAGATGTCCATGGGCGGCGGTGATTGCTTACCATAAGGCGATCCGCTGGCTTGTTTGCCGCCTCTGACATAAAAAAAATATCCATTGAGGAATTGAGGAGTCTTAGTGATAGGGTGCGGTTTTTACCTGTAGGAACGGGTTCCTAAAAATTATTCAACGCAAAGAAGCGACACTTGGCAATGGCCCAAGCATTAGAATTAACACAATCGAATCTCAGTAAAACCACTGTTTTATCACGTTGACACGATACTTTCCACACGTGATAGGTGCAATATGATTTTATGAGCAGAAACAAATGTATGATATTTTTATAATCCTATTTGACCGTTTTATTGCGGTTGCAATGTCTAAAGTTGGCCCTGATGAAGCCCAAATACGAGTAGTTTTGAGTCCACCGTCTTTTAATTGAAATGAAATTAAAACACTTGCCATGAAACACTTTTTTTATTTAATATGGCCTTCCGCCCGCGGTTTCACCCGATCGTAATTTATTTTTTCAAATATTCCTCCCTTCCTCCCACATTTCCGGGATCGAAAGTTCACCGGGGATAGTGTAGCTTTCCAACAGTGAAAGAATTATTCAAATCGATACAGTAGTTTCGGAGCCTATTCAATACAAACAATCAAAATCTTCCGTGTTTATACTCTTACTTTTGATCCCGGAAATGTGGGGGGAAGGGGGGATATTTGAAAAAAGAAAATACGCGCGGGTGAAACCGCAGGCAGAAGGCTATGCTATAGTAAACAGATTATTATAGTTCTACCATTAATACAGACTCATTAGGAGAATTTTATCTATCAGCTAAATTAACGGACACAAGGAAATCACTATTAATTGTCATGTCACCAAGATAGTATCGAATGCTTTTAAGGCGATTATCGTTATCGTTATCGATAACAATAATGATATCGTTATCGATATCAATGAAGGCGCTACTTTGGCGCTATCGTCAAAGTAGCGCCTTCATTGAAAACAAATCATATAAAATTATAAATAATAAATAAATAATCCCTGGAGATTATTCACACAGCGCCATCTAGCCCCAAACTAAGCATGAGCTTGTGTTATGGGTGCTAGACAACGGATAAACATTACTTATATACATTTATATCATAATTTTGTATATTATTACAAGGATTAAGGAATCCATGGCCCGGTATTTTGACCACTGAAACATTAAAGCGTGTAAAATTAAAAAAGTCCCTAAAATAGTGATTAACAGTTGTTTATTTAATGAGTCTCCAAGATGTTTCGTAACCAATGTCAATAACCAAAATTGTCAATAATGGCAATTTAAAGTAGCAAATAGCACTTTATAATGGTGTATAAAAGGCTATCTAATCTAATACTATTTATGTACATATATTACCAACTTAAGTTGATTCTAGGACCAAATACAAAAGGCATATAGGCTCAACTAATCTCTTCCTATAGGACTTGGTTTGTAGAAGCCGCTTCTATCGAACAAACCCCATATTAATATTGCAATCTGGAGCAAACAAGTGTTAAGCCAGATAAGTGAGTCTGAACTTCCTTCTTCGGCCCAGAACAAATATTAGCACATTTTTGTGCATTAGCGAAGACGTGTGGACAAACGAACGATAAACGTGTTAATATTGTTATATGAGATAACTGTGATTCAGTTAGGATGTAAATGTTTGTCGTTTTATGGATCATCTTAGTGGAGGGCAATTCGGCACATCAACCTACTTTAAAGTCTTAATCGACATAGAAATCTACGCTTGATGGATACAGAAAAGGACAATGCTTTTGCATTGTCCTTTTGACGGGCCCTAAAAATGAAAAATGTTGTGCACATTTGGGACATAGACTACGAAGTAGATCCAATAAACACCTTTTACTTTTATTATGGCGTCGGCAAAATTGGTCCTAGTGAAAAAAAAATGTTCATTATGTTAATTATTTATGTTTATATAAAAATAATAAATTATTATGGATGATAGCTTTTTCCCCCTGGGACCGATTATGGTGTCATCATAATAAAAGTTAATGGTGTGTGTCTGTGGCCTTTCACGTAGAATACATCCCATCTCTGCACATTAACACGTTGATTGCGGCACCAAATTTACTGAACTTACCCAGGGTGCGACATGAACTCCATGATTCTCACGCAGGACTCCACTGCGGTGCGTCATGAACATCATTTGTTCACATTAGTTAATAGATTCAAGAGGTCATAACTATTTGAAATTAAAACATTTTTGTGTGTTCTTTTTTTTAAAATGTAGGTAATATGTAGTAGTTTCTACAGCATAAATCGTTTTTAATTCTGATTTGTACTTCCCCAGATTTAGGAGAAAATGTACTACCCTGATTTCATGAGAAACATTTTGCCATGCCGCACTGTGTTAATGAGACGCCTAACGAGTAATAGTGATGGGCAAGCAATAAAAACCAACAATACAAATCAACAATTCATCATAATCATTACAGTGTAACAGCCCAGTATGCTTAACTTAAATGAAATGTCTCTAAAATCGCAGTAATTAAGGAACTACAATCAAAATCAACAATTAAATGCTAATCATCATCATAACTTAAATTTAATGTTATTTAAATTTAAAGTTAACTTAAATGAAATATGTCTCTTATATCACAGTAATTAAGGAACTAAAATTAAAACCAACAATGAAATATTAATCATCACATTTGCGTTTGATTTGATTTGTGTGCGGACGTTGTGCATCACTATGCGCGACTGGCGAGAATGGCGCGCCCGCATTCGGTGCGGCATGAGGTGCAGAGGCGTGACCATATACTGGCCATGCCGCACACAGCGCAAAAGTACACAACTCTGTGCGACGTGAACATTATTTTGCCATGTCTGTTTTTGATAAATTTAGAACCTTTTTAAAAAAACACTCGGAAATATCTATTTGTTTCTTTCTTACTCATAGAACAACATATGAAAAACCCCCCCGCACCGTGGTGAGAAACACATTTTTCTGCACCGCACGCTGGTAAAGTCAAGCATGGCCCTATATTGGTCATGACGCATGGAACGTGTTAACTTAATTTTTTGGGCCCAAGAACAACGGCAAGTTTTGCATTCTCCTTTATTATTATTCTTTTTTCATATAGGCATCAGAGATGCACTTAGCAAGCGTCCACTATACAGATATTAAGAGTGTCTTTACGAAGAGGCCGTTTATTAATCACGTGATGCAAGCAAGGGGAGGGGGCCATAAAAAATCACCAAATATCAAATGGGGGGGGGGGGCGTAGCAATATATCACATGTATTAATTTTTTCGTCAAACGCGCATAATACTGTATTTTTGAAATATTAAAAAAAAAATGTTGTTCGTCCTGAAGAATACACGTACCTACATGTATGTAGCTAGCGGAAGACTAGTACTATTATATTTATGACTAGTCTTTCGCCCGTTTCACGCGCGCGTAATTTCTTTTTTCAAATGTCCCCACCTTCCCCCCACATTTCCGGGATCAAAAGTACCCTTACCTATGCCTATGTCACCCGGGGATAGTGTAGCTTTTCAACAGTAAAAGAATAATTCAAAATGTTCAGTAGTTTCGGAGCCTATTCAAAACAAACAATCAAATATTTCCTCTTTAAAATATTAGTATAGATTTATGAAAATAGCGAGCAATCGGGAGCATATTCCTACTTGAAGCTTGATTATCGCAATTTAATAATAGTACATTAGTAGCGTAGCATATTTTCCCAGTCGAAAGGATTAGCTAATGTATTCCGAATGCTCGTAGATTTCAGATTTGAGGTTTTAGTGCAACCACTGAGAGGTATTAATTGTAGCGCACCTGTATATAATTGCAATTATAACATTCCTCGAAATGGCCACGATTCAAGCTCTTACAAAATAAATTGGTAATTTTAGACGTGTTCCGACTGCCGAGGAATAATTTAAGGGGTACCTGGAAAGATATGCTTTTCACGGAATACCTCAAATTTGAGTTTAGACTTTAGTCAGTAGCAAAACTGACCCATTAGGACTTTAAACTTTTAAAGATTTCAGCGTGGCTCATGGGTATAACAACTATTGTCAGTTGACACACGTAGGAGGATATTAAAAAAGCCGCAAATGGATCTGTTAACATTAGTTTTATTTTAACGATCTGTAGTTTCAGGCAGACAATTACTGCTCATTGTAAGTTTTATTTGAGTCCTTCAAATTGCCTGTGAACACATGCACAGGATGTACTTGTTACTTGTGTGTGTGTGTGTGTGTAACAATCGCATTTTGTCGCAATCGTAACTTAGAATCGAACGACGACTCCTCCGAATCTGCATATTTTGTAATAGTTATGTCTTCCGTTAGTTAGTACTTAGTACCGTGCGGGGATCGAACCCGCGCCCCAGATGTAATAGCCAACCACCAAATGGCTCGTCCATAGTGTTAGAACCTCATTTTGTTATTTTAAGGTAAATTTTGTTCGTTTTTTGGCACCCGTAGTATCGATGCTTAGTTTGAGGTTAGATAAGAATTTATTCATTTAAAAATTATAGACCGTAGGTATATTTATTCGTATAGCGTAATGTGTATTAGAAATGTCTTCCTTGCAGCGGGAAATCTTTTCATTAATAATATTTTTGTAGTTTTTTGTAAAATCCATCCATATCACAAACTTTTGCATTTATTTATATTTAATAGCTAGGACCAGGTGAACTTCGTATCACTTACTGTAGTATTTTCCTCGTAATTTTTCCATATTTTCTCATCGTTTAAACCTTACCTGGACTGTCACTAGTGATGGGTTTTTATCCGGATAAATACTCAAAATGGATAAATACTCATAAATATCCATTTTTACTTGAGTATTTATCCAAAAAGGCGGATAAATACTTTTAAAACATTTTTCTTTTATTTTTTAAAGTATTTAAAGTATAAAGTATATTTTTAGTGTAGGTAGATTAGAATTCATTTATTACGACCTTGGTTGTAGGGACCAATTGGCTACAGCGACGTTAAAACTAAGTGCCTTGAATTTAAAGTATACTTTAGTACAACATTTTTCGTAGTACTTTGGATGTAACTTTGGTTGTAACGCCGTGTTCAGGTGTGGCGATTATTTTCAATGAATGATTTGTAAAAAAAAAAATTTTTTTTTTTTCGGAGGAGAATGCGTTTATGCACCATAACCGCAGGCTAGCTAAACCTGCGGCCGTGTGTGGGACTCGAGACTAAAGCGTCCACTACCCACTAAACTCCCCCGGTTCCCCTACACACCTAATTGGGACGAGCCGTTGCCAGCGTTAGCTATTGACCAGCCCATCCCCGGGTACCCCGACTTGAGCTGGCCTCAAGTCGGGGTGGCGCCTAGGGAGGGAGGGCCACCCGAGAAACAAGGTGACCCTCAGACTTGGCTCGGGTGACCTGTGCAATGCGGACGTTGGGGGGCTATCCCCGCCCGCAGGTCCACCCTCAGGCCGGAGGTGGCGCGCTAAGTGAGCACGCCTTCTCCGGCCTGACCGTCTACGCCGGAGGGGAGCAGCGAGGGGGTCCTCCTCGCGCTCCCGATCCGCTGCCTCCTTCTGCGACATTACTTGCTCGCAGAAGAAGGCGGCCGCCTCCCACGCACTCCGTTGGCGACCATGGCACGAACCATGGTCGCCAACGAGAGGCGTCCACCGCCTAGCGCCGCGATCAGTTCGCGGCGCTCGTGTCGCCAGGCCGGGCACTCGATGAGTGTGTGCTCGGCTGTGTCGTCGGGAGCGTAGCAGTGATGACACTGTGCGGCGTCTCTTCCGACGGGGGACACGGTACAGGTAGTGTGTGCGGAAGTAAGTCCAGACCTTTCGCTACCAAGCGTGGTCAATTCCATGGTTGGAAGCGAAGGAGCCTGGAGGGCAATGGCCGCCTTCTGCGAGGAAGTCATCTCGCAGAAGGAGGCTGCGGAGAGGGAAAATGACCCTCTCGCACCTCCGTGTCCGAAGACGTAGGCGGGGAATAAGAAGACGGCTGTACAATCGCTCTCTTCTCGTCGCCAGTGGAGGCCTGCATTGCACCGGTCACCACCTCTGTCGGATGGGATTAGTCAGGTGTTCCCGGCTAATCCCATAAGCCCCCTAGCCGAGGGCATGTGGGGCTCGCCATGTAACGCGGGCATGCGCCGGGGGTATATTGGACGGCCGACGTCAGTCGCAATGTCTGCATGGGATTTCTAGGAATTTGTTACACCTCCAGGTGTAACAAAAATGCTAATGCTCCTTGAAACTCCACCGGAGGTCCACCTCCGGTGGAGTTTCAAGGAGCATTTTAAGCTCCTCGCTCCTCCTCGGGCGGGTCCTCCCCAACGTCCAGGACCTGGGTGCCGTCGGCTTTATCATGGGGTAATAGGGTCAATGGCACTTTACGGAGCCCCTGTTTGGGCGGAGAGCCTCTCCCTCTCGCTAAATGTCCTCTTGCGGAGACCGCAGAGGGTCATCGCGACTCGGGCTGTGCGGGATTACCGCACAGTTTCCCACGGGGCTGGCTGTGTCTTAGCAGGCACAACGCCGTGGGCCCTGCGACCCGCCTGCGCCTGCGCCCTGCGACCATGTTGCGCGCGAGCCATGTCCTCTTGCCAGCAGAGGACCATAATGTCGCGCGCATCCTCACAGCGGCCCGCTCTATCTGCGCTGGGCGCCCCCCAAGGGCTTTCTGCTCTGCCGTCCACTCATAGACACGGTAGTTCTTCTATGTGTCAACCGCACGGAGTGCCTCTTATGTACATGACGAATTAATTGATGGTATCGTATATGTAACCGAAATCACCAAAATTATCGAACCTTTTTAATACTTTCTTTTGAGAGATAAAACAATCACACGAATGTAACACTGCAACGCAGTTCACAACAGACTGACGGACGCGCATGGCATGACGGGGAGTCTAGTCGTGGCCGCTTGCTAATATTGCGCGGCGAATAATAATTATACAATTATTGTAACAACCGAATATACTTTTCTCGCTCTCGCGCGGACTTGTGCGCAACGTTTGCAAAAGCAAGCAATGCTACAGTATAATAGGTACAACTACCCTTAGACTTGATATAACACCCAACCGTGCTAAAATAAAGTAATTATTTTGATGCCATAGTATTCGGACACAAAATACTAAGCTTTTGTCAAATGTGGTCAAGTGAAACAAAAGTCGTGTGTGAATACAGCTAAAAAGATATTTATCCGTGAATTTGAGTAAATATCGGGTAAAAATGGATAAATATGAGTATTTATCCATTTTGGATAAATATCCGAGTATTTACTTTTTGAGTATTTATCCACTGCCCATCACTAACTGTCACGAATATTTCAAGACTAAAAGTTGTCAAATCGGTTCAGCTGGTCTCGAGTTTTAGCGAGACTAACGAACAGCAATTCATTTTATTTATATAGAGATTAGTAAGGAAGACTTTACTTGATTGACTATAAACCGAACTAACTAGTGTTGTTGGCGATCTTTACCGGCAAAAAATATTAGTACATAATGCTGATGATGGTATAATAGCCTAATACAATACAAGTTTTTGTCTGTCCGCAGACGGATTAGTACTAAGTGTATATCGGAGTTACGTTGACGTTAAAAAAACGAATTATAAAACGCTGTTTTAAATTAAAAACCGTTATTAACGTTTTTGTCAAATTTAATAACACATCATACCCTTTGGTGCTGTTAATTTTAACATTTGAAAATAAAGGATGATAAAACATATTTTCTATGGATAACTACGTCAGAGGTGTCAAGAATAAAATGTGTGCATTTACGAAAGAAGTTATTATTTAATATTATGTTGTTTACCCGTTGTCCTAGGTGGGCGACGCGACGCGACGCGACGCGACGCGACGCAATGCGACGTAATGCGACCAATACTTCACGCGACGTGTGTCCTATGTCCGTGCGCGACAAACGCGGCAGTAGTGTTTTAACCATGGGCAAATATACTGCGTTATTACTAGAAAATTCATATTTTAAATACTTAGCCCTACAGAAACTTCGTAAACATAGAAAAAAGACAACAAATATTATATATTTAGAGCGAAATAAATCTGTCAAAAGTGTATTCATACTCCTTCACAAAAATTCCTTTGCAAATGTCAAGCCGTCGCGCGTCGTCGCGTCTTGTCGCGCAAAAAGCAAGTCCGCATTACGTCGCGTGTCGTCGCGCACTGACTAACGCGACAACGTAGGCCACTATCATACACAACGACCATTTGACATTTACGCGTCGCGTCGCGTCGCGTCGCGTTGCCGCGTTTGTCGTTCACCTAGGACAACGGGTTATACTAACCAGACGACTGGTTTGGTTTACAGTTAAAAGCACGTCAGACTATACACTTTGGACTTTGTACCACTCTTAAGTCGGGGGCATAAATGCTATTATCGAACTGCAAGTGCTTGGGTCCGGCCGTTATCCCCCACGGTTTAACGGCAAACTGGAACAATTTTTTTTTAAATGTGGGGGCATACCGGCCGGTGCAACCCGGAATGGGGGCATAACGGCCGGACCCAAGTGTTTACCCTGATGTGCTGTTGACCGTACATAAGGTGAGAAGTTGGATACTACACGAGAGGTTGCAAGTGCAGTTCTCGCAGGTACAAACATTAGTGTGATGAACTATTGAACTTGTCTATTAATACCGGTCTGGGTGTTTCTTTATCTAAAATTATGAACCGCCATAACAGCCTCAAGCTGTGTTTCAGTTTCATATGAATGTTTGAACCAGTACATTTAAAATTAAGAAGGTCCATCTTGACCAAACTGCCCGGTCACCTGTACTCAGGAGGAGCTTATGTTTGCCACGGAGAGTGCAATCCGTGTTGCTCAATATTGGGAGTCGAAAATTTAGTTTTATTGCCATCGACACGCTAAGAAGAATTAAGAAAGTTTGAGATCCTTAACAGTGTGGTAGCAATTGCGAATTCTCCCTATTTAAGAGTCTCAACAAAAAAGGCCGCAGTGGCTCCTCACCATCAGGTGGGAAGCCTTTCCAACTTGAACATTAGCAAGTACCCGAGAAAAGCTAGTTAATTCGAACTAGTCCAAAGATGCAAACAGACAGACATTGACACTCAGTCTACGTCGTTGCATAAATTAACTTTTATTAAAAGCAATGATCGTTGATTTAACACGATCGATTCTTTGATCGATTTATTGATCGATACGGCCCAGTTCATTTTAAGCCAAGGCAACCGTAAGTACGGTTTTCTTATTTAATTGCAAGGCAGTATGCAGTGCGACCTAATTTTTTTGATTGTTTTTGTTTGTATTTGTCCCTTAATTATGTTTTTGCGGACATCTGTTATGGAGCTGTGAAAATTTGTTTTGTACTAGCTAATTGGCATAAGGGTCGCTGGCCACCTCTAAACAGCTTATGGTCTATACTGCGTGAATTTTGTAGTTGTTTTTTTGTCAGGCAATAAAATTATTCTAACTACAATAGAATAATGAAGTTTTTTTAGTCAAATCAAAAGTTGTACGATTATGATAGACGAACTCGAACCAATAGTACTAGCTGCGTCGCGGATGATCACCGGCCGGGATCATTGCCCTTCGCGCTTATCAAAAAGATGATAATTTACTATATACTATCATTTGATTTCCCAATTTAATTCAAATTAAAAAAATAAACAAAAAACATTACTTGCATAAATCGATAGTACTACTTACTGCCTCCGTGGTACAGTGGTTAGAGCATTGGGCTCTAATATCCGGAGGTCGGAGGTCGGGTTCGAATCCCGCGGGGAACATCACTTTGTGTGAATGTTTCCAGTTTGGTTAGGTTAGGTTAGGTTAGGATCACCTGAATGTCTGAAAATAATGATGATTCCGTGCATCGGAAGGCACGTTAAGCCTTTGGTCCTGCGCCTGATCTCTCTTCGGTCGTTTCGGTCATGTCAGACTGCTGTCCCATCCCACCGTGTTATATGAGAGTGAGGGAATAGGGAGTGCACCTGTGCTTGCGCACTCACTTGTGCACTATAATATATCCTGCGTAGTTGGCTGATCGTAAGGCGGCGGTACGCGGGACGACAGATTTAATCATTCTATGCAAGTACCTCAGTTTGTATAGAAAACTGTTCGTCCCGCGTACCGCGACGGAGCGCGGTGCAGTGTGGTAACCGCCTAAAAGATTGGCCGCTGTAACCGAAAACTCGGCTAGGAGGACATTATTATTATAGTACTACTAAAGGTGAAGCGTTCTGCTGCGGGAAACCAATGACCGAAAAAACACGCGGTACTTTTATATTTTGTAGCAGAATTCAATTTAAAGATCTTTATTCTCCTACATACTTACATGAGAACTTATAGCAAATTAAATTAAAAATAGTGAAGAAACATTTGGGTACAGACTTGGCCTTAAGAACTTCAGTGTGCTAGATCCGATGGTTAAGTGTAGTAATTTATGGTTCTTGGTAAAATATTTAATCAATTGAAACACAGCAAAGGTTTTATTAGTGTAACAAAAGTGTTTTTCTTTCCCACACAAAATATTTCCAGCATTTGTTTAAAGAGGAAAGCTTTATAGGTGCGGACACAAAGATGAATAGAAATTCAACTCCGTGGGTGCGGAGCATTTGAAAGCTTTACAGGTGCGGCAAATACTATGGAACCAGACAAGTATTTTTATTTTTGCTGTTTTGTACTTTCATCCATGATTGAATAAAGACGATACCTTGACTGTTTCGCGAAACGTTTTTTTTTGGTATTTTGTCGTCTCTTCTACCATGTTGGAAGTAGAATTACCAAACTCACTATTTCCTATTAAACAGGGTGTCCCAGAACTCAACGTCAAGCCGAAACGGGGTGACAGGATTGATTGTAACCATTATGAGAAAAATAAGAAAAAAAATCTACCCCATGCAGTTTGGAAATTATGGGCATTTAAGAAAAACCTAAAAATTTGGTCAAACTGTAAACCATCTTTCGTTAATTTTTGTTCATTTAAACTTTGGAACCGTAACCCTAAATAACATTTCTAGAACCACAGTAAAAAAAAATGACACAACTGCCCCAAGTTTTCTAGAATTAAGACTATTTGTTAAATTATGAATTTAAAATTTTTAAAATTACTCAAATTTGAAGGGCTCTACTTTAAAAAAAAATTACTAAAGTGCCTTGGCATGTGCCATCAAAAGTTTGCGCATTTAATCAGGATTGAAAAATTGCATAGGTACTAAAAAAAACTAGTAAAACAATAAAAACCTCGAGTAACCCGATTTTTGTTAACCCATTTTACTCAGTTCAAATGTTTTTTATTCGCACAAGCTCTTGGTAGGTTCTTAATTTTACGGCAAAATGATAATAAAAATCATTTCCTATAAATTAATACAATCTTTGTATTAATTAAAATTGGGTTTGAATTTAACTGCTCATCAAAAAATACTGATTGTGCATCAAAAAATACTGAATTGCTAACCTAACCTAACCTTTGGTGTGCAATCAGTTATTTTGATGAACATTTCAGTATTTTTTTGAAGTAGGACTTAAAAATATCCCATTTAAATGACATGATTTTTTTTTATTCAATGAGTGCACCACTTTGGCGACACCAATTGCCTTAATGTAAACAGAATATATACCTTTAAGTTGAAATTAACTCGCCCGCGGGAATACCGAAAGCGCATTTTATTTGCAATATGAACCCAGACACGTCAATGCTCTGAACGGTGAATTGATTTTGTCCGCCGCTTTTAAAATAGGTTCATATTATTTCCCGGTTTCAAAGCATTCCATGCTGTCATGTTTTTGGTAATTTGAGTATCAAAGCGTAAAAATCGAAAATGAAAAAATATTTTTACTTGTAATATAGGCCCTTCAGTGGGAGATAAACAGGCTGATACTTTATCTATACAATTTCAAACATGTTCATGCACACACGAATATATTTTGTAGAAAGGTCAACAGCACATCACGGTAAACAATTGCAGTTCGATACTAGCACTTATGCCTCCGACATAAGAGTGCAAGTGGTACAATAATAATAATAATATATTTATTTTGTAAAAACATGAGTGGTATATGCAGTCAAACACAACACAGTACAAAGTCCAAAGTGTATAGTCTGACGTGCTTTTGACTGTACGTAACATCGCATCATCATCAGCATGCAGCAGTCCACAGATGGACATTTTTTGTACAGTCGACAGCATATCAGACTACCCTAATCTGTCAAATTTCCACAACCAATTTTCAGCTTTATTCACTTGACATAGAGTTCTCTTTCAATTGAGAATTTTTGACAAATTAGGATCTGCTGCCGTCCGTACGTAACGTGCGGGGATCGGGACATCGGAGCCGCTCCCTTTAGATTTAGCCAAATTCCTAAGCATGACACCAAATCAGTAATACTTAATCATTAGACGTGATATCTGTACTGTTTATGGTATGGTAGTAAAACACAAAGTTTAAGTATCCAACTGTAGACGCTCCTACTCGCACGGCGGCCGGATCGAGAGTGCGCGGCAAGCTCCCGCTTCCCGCGCCCCCACCACCGCACGCCCCGCCAGCAAGCGTGCCCACTACATTTATTTATTAGCTATACATCACATCTACCTTTTACAATGATATAAAACAAGACTCTATAAATAATTGCCCAAATACATCATTATATTTAACACAACCAAGTTACTTAAATACTTTATACAAATCAACAATCTAACAATCTAAATCAAAGTAAACATAGATATAGATAGCCAGCTTCACTAATCGTCTACATCATGATTTTCAGAGCACTCAATAGAATCTCTCATATTTTTATCAGAACATACCTTCCACTCTCCTTCAACACGTTTCAAATGTACCACATTTCTCCTTAGTCGTACTCCGTTATTTTCATTTTCCGATTCTAGTTACATCTTTAATCCTTTTTCTAAATTGATCTCTTAAAAAAAACTCTACATGCACAACTAAAGGTAATTTATCTCGGAATTCAAATAAAATCAAAATCAATTTATTTATCTGGGAATTCAAATAAAATCAAAATCAATTTATTTAAATTCTTAGAACTATTCTATCAGCAAGTCTAGTACAAAACCTTTTTTAAGATCTTATTAACTTTATGAGCCTGAACTAAAATGCTGTGTTTCAGGCGAAAATCTAAGTTAAATTCTAATGATCTATAAATAATTATATCACTTAGTGAAAAGAAGGTGAAAAGTATGAAACTATACCTATTTTATACAATAATAATTTATCTATTTACTTCAAACGGCTAATAAATTCTCTGTATCCTCGTAGGACATACATTTGATCTTAAAGTTTATTTTTATGATTTAAATAAATTGTGTAATGAATACATCACTTCCGCCGTACAAAATGTTGTTTTATCTATGGTATCTATAATACATTTATTTCCAATTCAATGGAGATCTTAGAACCGAAATACTTCCAATTTAATGGACGTCTAAGATCGCATTTATTTCCAATTTAATGGAGATCTTGGAACCGAAATACTTCCAATTTAATGGTCGGATTATTATATCCGCTAACTTTAGGACAATTCAAAATAATCAATTGAATGATTCAGATGAATAAGTACTATCTGCAGTTAAAATCAATTTAATTATCGGATTATTTTTATCCACAAACTTGAATAATCAATTGAATGATTCAGATAAATAAGTATTATCTACTATTAACATCATTTTAATGATCGGATTATCATATCCGCGAACTTTAAAACAATTTAGAATTATCAATTGAATAATTCAGATATATAAGTATTATCTGCTATTAACATCAATTTAATGATCGGATTATTTTTTTATCCGCAAACTTGAATAATCAATTGAATGATTCAAATAAATAAGTATTATCTGCTATTAACATCTATTTAATGATCGGATTATTATATCCGCGAACTTAATACAATTCAGAATAGTCAATTGAATGATTCAGATAAATAAGTAATTATCTGCTATTAACATCAATTTAATGATCGGATTATTTTTATCCGCAAACTTGAATAATCAATTGAATGATTCAGATAAATAAGTATTATCTGCTATTAACATCAATTTAATGATCGGATTATTATATCCGCGAACTTAATACAATTCAGAATAATCAATTGAATGATTCAGATAAATAAGTATTATTTGCCATTAACATTAATTTAATGATCGGATTATTTTATCCGCAAACTTGAAAAATAAATTAAATGATTCAGATAAATAAGTATTATCTGCTTTTAACATCAATTTAATGATGGGATAACTTTTATCCGCAAACTTTGGGACAACCCAGTATAATCAATTGAATGATTCAGATAAATAGGTATTGGGACAACCCAGTATAATCAATTGAATGATTCAGATAAATAGGTATTATCTGCCAATAGCATCAATTTAATGATCAGATTTTTATCTGCTTGTCAATTTAATGACCCATATTAATAAAAACAATCTGCATTCAATTTAATGATCAGATTTTTGTATGCTTGTCAATTTAATGACCCAGATTGATAAAAACAATCTGCTTTCAATTTAATGATCAGATTTTTATCTGCTTGTCAATTTAATGACCCAGATTGATAAAAACAATCTGCTTTCAATTTAATGATCCAGATTTTAATCTGCTCTGTGCATACATATAATGGCCTAACCATGCTTCATTTAAATCGATTTAGTGATCAGTTAATTTGTAACTGCTTCAGGTAAACAAACACATAAACAGCACCTATGTCAACACATAACCGAGTCCTGCATCGGTGTAATGAAACAGATTAATTTGAATCTGCGTTTTCACTTCAGCATGTATTCAGCTTAAATATACATACATTGACTGGAAGAGATCGCTAGAAGCGATAAGTCCGCCTGTGTTGTGCAGTTCATTTATGTTACTTGTTTTTCTTTGTCACATTTGTGGCGCAATAAAGAATATCTATCTATCTATACAAAAATATTTTCCAATTAATATAGAAATGAGTAAGTAAGTATTGTTATAAGGTATTATCCCCACAATAATATTGTTGTAATGCTAGCAATATTTAGAGAAACCATTACAATCGTAATACGACAAATATTCCACGATCGCTTGAGATCCAATTTAATTAACTATTAATACGTATCACAAGTATATTTATTTTTATAAATTCGTTTAATATTTACCTATATTAAAATATCAATATCAAAATTTAGTATTTTTCCTTACTCATATTATTAATTAGATCCAAATATAATGCAATAAGTATTTTAAACAATCTCAAATTATACCTGACCATGGCAAGATCCATATTATCTACTCATGCTCCTTGGCATCTCAATTCACATTGGAAAATTAACTTTTGTGGCCTTTGTGCTCCTTGGCACGTTCATATTTACACACTAAATGTGTTTTGTGCTCCTTGGCGCCAACTTTTGTGGCATTTGTGCTCCTTGGCACCAACTTTTGTGGTCTTTGTGCTCCTTGGCACCAACTTTTGTGGCCTTTGTGCTTCTTAGCACCAACCTTTACATAAGGCTATCAAGTAAGAATTTGTTTTAGGTATATGTAGGTAGATAGGTATATTATTCATTGTTGACCATAATTATATTCATCTTTAAACGGGAATCGAACCCGTAACCAACACGTTTTAGGTTTTATTATTTACATAATTATGACAACACACTAACAGCGTCCTCCATCCTAGCGTATTCCCGATTGCATCCAGTATGGAGCTCAGGGTCCGCTTCGACTATGATCCTAGATTTGACAAGCCTGGTTATTACAATGGAGCGATTGCCATCTGACCTCCGTAACCCTACAAGGGAAACCAGACCTACTTGGAACATAGTCGGGACCAACGGCTTAACGTGCCTTCCGAAGCACGGAATCATCATTCTTTTCAGACATTCAGGTGATTCAAGCCTGCAATGTCCTAACCAAACTGGAAACATTCACACAAAGTGATGCTCCCCGCGGGATTCGAACCCACGACCTCCGGGTATTAGAGCCCAACGCTCTTACCACTGTACCACGGAGGCAGTTTACACTACAGCGTATACACTTAATTTAGGAATAAAACGGTCCAAACTCCAACGTTAGTTAATTGCATAAATACACTGTATTTCGTTACGTGTATTTATTAAGCACCAATAAATAAGGTATGAATTAGTGTCTTTTTATGTAAAGCATCTCATTAGTGCGAAATCAATGTCACGGTAACATTGCCGTGTCAAGGTTATGGTTGCATTCCATCTACATACCTATTTGTTATTATAGGTATTTTTACCTTCGTTGATATTATTTGTAACTAATTAAATTGTTAAAGTTACTACTTTGCTTTATTCAAACGTAAGTTCTGATAAATATTGACGATTTTAATTGTTTCTTACCCGCGGGCCGCGCCTAGTTTTCATAAATTCAAAACGAGCGCGCTAAGTACACGCACTAATTGCATGATCATTACTTGCTTTATACGATCGATAGAAGTAGTGGACATCTTACTCGTCCTAGCACTACTGTTCGATGTTCGAAAGTATCATTTATTATTATTTGAACGTTGTATTATTTTAACCTTATCTTGAATAAATAAACTAAATCAGCTTAGGGAGGTATTTCTTTATCTTGGACGGACAATTCGAATGATTGCACAGTTTGTGTATCTAAGTTTGTTTGTTTTGATATTTGATAACGAAACTATTCCAAATGATTTGAAAAGCTACCCCGGTAGGTACAATGTCGGCCGTGACCTTCAATGCAATATGCGTAAGTTTATCTACGAGATATTGCACATGCTGCGAATCAGTCAGCTATTTGTTATTGTGAATACTGAATTTTAATGACTCATATAACTTAGGCCAGTTCTCTGTCTTTCCGTCAAAACTTGGTAGCTCCATTGGTGGTAACTTAATGGTACACACACTAGCATTACTTGCATTATTTTGAGACGAAACAGACTGTATTTGCGACTCATTCATTATATTATTTCTAACGCGTTTAACAGAATGATATAGGTCTTCAAACGCGTCTAAACATTTGTAGTCTGACTTAAAATTAGGATTCAAAGATAACTGATGTTTATTCAAATCGCCAATAATTATAACTTCAATTAATTAGTTCTGACCTTGCCATAAACGTTTCATTTCCTCGCGACGAGAAATTAGAAATATTTCCTGATGAATTGCATAATTCCTCAAAAGAGGTATAGCACTAGGCCTCGCTTCCATTTTTTCCATCGAATGCCAATGAAAGATGGCTCACCCTCATAGCCTAAAGACTCTAACGGTGGTATTTGTGACATGACTTTGGGACTACTTGTAACCAAGCAGATTGTTTGCTTTTATAGGTACCGTTCTAATTTTCATAGAACTACCTCTTTGGACATTGTAGGTACCGTACCGATTTTCATCGAACTACCTTTGTTTGCTTTTATAGCTAGGTACCGTTCTAATTTTCATAGAACTACCTCTTTGGACAGTGTAGGTACCGTACCGATTTTCATCGAACTACCTTTGTTTGCTTTTATAGCTAGGTACCGTTCTAATTTTCTTAGAACTACCTCTTTGGACATTGTAGGTACCGTCCCGATTTTCATCGAACTACCTTTGTTTGCTTTTATAGCTAGGTACCGTTCTAATTTTCATAGAACTACCTCTTTGGACATTGTAGGTACCGTACCGATTTTCATCGAACTACCTTTGTTTGCTTTTATAGCTAGGTACCGTTCTAATTTTCATAGAACTACCTCTTTGGACATTGTAGGTACCGTACCGATTTTCATCGAACTACCTTTGTTTGCTTTTATAGGTACCGTTCTAATTTTCATAGAACTACCTCTTTGGTGTTAGTCTCAGTTGTTGCCAAAACTCATATTAAACATTAACGTTAATTAAATGAAGTTTAAATATAATCTTAGTTTGGATAGGATCTTTAATTTTACTTAACACTCGCAAAAAATAAAGAAATATTAAATGTAGGTGAATCTTTACATAATATATCCATACATGTGTAAGTTTAATAACAATATACACATAGGTACACACGCATTCACATATAAATATTCGAATAAAATTATCATCACTACGTGATAAAATATCTATTATGTTAACCTACGATAACATTTTTATTCTTAGTAGCAACGATAGTATTACGTTTAATATCGAGCGGGCATAATTAGTGAACACCTGCGCGCGATCCCTGTCCGCGCGTACAATAGAAGCAGCATTCCAACCGATAATTTCATTTTTATAAACGTATTTTTGACAACAGACTGAGATAACTTTAAAGTAATTATACTTTATTACGGTTATTTATTACAGTTTAGGTACCAATCAGTGTTTGCAACCTGCCCTACTAATACATTATTAGTTATTACTGTAACTATTTCATGGTTACAAAAAAATCGAAATAAAACAGGTCTCAGTCACTGATTTACCTCTAGTAACACTTTGTATTTTGTTTACCAGAACAATACTCATTAAGTACATACCTCGGTTATATTTTAGTCGCTGGCAGGGTCGCCACTTGTACTGTTTATGGTATGGTAGTAAAACACAAAGTTTAAGTATCCAACTGTAGACGCTCCTACTCGCACGGCGGCCGGATCGAGAGTGCGCGGCAAGCTCCCGCTTCCCGCGCCCCCACCACCGCACGCCCCGCCAGCAAGCGTGCCCACTACATTTATTTATTAGCTATACATCACAATATCAATCTTGCTTTAATTCTTACTATATCGTAGATTCACCCCCGCGTAATTTCGTCAAATATAGTGTAGCTTTCCAACAGTGAAAGAATTATTCAAATCGGTTCAGTAGTTTCGGAGCCTATTCAATACATAGAAACAAAGAAACAAACAAACAATCAAATCTTTCCTGTTTATAATATTAGATACACAGTATTGATTAATCTCGCCCTGTGTCTTTACTCGGTTTGTCGGAAACAAGCAGTTCTAATTAATGACGTCATATTTATTTTGAATGGTCAACAAAAACTGTAATGAGCAAACTTATCCATTGGACGCCAATAAAGTCCACATCTGACGAACTGAATTCAAGGTTAATACGTACCTTGCTTTAGAAAAGCCTTTTTTTAATAAACTTTAACCATGAATAGTATCTATAAACTTATCGAAATAATAGGATCTAAAATGTCGAAGAAACGAAAAAAAGTCTTAAAAAGACAAACTCTCTGCCATAAGGGTAATTTCTTTTACTTTGATATCATGTAGGTATTACGTAAATGTCTTTTATTAAAAATATATCTTTAACGATACAAATTCATTAAAAATAACAGAAACGACACGAGTTTTTAAAGTTTGTAATATGCCTAAAATGCCTCTTATCAGACCATGTTAGTCAATCAAATTGATCAATATTATTTTTTAACATTTAAGCACGTATTCTACTTCTTTTATTATTTTGTATTATCCATGTGCGCCGTATAGCCCCAAGCGGGAGTCAAACCCTCGACTTCTGGTGTAATAGCCGACTTCTCAACCATTATACACAATAACAGGCGGCAAATATTACGGGACACTATCCATTTCAAACATTTTGTGCGTGAAAGTAATTTGTTTCATCGTTGTCATAATATTAGGACGTTTCACTTCGACTACCGAGCGAGCTAATCAAACGCTTCCAGGATATGAAGTTGATTGCAATATTATGCAAACGCTGTGGCACGTGCAATTTCGTTCAATTATAAACTTTATTACATTTTACACAAAGTAACATTTTTAACAGTCGTACCGTTTTTCATCTTGTGATGAGAATTACGCCACTTGCACTATGACGAGAATCAATGATATTTTAAACAAAGGATTACGAGTATGTTGTTGATATGTGTGACGAGCTTAAGACTGATGTTAGTCTTAGTGATGCGTAGAGCAGAAACGATAGGTACCTACATCTTGCAGAAGAAAAATATGGCTGTTATTTTAACGATTGGATAAATGCCATCTTCAGCGTAAATGACACAGCAAAAATATACTAATAGGTATCGTCTCGTGCACCTACTTTAAAACTTGAGACTATATCCTTAAAATCAGTTAAGTCCAATATAACACTTTACGGGTTTTCGACAAATGACATATAAGTTTGTATTTTTAAACAGCGTGGAGCAGAGAAATATTTCATTCAAACGTACAAACAAGGACAGAAACAATAACACAAATACCAACCAAATTCTAAACGTCGCGTCGATTGTTTATTCGAAGCGCATACACACTTGTAGCTCTTGTATGGAAATAAACAATATTTGTGTTTGTATGAACAAAGCAAATAATTAGCACAGGATTGCCGAAATGGTTCAAATTAAATTAAACCATTTATTCGTGAGACATAGATTAGTATGCTACAATAAGGTTTGGCTGACTTGACGGTTATGATTGTAACAAATAAATTGTAAGCAATCATGGCGATGAAAAAGAGTAACTGCCGAGTTTCTTGCCGGTGCCTTCTCGGTTAGAAGCAGCATTTCAAACCGGTGGTAGAGTCGCATTATAATATGTTTTTATATTTTTTAGAACCTATATCTTATACACGTATTATATCGAATATATATTTTAGGTAAACTACTATTATACTTTATTATTTTAGTTTTTGACGACCCGTAAGTGCTTCTGTGAATGCCTAATAAATAATTTTTGATTTTTATTTTATGACGATCAGCTATGCGGCAGACCTCGGTAAAAAACAAAATCATTTTATTATTCAAAAAATAGCTGCTAAGAAAAATCGATGTTAACAATGAAAGGATAATAACTAGTTTGATCAAGCAAAGAGATAATATTTGCTGTGTATCTAAGGATTACATGTTCGAGACGTCTAGATTGTCTGCTGAAGTTAGGTTTCCTTGAATTTTGTGGTCCGAAATAATGTATATACGAAGCTGATTGAAACGTTAGAAGCAAAATGAAGTAAACTAAAATTGGACCATGATACAGGGTTATTAAGATTAAGTACAATAGGGACAAGTTTCACCACTGATCAATAAGTAAAAAAAAATGCGTTGACAGAAGAGACAACAGCTAAATTATCTAACAGATAAATTATCTGTTGACACCAGTGTCACCACACACAGATAAGTTTGTTAAAATTAAGAATCAGAAGAATAAAATTAAGTCGTCAAATCTTAAATCGGCTAGAAAGAAAATATTCCTTTCAACTTTAATCTTGACTAACTTTGCATGGGCTATTCGAGCCATAAGTAATGAGTGGTTTAACAAGCATAGAATTGGTGGTTAAAAAACCCTATTGCGTTTAGTATGTCCCTTTCCTATCACTAAATGACTGATTAGAATGTCAGAAAAAGAGAAGGATTGGAAAGTGTGATTGTAGTTCAACGCAGAACGAAGGGCTACCTTGAACTTGATCCTGCCTGACACACAGCGCTGGCGTTCGGCCAACTTTGCGAGTGGGTTAACAAACATTAGCATATGACACTAATGCCAGTTTATCCGCTGACAGAGAAATTCGTAAAATAATATCCTCCTAGCCGAGTTTTCAGCTACGGCGGCCAATCTTTTTACGATCAGCCAACTACGCAAGATATATTATAGTGCATACGTGAGTGCGCAAGCACAGGTGCACTCCCTATTCCCTCACTCTCATAACACAGTGGGACAGCAGTCTGAGACGACCGAAGAGAGATCAGGCGCAGGACCAATGGCTTAACGTGCCTTCCGAAGCATCAATCTTCCGAAGAAGAAGGTATCATCATTCTTTTCAGACATTCAGGTGATTCCAGCCTGCAATGTCGTAACCAAACTGGAAACATTCACACAAAGTGATGTTCCCTGCGGGATTCAAACCCACGACCTCCGGGTATAATAGCCCAACGCTCTAACCACTGTCTCACGGAGGCAGTTCGTAATAATACTCATAATGCTAGTCTGATAAACAGTAGAGCTGTCTTATTTTGAAGGCAGAATCTGGGTAATCTGGTAGAAAATTATTACTTACTTCATCATAACACGTCTACTAGCTGATTTATAATAATATTTTTGTTTGATTACATAAAAATAGAAATAAGTAAATTATTTCCATTATTGATCAGCGAGTGCGACCTTGCTCTTGATCAAAACTGACACACGGCTCTGGCGTTCGGCCAACTGTAGCCAACGGGTTTATGAACTAACAATATTGACTGCTTTGACTGTATCGGCACAGATTAATAAATATTTACTAAGTATCGGTTAAATATACAGAAAACTTTTTTTTGTCACTTCAGCTGTCACGCATCCACTGGCTGCAATTCGGTTATTATCTAAAAATAGAATAACAACAAGAAAGAATGAACCTAAACATCGGTCATGTGATCAGTCATTTAAACCAGTCCGTCCAGCTGTTCAATCAATTTTATGTATTCACTACAAATATTTTCTGCATAATATAATAGTCATGTGACTTACTTCTGGAAATGTTCATTCATATGCAAAGCCGAATATTTTTATTTACAAACTAGCCTTCTGCCCGAGGTTTCCCCCGCGAGTAATTTTTTCCCCCTTCCCCCCACATTTCCGGGATCAAAAGTACCCTATGTTACCCGGAGATAGTGTAGCTTTCCAACAGTGAAAGAATTATTCAAATCGGTTCAGTAGTTTCGAAGCCTATTCAATACAAACAAACAAACAATCAAATCTTTCCTCGTTTTAATATTAGTAAGTATAGAAAATACAAAGGAACTGTAAATGCCATAGATATATATATCTGTGGTAAATGCACTTTGTATGGTTTGGGCGATTAATTCCAACTCCTTAGACGATCCCATTTTTCTGTAGCTTACCGCCCTTCATCCACGTTGACTTATTTTGTTTAATAGATTAAAAGGGACATACAATTATTATGTATACAATAAGCTATATAATAGTTATTTATGTGACTGCTGCATAATGAGGGTCATTAAAATACGAATGTGGTTTTATGAAACGAACGAAGTGAGTTTCATAAAAGAATCACATGAGTATTTTAATGACTAATTATGTACAGTCACATACATAACTTTATCTTCATTCATACGATAATATGTCTATTTTATAGTCAGGATTGATGAGCAAACGCCCTAGTTACCAACTTAATCTGTATGTAAAAGTTAGTACTGACATAATGACTGACGTTTGTAGTTTTTAAAATCCATAAACAATCTAGACTCGAGTTGATTTCGATTCTCAAATCGATTGTTATAATTTCAGCATCGAATTAAATGTATAGGAATGGAACATAAAATTACTAATCGACTAATTCGATAATCGAAAAAACCTATTATTTTTTACTTTTAAAGAAGACGTTCGAAATTTGAACGAAATTAAGTATCGGTTACCGACACTAAAATGTAAACATTTCAATGCAGCCACAGATACTTATAATCTAAATGTAGGGCGTTTGCTCATCGCTCCTGAATATAAAATAGACATATTATGGTATGGATGTAGATAAAAGGTATTTATATTTTGTACTGGTGTACCTACCCTTATTTGACGTAATATTTTTTACCAATTTTTTACCCTGACAGGGCACGTAGAGTGTGAAAAGTGGGCAATTTTTTTGGAGCGAATTGTTAATAATATGTTTCTGCGCAATACGTCGTCTGATAGGCTAGCCGAAATAATAGGGTTGGAGATAAATAATAGCAAGATCCGCGTAAATGGGAAAACTGCCAAACAAAGTAACTATTACGACTAGTTGAAAGATTTAGCTAATACGTCAATCGTTTTTACCAGAAACCCAAATTAAGATTGGAAAATTTTACCGTGTTTCCTCATTCATTATCAGGGATTCTGTTTTCTCGATCTTTTTATTTAGGATTTCTAGACTGTACGTACACTTATTGAAAACTATCTCATATGTTGATTTGACCCCGCTGGACCACCTGTACCATTAGTCAGTACCATTGATGGTACAAATGGTACTGTTTTATCCCATTAGTACAATTGGTGTACAAATGATACCAAATAATCCCGCTGGACCACCTGTACCATTAGTCAGTACCATTGATGGTACAAATGGCACTGATTTATTAGTACAACTGTAAAACTGTTTCCTGGTATTATGATTTTATCGATAGAAAATGAAAACGATTAGTTAAACACAAAGTTTACTCGTTAAAAACAAATGAATGTCGATGAATGTGTTATGGTACCAACGAAGGTACCAAACTTAACATGAATGCGGTTGTCGTATAGTTTCACCGACTTGTTTGCAACTTTGCAACGGTGTATGTTTTGCCAGTAATGTTTTTCCAGCGACCGGTAAAACGCCACATGAGCCATTTACAGAAACACATTTTCATGACAAAATAAACATTTACGTAACTTTTCTGTCAACTGAGGAACAAAGAAAAGGTCGTAAAGTACTACTTATTTCTTTTTACTCCCAAGTTCTTGAAATATTGGAGCATTAATTAGATTTTTAAGACTAATTGGGAACGGCTATCCCCAATTAGTTTTATTAAACGCAGAACGCATCTTCAAAAAAAACAAATCCTGCCGTACTCTGGATAGCAATAAATAGAAAGAGCTCAAAAAAATAATAACATAAACAATAAAAGGGCCAAAAATTAACGCAAAATGTGTCAAAAATAACAATCTGTAAGGTTTAATATTTTAAAAATACAAAATAATTTATTTACAACAATTAATCACAAGTCAAATGTGACTTTAAAAAGAAAAAAAAGAGTTGGCAACCCTGAAATGGCGGCACGTCATTCAATTTGGGGAACGCGACGCGGGGCATAGGAAAAAATAGAGATTAATGAATAATCGGGTGTTCGTGTTAGAAACATTGTAAATAACTAGTAATCCATTGTAAACAAAGATAGAATATAATGTTTGAATCGTATGTGGAGTTTAATTTCTTATAAATCCAACGTCTGGCAAAGGCCGGAGACAGCTAGTGACCCATCACGGACGCGCTCCAATTCGCCGCGCGAGCGCAGGTTCATTCGTTATGGCGTTTTCACGGTGGTCGCGCGCTTTTTATGCGCAATTATACTAATTGGTAAACAAGTTGACTTGACTTCTAAGACGGGATTCGTTTCGCGTGAATATCGCTTATAGTCTCGTGACGTGGAGTGTTGAGGTTTTGAATTCGATTTTGTAGTTTCTGATTCTCGTTAAGTGCTCAAGCTACTTACTTTAGGGCTCTTTCAAATTAGACGTTACGTGTCGGTCGGCTGCGGTACGGTAGCCACGCGTTTGTCGCACCGCGTACGGACGGTCGTTAGTCACAGAATATATACTGCAATAGTACGGTTGACGTCTTGCTGTCGAGCGTTCGCGGTACAAATGAAGAATATTATATGATTATGATTATTAGATGGCGTTCGGCTAAAGAAACGTAGAAGTTTACTGTTTCTTCAATAGATGTCACCTGAGGCATGATCTAAATTAAAACAATGGAAGTCAGCACTTATAGACCGACAATCTTATCTGTTCCGGTGGCGGCGTCGCTACTGTCTATTTAGAACTGTCATTTAATATCGTGTTTGCATTGCATTTCACGTAGTTCCAATTTTGGCCACCGGAACAGATAAGTTTGTAGGTCTGTAGCTGCCTATTGTGTACATGCAGTTGCCATAGTTACGGTTACACCACAAGACATAAAATTTATCAGCGGGATGACATGTCCGATTCAAAAATTGCACTAGGACAACTCATCCCGCGGGATGAGATCGAGTGGGATGAATTGACCAAAGACTCATATCAGTTTTCATACTTGAAAGTCGCATTTCATCTTTTAGGCTCTACGCAGACGTAGACACTTTTTATGTCCACTTACAAGAAGTCGCTCAGCGGGCTATGGGAATAGCTATGCTCGGCGTTTCTTCGCGGGATCGTATCCGAAATGATGTGATCCGGCAGAGAACCAAAGTCACCGACGCCTCGTGAAATAGCCAGCTGAAGTGGCAGTGGGCTGGTCCAGCCGTAGAACCGACAACCGTTGGGGTAAACGGGTTCTAGAGTGGAGACCGCGTCTCGGTAAACGTAGTGTAGGACGCCCTCAGGCCAGGTGGAGCGATGATCTGCGCAAGATGGCTGGCAGGAGCTGGATGCGAGTGGCCGAGGATCGATCAGCGTGGCGAGCATTTGGAGAGGCCTATGTCCAGCAGTGGACTGCTACGTGCTGATGATTGCAAAAAGTACAACAAAAAGTACCGCTGATTAAACTGGCCATTAAAAAGTCAGTTATTTCAATTTCAGATAATGTCAATAATAATTGGTAAATGAGATTCGTTGGTCATTGTTATAATTTAGCCGACAGATAAAATATGTATAAGAATTTTATGTTCCCTTTTTATGGGGTCTTTTGTGTGGAGGCTGGCTTACGTTACCTACTTTTGGCGTTCAAATTTTTTTTTTCTCCAAAAATGGTTACTTGATAATAATACAACCATAAAATGTCACTACCCGAAAACACGTGAAGAGTAAAACAAAATAAAGGAAAACTTTGGTTCTATAAGAACAGCACATCACGGTTAAACACTGGCAGTTCGATTAGCACTTATGCCCCTGACACAAGTGGTACAAAGTCCAAAGTGTCTGACGTGCTTTTAACTGTACATTTGAGTACGAATATTAAATAAATAAATATTTCGTCTAAATATCGCAGGCGATTGTCGAGCGATGCAAGATCGGCGTCGCATCGACCGGCGCGACCCTGACCGTGCAAGTCGGTTGATGTGCATCGCTCTGCGAATGCACTCAATGGATATGCCACGCCTCGGACGACGGATTAATAACAAAAAAAATATGTGAGACCAGTTGACAGTTAATGGATATGCCATGCACCGGACGACGAAATAATTACATTCTCTTATGTTAGACCAGCGGTCGCCTGCACGGTTTTCACCCGCGAGTAATTCCTTTTTTAAAAATCCCCCTTTCCCCCCGCATTTCCGGGATCAAAAGTACCCTATGTCACCCGGGGATAGTGTAGCTTTCCAACAGTGAAAGAATTATACAAATCGGTACAGTACAAATACAAACAAACAATCAAACAAATTTTTCCTCTTTATAAAATTATACCAGATAGGCGCGCAGCCCTCCTAGATAACCACTGCGGCCTTTTCCTATTAGCAACGGGACAGGAAGCGTCGCTCAATGTGCTGCCACACTGAAAATGCCATAGGCTTCTATGATCTTCGAGCCTTTGACTTCAAGTGTACTGGCGATGGCGTAAATTACTTTGACGGTATATTTAAAAAAATACAATTTGTTACAGTCTGTTTCAAACACGATGATATGCCTGACACATCCATAGAACGTAAATGTTTGCGTTTAGGAAAATGTTGACTTCGATATAAATACAAATTTGAATAATAAAGAAATAGATCAACACTAAATACTGTACATTAATAACGATTTAATAAGAGTCATGGTGTTTTTTTTCGGTTTAGAGAAGTTTTATGTACATTTTTCTATAAAATATAAAAATTATATGAGACGTACTAGGTTACGTTCTATGGTCTTTTAAACCAGAGATGTGACTTAGGTTTTATTATTAATCGATAAAAATCGTGAATAATCGAAACTATAATTTAAGGGAAAGAATAGTGGAATATTCGTAAAAAAATATTGTATTATGTAAAATAATACCGTCAATTTAAAATCGATGTTCACAATGTACAAAACTAACACGTTTAGCTTTCCTGTCCGCTGCCTTCCAGGCTGCTATGTGCGTATCGGCATCATTTGGTCTTGGCCTTTCTCCACTTAAATACTTCCAGTAGTCGCTTCGTACAAGTAATGCCTCAATCTGTACCTTCCAACTGTCATAGTTATCTTTTGTTAATAATTCACATACATTCGCAGACATGATTCGGTCGTACTCTTTTTCAAATAATTTTCGATGACTCCTTTCTTAGTTACATGTACCTACTCACTCTTTATTTTCGCTGGTCCTGGGCCCATAACCTTTGTAGGGGTAAATATCAGATAACACAGTTTTAAAGAGAAATATTTATTGTACATAAATAAGAAAAAAAAAATCAGCCTATTAATATCCCAATGCAGGGCAAAGGCCTCCATCCTTGAAATCAAGTTATCGCTACAATGATGGGTATTGGCTTAATCACCACGCTTGCCAAATGCGGATTGGTGATCACCAACCCGAGCTGTGTCCGAAAAAACCGACACAAAGTTAGCTCGACCCGGGAATTGAACCCAGGACCCCGAGATCTCGGCCCGGTACCTAAACCACTAGACCATTGAGGCGTTTGTACATAAATAATAACTGGAAAATATTTGTTTTATTGTCTTTACACTCTTACAAATATTTTCCAGTTATGATTTATGTACAATAAATATTTCTCTTTATAACTGTGTTATCTGATATTAACCTCTACACTAGCTAATATCAAAGTAGAAAAAATTAAAATTTATCATACACTAGCGGGCGCCCGCGGTTTCACCCGCGTGGTTCCCGTTCCCGTGGGAATTGATCAATCAATCAATTCAATTTTTCTCGCCGTAAAAACCATCCTTGAACTCAAACGAACATTTTAAAAAAAATTTTGCCGAATTGGTCCAGGCGTTGTTGAGTTATGCGCTTACCAACACATTTTGCGATTCATTTTTATATTATAGATTATAAATCTATACTTTGAATCGATTGTCATAAGCACTAAGATATAATCGATAATCGATTGGTTATGCAGGTTGACACATGAGGTCACGTCTCTTTAATTGTCAAAGATGAGGTGTCACCCATATCATCGTGTTTGAAACAGACTGTAACTACATACATTTTAGTCCAAATGTGAATTTGCCGGTCAAAAAACAAAAGGGCTTACTTCGGGTAGATTCGTTTGCCTATGGCATTTTCAGTCTGACAACGAATGATTTTATTCGAATCATAATAAAAATAACGTATCCATTTCATTCAAGAATTATGTTTTGACAAGTTGCTAAAGCAAAATACTAGAACTTATTCTAGAACTGCTAGAGAAACATACCAATTATGCTTATTTTTGTAGAGGAGGAAGATAATGAGGAAATATTGACATACTATAATCTAAAACAACCTGCATCCAGTGTATCCTCACCATCACAGATAGCTCTGTGCTCACCATAATAGGTAGCCGTCCTATGCCTCGCTTGACGGTACGTGCTCTCTATTCGAGAACTTGCTTAACCCATTGACAATCCGATCTCCGAGTTATAGGCTTGCCGCTTCAACCGGGTAAGACGCAGTGCTATTTCGGTGATTAAAATTATTTTTTACTAGCCTTTCGCCCGCTATTTCAAACTTTAAACTTTTTTTTTTCAAATATAATTTATTTTTCCTTCCTCCACATTTCCGGGATCATAAGTATAGCTTTCCAACAGTGAAAGAATTATACAAATTGGTTCAGTAGTTTCAAAATTGTTATTCCCGCGGGAATGAGACGTTTCCCGTAAGAATTTTATAACCTATGTCCTAATCCGGGTTATAAACTATCTTCTTCTTCTTCTTTATCAGCCTATATGATCCCAGCTGAGCAAAGGCCTCCCCCAAATCTCTCTAAACATCACAATCTTTAGCTTTCTCTGGCCAATCCCGGATATAGGTACTCGTCAAGATCGTCACGCCATTTAGGCCTGCCCCTTTATTAATATTAAAAAAATATATACATCCCACGCTAGCACAGATTATTGCAAATTAAACCACCGTAATAGCCAGTGGTAATAGTTCAGGTCGTGACCAGATAGAATGTGGTCCACATACTGCAATTAAGTATTAGAAAAACTAACTTTGCCTTGACCGGCGTACGCTTGCCGATTGGGCTCGCCCTGATCGTAGCTAAATAATATTGTAGTATCGACCAAATTGATAGCGTTTGATCCTATATGCCATATAGGTTTCTATCCCGGACATTTTGAAATAATGGCGTATAGTCCACACAGGCAGAGCTGCAGGCGGTAGGCTAGGACTATAGATGGCAAATGCGATGATGGATGACTCTTTCACACAAAAACCACTAAAAGCTCTGCCCCCGCCGGTGGAGAGTGACATAACTTTTGCAAATATGTCCCACTGTCCCCCGGGGGAGGGGGGGGCATCGAAACTAAATTGCAAAAATCGTGACACTGTCCACCCGGGGTGGCTAAAGAGAATTAATTTACAAATGTACTAGGGCAACATGACTTTATTGGAGATGTATTGATTTAGCAAGCATTTTTTACGAGTTAATTTCAAACCCGTTACGAGGTGGACTGCGGGAATGAACCAGTTGGCCTATTTCGTTTGAAAGATGAAATACTATCCATGTTCCCTCAAATCAGTCGTGTAAGAGGGTAGAGCTTTCCCGGTCAAATATTTTCATTCAGACTGATAGATATCTAAAGTTATATAAAAAAACAGTCAATAAAACTCTTAGCACACAGGAACTTTAATAGACAAAATATATCCTTTTTAAACTGTTTTATTTTAGTATAATTCACCATTCTCTTCACTCCAAAATTCCTAACGAAGAAACCATCAAAACTAGTCTAAACGAGCAACTACTACTGCAGTATTAAATACAAGAATTTTGAATAATATGGTGCAGCAATAAAGTCTTTGTCTTTGGTTTAAACTGTTCCACAAATTGCCGGTAATTTTAATACTAAGGTGACCCAATATTACAACACTTCACGGTCATGGGAATATAACATCTGTCTTACAAAACTATGCAGCCTGGAAGGAGAATTAGCACTATACGTGCCGGCAAACTTTTTGACCATCGGTCGACGGAGGGGGGGTGAGGCAGGTCCGCGCATGTGCACCTCTTGACTAATAGCGCGCGTGAATCTTCTGAACGCCCGCGCGGACTTGTGGTCAGAGGTTTGCTTCTGACCAATAGCGCGCAGGCATGTCAAAATTTGTGTTCTTCGCAATCCCTACCGATAGTCAAGATGTTTGCCGAGGCCTGTACAATTTGTTAGTTAGCTGCTGTGGTCGATAACTTGCTTCTATTCAAGGATTGTTCTTATGAATCTTTCAGGAGATTACTTAATTGTGACATGCTGAAGTCGGCCAGTGTTGCCAGTGGCGAAGGGAATTTACTAGTTTGGTAACTATCAGGGATATTTTTACATTTAAGGGACCAGCCTTCCGCCCACCATTTCTCAACCGGGCATGGACTATCCGACATTATCCGGTATGTAAAAAAAAGAAGATCATCACACAACAGCTTCCAAACTAATTTCGTACCACAACGATCCGTTGCGACGTAAAAATATGAAAAGCAAAATAACTACTACATAAAGGAACTTACATGTAGCATTCGCCTGTTAAAGTAACCTTTGTCTTTCCCAAGTTCAACATCTGTACCGAACCTTAATAAAAGTGAGATGTGGCTGAGAGGTACTCGTGGCGCAGTTGTGACAGTGGTTCGTTAGAGTTAACGAAAGTCAAGCTACTCACGCGGTCGGTTAATGAACCGACCGCTACGTGGGTAGCTTGAAGTAAATGTCACTAAATGTGTTCAGAATGGTCACCCATCCATTGATGGGTGACCATTCTGAACACATTTAGTGAAATTTACTTCGAGCGGCTTTTCGGAAGGCACGTTAAGCTGGTTGGTCCCGGCTGATATTTGCTATATGTAGATATTGGTCGTCAAGTCTAGTCAGAGGCCATTTGACGGCTTGATAACATCTGACATTAAGGTTACTCACTTGCCTTCAACCCCTCCACCAACCCGCAGTAGGCCAGCGTGATAGAGTATGGCCCACACTATCTCACAATTGAGATAAGGCCTGTGTCCCAGCAGTAATGATGTGGCTAAGACGTAAAAACGTAACAGACAGACTGACAGAGTGACTTTCGCATTTATAGTATGATTAGGTGAATTTATTCTGTCTTGTAAAGACATATTTATAATCTCTTTCTCATGCGATAATATTATGGTGTGTAGCAGTCTCGTATAATTGAAGCCAACTAGTCATTGCGTCATCACACATACGAGTACGCATTGATTAATCTCATCATCATCATCATTTCGTATGGCTTCCACATGAATTCCTCAAATCTCATCATCATGATCCTCAGCCGATCCGAGCTACCGGAGACCAAAGTGTCAATCTATGCCCCACTACAGCGCAAATTCTAACCCACCCTCAACCCACCATAAACCCGAGTTGTGTCTAAAATGATCTTGACCATGGAATCCTATCCTACAAATAATTTAAATGCGAAAGTCTGGGTGTTTGGATTTTTGTTTGTTACTCAATCACGCCTAAACGGCTGAACGGATTTAGATGAAATTTGGCACACGTATATTATAAACCCGGATTAGGACATAGGCTATAAAATTCCAACGGGAAACGTCTCATTCCCGCGGACCGATTTGAATAATTCTTTCACTGTTAGAAAGCTACACTATCCCCTGTGAACATAGGGTACTTTTGATCCCAGAAAAGTAGGGGAAAGGGGTAGATATTTAAAAAAAGAGATAAAGCGTGGGTGAAATCGCGGGCGGAAGTCTAGTTAATAAACTGCGGTAAACCAAAAGAAGGATTGCATTTGGAAGGAAGTAAAGGACGATACCTTTGGGTTCATTTGGCGTATAAACCAAAACCTGACTTTTCAGGAGAGCCGAAAAACGTTTTTATTTTTAAATAAAAAATCATAACTTTTTTGTTTTTGAAGTTATAAAGAAGTGACCTATAGGTAAGATTCTTAGAATTAGGGAATGTAGAAGGCTAAATTATCACAACATACCTATCTTCTTTGGTTTAGAAGATAGCCTTGGATATACGTCAAAAAAAAATTTTTTTTTGTTTATACAACCCACGAATATTGTAATAAAATTTACTTTGTACGTCGTATATCCAACTTTGATAAATTTAAAATCACAATTACTGACGTAAAAACCCATAGATGTAGGTTTTTTTGTATTAAAAGCCAGTTATAATCATAGAACAACTGAAATCTGACTATTAAAAACAATCCTATTACCCCCGAAATATGTAGGAACTTAATAATTGTAAGCCTCATGCCTAAACTATGATCGATTTAAATAAAATAAAGCTACCCTATTACGAAATCAATATGTATTATTCTTATTATGGCATACTGACTGTTAAACAGTTTAACAAAAAAACATCTAAATTGAAATTAATTAAAAAAAACAACATTGTCACGTAAACCAAAACAAAATCATAATAATTATGACACTTAATAATTCAAACTTCTACTTTATTATAGTAATATGGCGATAACTCAACTTATGAGCATACTAGGCCGTTAGTGTGCAGCATTCTAGGCTTCATTCTCTGGTACTTCTTTTTCTTGCGATGATTTAAACATCCATTTTTCTACTTCCTCTTCTTTAGATCATACCAGAAAACTTCTTACTGTCTCTGAGATTACTTCCCTGCCCCCTCTTCAGATAGATTCCTTTACTCTCTCTAGTGTCTCTTCGGATCAAATTCTAAAAATTATAGTCTCCCTTAAATCCAAAGCCACTGTTTATGACGAGATCAGTCGTACTATTATGGTGTTGGTTCTACTCGATCACATACTCCCAGTCATTACTCATATTATTAATTTCTTTCTTACCTGTGGGGTTTTCCCAGCAATTTGGCGCAAAGCACACGTTATTCCTGTCCTTAAGATATCGAATCCCGTTAATCTCAACTTATGAGCATCTCAACAACTTTAGGCCCATCTCCATATTACCTTTCCTCTCCAAGATTCTGGAAGCAGTTGTGCACTCCCAACTTTTCAACTATATTTTTAATAACAATCTTCTCTATCAATTTCAATCTGGGTTTCGCCCCTGTCATAGCACCAGCACAGCTCTACTTAAGGTAACAGAGTATTTTAGAGACGGCATGGAGGAAGGCATGTTAACTGTGCTTGTCCTCATTGATTTCTCCAACGCCTTTAATACTGTCGATCATGATGTCCTTCTATAAATTTATCAATTCAATGGTTTGCCTCTTATCTCCGTTACCGCCGGCAAGCGGTGAAGGTTGATCAGACAGTATTGTGCAGGTGCGGTTTTAGCACAGGCGTCCCTCAAGGTGGTATTGACTCTGCCATAGCTGCTGTCAACAAAGATTTGTGCTCCATCGCTGCTTGGTCTGATCGGTTTGGCGTAAACCCGAATAAATGTCAAGCCATTATTGTTTACTATATTCGTAGGCTTGATATAGACACTTTGCCCCCCCCTGTCCTCTTTGATGGTGTACCTATTCCCTTCTGCAGTAGTGTCAAAGACTTAGGCCTGCATATCGACCATACCCTAAGTTTGTCTGCACATATAGGTAAACTGAGTCGTAAAGTAATTTCCACTTTGCGAGCCCTGTACAGATTTTAAAAATTTCCTTCCAATCCTAACTACAATCACTCTTGTTCAAGCCCTTAATCTTCCCTTAATTGATTACGCGGATGGGTGTACTTCTGACTTAAACAAAGACCTTCTCGACAAGTTAGATCGTTTAGTTAACAATAGTATTCGGTTCATTTTCAACTTACGTAAGTTTGATCACGTTTCTTCCTTTCGCACCAAGCTTAATTGATTACCTATCCCATTTCGACGTTATGTTAGAATTCTTACTACTCTCTTTTCTATCCTAAACGATCACACGCTCCGGCTTACCTTAATTCAAAGTTCAAGCTTCTTAGCTCGACACATTCCCGTCAGCTACGCTCCTCGAATAAAACAGTTCTAGCTACTCCTTCTTACCGGTCCGGCTTTGTCTCCAACTCTTTTTGTCTAACGTCTATTGGACTTTGGAATAGTCTTCCCGCTCCTCCGCTTTTAAAATCCTTCTCCGAAAACATTATCTCCAAACTTCCCTAGCATCGTCATCCACCTGTCCCAATCATTAACTGCGTCGTCTTTCTTTTTGGTTTTATTATATATTATTATTATTTATGTATCATATTTATGTTATACCTACGCTATATTAATTTGTGAGGATTTAGTTATTTAGAGACTGCCATTTGGCATTAGGTCTACCTTATGTATTCTTGATTGTGCATTAAAGTTTAAATAAAAATAAAATGTTTTTTATTTTATTTTAATTAAGATGTTTTTTGTTAAACTGTTACTGTTTCAGTCAATATGCCATAATAAGAATAAATACATATTGATTTCGTATTAGGGTAGCTTTATTTTATTTAAATCGATCATAGTTAGTTTAGGCATGAGGCTTACAATTATTAAGTTCCTACATATTTCGGGAGTAATAGGATTGTTTTTAATAGTCAGATTTCAGTTGTTCTATGATTATGACTGGCTTTTAATAAAAAAAATCTACATCTATGGGTTTTTAGGTCAGTCATTGTGATTTTAAATTTACCAAAGTTGGATATACGACGTACACAGTAAATTTTATTACAATATTCGTGGGTTGTATAAACCAAAAACTATTTTTTTTTGACGTAAATCCAAGGTTAACTTCGAAACCAAACAAGAAAGATATGTTTTGATCATTTAGCCTTCTAAATTACTTAATTCTAAGAAACTTTCCTATTGGCCATTTCTTTATAACTTCAAAAACAAAAAAGTTATAAGTTTTTATTAAAAAATAAAAAAAAAATTCTACTCTCCTGAATAGTCAGGTTTTAGTTGATACGCCAAATGAACCCAAAGGTATCGATCTATCTCGCTTTTCTTTCTGTCGCTGTTCCGTTGACTTGTGCCACGTTAGTTTTTTAGTTTTGTGCTTTGTGTGTTGGGCGTAAAGTGCTTTTTGCAATGAACGTGGTCTTTACATCAATACGCTATTGAACTTTTGGATGTACGACGTCATAATTAAACGATATAATGGATTATGTTTACAATGCTATGGCGTAAAAACCATATACGATTAACGTCGACTTGTACGCCCAGGAGTGATATAAATCATGGTGGATACATCATAACAATACTAAAAAAAAAAAAATATTTGGCATTTACACTGTGAATTTACCTTTTGCAAGACATTATAGTAAGAAAAATGTGGGTCGTATAAACATTTTTTTTGCGAATTTCATTATTTCGTCTAGACAGATCGATAGAGAAAAAAATTCTGAAAAAAATGATATATATAACTCAATTTGGCCAAAATGGTCTTTACGCCAAATGAACCCAAAGGTATCGAGGAGTATGTTTATGTTGTTAATTTTGTATAATAGAGCACAAACGCGTGGAGTATAAATATATAGGTAATTATGTTTTATTTTGTATGTTAAAATAATTTCCGTGGTACCTTCCGGGAACTATCACAGGGACCATGGACAAAAAAGGTAATGGATATCCAGAACCCTGATTCCACTGCCAGTTACTTAAACACTAGTTCAGCGAGAAGTAAAGTAAGAAAATGTTGGGTGTAAGTGTAACAACTAGAATTTTAAACTGGCAACATCATTCGTGAGAACCAAAGCAGTTGTAGCGCAACGTTCGTTATTTCCCATAAATGCATTTAAGGCATAATTTTACAGACATAATGCGTCCTTACAAAAGATGGAAATAGATTTTGCACCACATGTCGTTTTCTCACAAATATGTTTTCTTTGTTCGTCTAATTTGTATTGCATTTAGTATTCTGTATTTCCAATCCAATCAAATGTAATTATCATTCTTTGATCTGTGATATCCTTTGGTGTGTTCCTAGATTGTACACCTACTTTGCACTACTTTAATGGCATAATAGGGAACATGCACTATTTTTATTTTTGTCTTCATTTTAAAGAATTCCATGTAGAATAAACCACAGTTAAATTAAAAAATTAATACATTGTAATTTAACGGAAAAAATGCGGTTTTAAATTGACCGTTTTAATTTTCGCGCGAAAACGGACCTATGGTTCCGATGACATGAATGACGTCACTCAAGTCTTGTCACTGCCTCACTAGTCGAGTGGTCGTACTTCACTGTACTTGTTCGTCGCTGGCTTTCATACTTTTGCATATTTTTTCGAGTTTTGAAATATTTTTTTGTAAAAAATTTAAAATGGACTATCTATCAACATCAGGTGATCATAACAATACCACTAATATTCCGAAAAAAACCGTGTTTTATGCCAATGTGGACATTGGCATAAAACACGAGTCAACACGGTCAACACACATCTATTTCAACAAAGTTTCCAAATTAATTGTTTTTGACAGGACCTTCTGACCCAAAACTGAGAAAAAAGTGGTTTCAAGCTGCGAAAATACAAAGTTTAACAACTATGATTTATACATACCGTAGTAATTTAGTCCCTTTCATTTCTACCCTTGAAAACTCTGCACTTTCGACAAATAAAGTTAGAACCATGTCAACACTAACTCTTGGTAAATTCCTGGAGTCTGCTTTGATGAACCCAACTTCCATATTTATTACAAAAACGCAATTAATATTCCGATAAAATAATATTTACTTTTTCAACCATATAGACCGACAAACTTATGTGTTCCGGTGGCCAAAATTGGAACTACGTGAAATGCAATGCAAAAGCGATATTTATTGACAGTTCTATACTGACAATAGCGACGCCGCCATCAGAACAAATATGTTTGTCGGTCCAACGTCAAATAAGTTGATTGCTGTTTTAAAATACGTTTCGTTTCAGTTATTTTTAATTCGTAATTACAGTTAAAAAACAACATTATGTAAAATAAAAATGTTGCAGTGACCTTTCTTTTATATTATTTTAACATTTTAGTCATAAAATTTTCATAATTATTATTTATGCATCTTCCCTAATAGGGAAAACCGTGAAAATAGGGGTTAGGGGGCAACTCGTCCCAGTCCAAAACTGGGCCCGGGGACCAGTTCCACCCTTTCTAATTTGATAGTGGTCAACTGGTCCCATCTTGATTCTGGTGTTGGGACCAGTTGACCCCTGAATATTCTTTAGGGGTTTTTTGGTCCCAACGTGATGTTGGCTCTAACGAAGGTAAATTGAACACAAATTAACGTATGTAACGGAGATAAACATCTCCAAATTAAAACTAATTTGTCAAGCATTTTTGTAGAGCTATTAGGTTAGGTAACTAAATTAAATAAAAATAAGTAAGGTCATGTCGGTATGACTAACAATTTTTTCCGGAGGAGAATAACCGACTCGGGACGAAAGCGTTTCCATTAAACGTGTAACTGTATTGGTATTTATGCTGTTGCAGACTGCTGTTTTACTGTACGAATGGGCCGGCTCACGCCACGGCCACCCTAAAAGGCCGGCAACGCATCAGCGATCCCTCTGGTGTTGCAAATGTCCATTGGCGGAGGTGATTGCTTACCATCAGGCGACTCGCTGGCTCGTTTGCCGCCTCTGACATAAAAAAAACTGCCCTGGTTTTCCCTTCACATCTGAAAAGGGACGAGCCGATGGTCGCCTTTTGGGGCAATTCGTATACCTGCACTTGTAATGTGAAATTATTATACTGTAAAAAGTACCATCACTTACCAGCTTCCATTAAATAATTCACAGACCAAAAGTCACGTCGATCCATTAATCCGATTGAAAAAATATCAACACTCATTCTGACAATATATTGTTCTCTATGTTTACAATGACAACAACAACAATACAAAAATCCTCACAGTCTATTATTAAGTAAAAACACGGACAGACATGTAATGCATGGACAATAAACGTTGTGCCATCAAAACAATAAAGCGAAATGAAAGCTTAATAATAAATCAATACTGTCTGAACAAAAACCAAAGTCCAATATAAGCAGATCTCTCACTCAACATTATTTTAACTCCTATCACGGCTCAGGAGCACTGGTTTGCAATACCCATATTAAGCTGCAGAAAGAAACGTGTAAAACAGTAATACTTTTGTTCAATTATCCAAGCCAGGGATGTAACGGAGGTGAGTTTATCGGAACCGAAATCGAAAACGGCGTTTTTAAATTTGATTTATCGGAACCGGAACCGGAATCGGAAGCGGAGGCAGAAGTATTTGCAAGGGAGAGATTTTTGATTTAAGGCGATAAGTGTATAATAAAATTAACAACAATTGAAGAATTAATCGACCACATAACGCACAAGGCGGGAGGTTCCCAGCGCGACAGGTACCTATGAACCTGTTTGTAACGGCGGCCGACGCGCGCCGCAGGCCGCACTCTCTATTTGCTATGCTTCGACTTCCGATTAAAACTTCCGATTTAAAAGTTTCGGAACCGAAATCGGAACCGGAAGTGTAATTCCAATCAGAAGTTCCGACTTATCGGAACCGGAACCGGAGCTCCGTAACATCCCTGATCCAAACGTAATATCTGTGATTGAATGGAATGCGGTGTGAAATCAATTCAACGTGAAACTATATCTGACAACGTTTTTTAAAAGCGTTTTTTTTTTCGGTGGAAACGGGAAAATTATGAACATGATTTTGAGTGCAATTTTTTTTTACTCAGTGTCAGTGATGTACCTGTCTAGGGGTTTGGCTGAATTCCCGGATGGTAAAAAGAATTTTTCAGATTTTTAGATCGGGTTTGTGCTAACCAATCTGCTTTTAGCAAGCGTAGGTGTAGCGCTAACTTACAATTTTACCTGATTTGATTAGACAAAGCATTTTCCAAGATCCAAGATCTCGGAGTCCTGGGTTCAATTCCCGGGTCGATCTAAATTTTTGTCGGACGCAGCTCGGGTTTGTGATCACCAATCCGCATTTGGCAAGCGTGGTGATTAGCCATTGTAGCGATAATTTGATTCTGCAGTGGGACATTAATAGGCTAATACTTTACTTTTTTTATTTATAATAATTTCAAGTAATAATTTAAATTGAAAAAAGGAACAATAAAGCATCCATTAATCAATGTTAGTTACCGTATCATATAAAACTGTGGAAAGATTTTTGTGAAGTAGGTATTTCCAAAAAAATAGATCTTTATTATACTAATTTGAAACCTTTTACGAAAGAGCTCTGCTTTTAACTGTATCATCTTAAAGTACATAGTATCCTTATTAAGTCACTTATCTACGCCTAATAAGTTAAGAAGATTTCCATCTCAAGAGGCGATGTCAGCAAACAGAGCACTGGAGTTGACACTATAGGGAAATGAGGAACTTATTATGCACGAAAATGGCATGTTCCGTATATTATGTTAGTTTTCCTTCTAATCTGCATCATTGATATTATCATTCATCATCACCGCGTTTGCAAATTTTACCAAACCTGGAAATCGAATTCGGGTCTCCGAGGATAACGGTGCTATCTTCTTTTATTGAAAATTGACGTAAGTGACAGCAGCAAAGTTATGACTTTAGATTAAATTATGCCTATTTTAGATGAATTATCACGAAATTATGTGTCTCTGCTGAAATTTACCGTTAACCATTTATTCTATCTTAAGCTTGTTATAAAATGTCATCAATGAAATCGGTATTAGCGACAAGACCGCCCTTAGACCAGAAACCATAACTTAAACCCGCCGCGCGCAGGTGTATTGCTAATTATATTTTGTGTAAAATAGTACCTACAAAATAAAACCGTGTTTTAAACTCCCACTGATCCCTACTAACACATAATTAAGACCCGGTTTAAGATGCGAATGGGGGGTCGGGTTTTCGCGTCAGTTAGATGGAAGCGACCGAGCGGATAGCCGGGCGACCTCCCGGGGGTCCGCCGGGTCCCACCTGTGACCCCCTCGTGGAAACAAGCTGCCACTTTGCCGACACGGTAATGTCTTACGACACTTGCATGCGTTACCCTGTCCTAGTTTAGATATTTGGTGGTATTTTTGATATTTCATTTCCACATCTCCACCATCACATCGATGGTCTAGTTTTTTAGCACCGGACTATCATTTTTGGGTCCTGGGATCAATTCCCGAGTCGGGCACAGTTTTTGTGATTACCTCACTGGAGTTTTATTAAGCTAGTATTCATCGTTGTAAAGACGAATTGATATCAATGATGGAGGCATATTGGCCCTGCAGTGGGACGTTAAATAGACTGGCTGGATACTTTACTTTAACTAAAATAACAAGACCCTGTAGACCTCACTAGTTCCCTGGCATGTCATTGTACCGATAGGGTTTTGTACGAATATGATTTTTTTTATACTATATCAGTTTTGACCGCCTCCGTGGAACATGGCTAAGCCGCTCGAGTATAAAAACACGGAGGTCGTAGGTTCGATTCCCGCCTTGGGTCTGGTTGGTGGTAGGGCTTTTTCAGAGTCCAACTGGCTATCTACCACCCCTACAAATGGAATCTGCCGCCATAACAGCTCGGGCTGTGTTCCGGCAATATTAATGTAGGAGCCAGTACACTTGAAGACTCGAAGATCAGATGAGTCTTTTATAGTCAGGATCGATGAACAAAGTTAGTAATTAGTACAAAATCATGTCATAATTTGTAGGTCAATTTGAATAATGACTGACGTTTGTAGTTTTTAACACGTTCCTTGCGGCACCAAATTTACTGAACTTACCCAGGGTGCGACATGAACTCCATGATTCCCACGCAGGACTCCACTGCGGTGCGTCATGAACATCATTTGTTCACATTAGTTAATAGATTCTAGAGGTCATAACTATTTGAAATTAAAACATTTTTGTGTGTTCTTTTTTTTAAAATGTAGGTAATATGTAGTAGTTTCTACAGCATAAATCGTTTTTAATTCTGATTTGTACTTCCCCAGATTTAGGAGAAAATGTACTACCCTGATTTCATGAGAAACATTTTGCCATGCCGCACTGTGTTAATGAGACGCCTAACGAGTAATAGTGATGGGCAAGCAATAAAAACCAACAATACAAATCAACAATTCATCATAATCATTACAGTGTAACAGCCCAGTATGCTTAACTTAAATGAAATGTCTCTAAAATCGCAGTAATTAAGGAACTACAATCAAAATCAACAATTAAATGCTAATCATCATCATAACTTAAATTTAACGTTATTTAAATTTAAAGTTAACTTAAATGAAATATGTCTCTTATATCACAGTAATTAAGGAACTAAAATTAAAACCAACAATGAAATATTAATCATCACATTTGCGTTTTATTTGAGTTGTGTGCGGACGTTGTGCATCACTATGCGCGACTGGCGAGAATGGCGCGCCCGCATTCGGTGCGGCATGAGGTGCAGGGGCGTGACCATATACTGGCCATGCCGCACACAGCGCAAAAGTACACAACTCTGTGCGACGTGAACATTATTTTGCCATGTCTGTTTTTGATAAATTTAGAACCTATTTAAAAAAACACTCGGAAATATCTATTTGTTTCTTTCTTACTCATAGAACAACATATGAAAAACCCCCCCGCACCGTGGTGAGAAACACATTTTTCTGCACCGCACGCTGGTAAAGTCAAGGATGGCCCTATATATTGGTCATGACGCATGGAACGTGTTAAAATCCATAAACAATCTAGACTCGAGTTGATTTCGATTCTCAAATCGATTGTTATAATTTCAGCATCGAATTAAATGTATAGGAATGGAATATAAAATTACTAATCGACTAATTCGATAATCGAAAAAACCTATTAATTTTTACTTTTTAAGAAGACGTTCGAAATTTGAACGTAATTAAGGTATCGGTTACCGATACTAAAATGTAAACATTAAGATGCAGCCACAGATACTCATATCTAAATATAGGGCGTTTGCTCATCGATCCTGACTATAAAATAGACATATTAGGGTATGGATGTAGATAAAAGCATTTTCCTCCGAGAAAAAAAAAATTCTGGAAAACGGCCACAGTGTTGCGGCGGCAGAGTTCTATCAACAAAGCATAAGCTTGACGACGAAAATCGAACTCACGACCTCCGTATATTGTTCCTGAGCGGCTTAGCAACTATTCCACGGCGCCTGTGGCAAATAAACCGCGCGCGATCAAACATTCTGATTAAAACAAACATGATCACTGCATCCGTTAAAATTAAAATCGTTTAGAATCTAAAAGCGAAAACGGTTAGACACCCCTGGCCTATATTCGGAAGTGTCGCTAGCTCCTAGCTGGCCGTGACCTAGCCTTGAATCAACACCCTCGAGGTGTCTGCCACCCTGGTACTTCTTCCCTCACTAAAGGGTGCTCTTAAACTAATGAGTTGATAACAACTTACTCTAATACTCTTACATGTTAATTTTGGAGGTTTATGTCACTTAATAGTGTGACTTAAAATAATGTGTTCGTCTGAAGGTTAAATTTTAGAAAACTTGATGTTCAAGATCATTGTTATCTTGATACCAACTGAGTGAGGATTAGTGAAAAAACTACTCGTCAACAAGGTCTAATATGTCAAAAATTATCATGCCGATCTGCAAGACATATCACGATGGTGTCAATACATCGATTGATTGGCCCACGACATGTACAAAACAAAACTTCACCCACTGCACCAGCTGGCAAAGAAATTATACACATTGTGCACCTCAGTCGATCAACAACTTAACACGTGGTTCAATAAGTCCCGAGACTAGGTACTAAAACAAGGTTTTTTTTATAAAATTATTTTTTATTCATCAACGTAGTCTCCTCCAAGAGCGATACAGTCCTTCCAACGCTTTTCTAACTTTTCTTTCCCATGCATGTAGAACGATTTGTCTTTGGCTTCAAAATAAGCCTCCGTTGCTGCGTTAGCTTCACTATTTGAGTCAAATTTCTTATCCTGGAGCGTTTTTTTGAGATCTGCAAACAGCCAGTAATCGCTGGGGGCCCAGTCTAGCGAATAAGGGGGATGAGGAAGCAATTCAAAGCCCAATTCATTTATTTTGGCCATCGTTCTCACAGACTTGTGACAAGGCGCGTTGTCCTGGTGAAAGACCACTTTCTTTTTGTTCATTTGATGCCATTTATCCGCAATTTCGTACTTCAATCGCTCCAATAATCACATGTAATAGTCACTATTTATATTTTGCTTCTTTTCAAGGTAGTCGATGAAAAGTATTCCATGCGCATCCCAAAATATAGACGCCATAACCTTACCGGCCGATTTCTGAGGCTTTGGCCGCTTCGGACGGCTTTCACCAGCCGCTCTCCACTCTGCTGACTGCCGATTGGATTCCGGAGTAAAATGGTGTATCCATGTTTCATCCATTGTCACATACCGACGTAAAAAATCCTTTTTATTACGATTCATCAGAGCCAAACATCGCTCTGAATCATTGGCACGTTGTTCCTTTTGATCAGCTGTAAGCAAACGCGGCACCCACTTGGAAAAAAGCGTTTTCATGACCAAATTTTTATGTAAAATAGTAAAAACACTACCAGCTGAAATCATCACTATCTCGGCTATCTCGCGCACTTTTATCTTCCGATCTTCCATTACGATTTTGAGGACTTGGTTAATATTTTGTTGAGTCACTGCTTTATTTGGACGACCAGAGCGTTCCCCATCATTTGTGTCCATGCGACTGCGTTTGAATTCGGCATACCACCGACAAATGGTTGTTTTAGAGGGAGCTGATCCCGCATAACATTTTATAAGCCATTGCTGTGCTTCAACGGTATTTTTTCTCATTAAAAAACAATGTTTTGTCAACATGCGAAACTCTTTTTTTTCCATTGTATCGAAACTACAAGCGTAGCGTCACTTAAATGGCTGCAAAATCAATATTTTAATGTTCCATTTTTAAAAAGTTTATACATATCTTATATTTAAGGGCAAGAACTTTTTAAAAATCAAAAGTGTTTTTAATATAATGCGCCATTTCATAGTTAGTCTCGGGACTTATTGAACGATCTAGTATCTCCTAGGGCTGACATTAATACAAATAAATAAACAATGTCTGATTTATTTAGGCCTCCGCCCTACAGCACCAAGGAACCACAAAGTTTCACTTTTGGATAAAATTTTAAAAATGTTCAATTACAATAGATAATTCTTACGTTTGGACATCGTTATGCATAATTCACGTAAGCGACAGAACCGCTATTTTCATATTCCAATCATATAATTAAAAAACAATATAAGTACCAATTGTATTATGAAAGTCCCAAAAAGTAGTAACTGTGTATTAACTTATTAAGCTCTCCGATATTCATATTACGACGTGGTCCCGCGTTTCTGAGGCTCACTTAGGGCCGGTATTTCAATGTAACCTTATCTTATTGCTTAAGTTAAGTATAACATTTAAGATAAGTATTACTTTTGACAGGTAAAAGTGTATGACTTTAGTGCCGCTTAACTTTAATCCTATAATGAAATACACTTAAGTCATACTTATTATCAATCCCGGATTAAGATCAAGATAAGTATATTATATTGAAATACCGGCCCTAATTTACTTACAATATTGCCATTTAGAGTAGGTTCATTACGTGATAAGTCCTTAACAGGAGTTTCTCTAGTACGTACGTATTTGTAAGTAGGAAGGTATTTTAGACAAAAAAGAATGTGAGAAATAAAAATTAAAAAATTACACGGAAACTTTAATTTTATTTTTATTTATTTATTATTTTGATATAAACAACCCTCTTAATATATAGACAAAGTTGTCCGAGTAGCCCCTTATTCTGAATAATTAATGAACTGGAATAACAGAGGCCAAGGCTGCGCACTATATGATTATTTATCACTTAGTTGGTTCGATCTTGTGTCAGTTATTCAGTAGCCTTTAGCTAATGCGACTCATGACATTCAACTATGACTGTTACCAGAAAAAAAATAAAAGAATGCCTTAGTTTCTTCTGTTAGTGAACCTGGTGGACTGATATAATCTGTACTATTCGTTTCCTAAACAACAGTTCAATGCATTACTGATAGAACTACGTCCTTGTAGTGCAAAGTGTCGAAAAAGTTACAGACGATTTTTCTAATGGAACAAAAGTGAAATGTGGCATTAATAAAATTTATTATCCCGGATTCTTCGAGACTGACATTTTTGTAGTGGAATCATAATAATATTCGTGACTCAGTGTGTGAGATGGAAGAAGATACGCTAATTCGTTTTTACTAAAGACTGAGTAATCTTTGCAGTCATATTAAAACTGGAAAGCGAAAATGATATTATAAATTCAAAACAATCTTTGAAAAGAGTGATATTATATTTGATACCAAGTAAGATTTTTCAAGCAAAATCAAAAGCATCAAGAATCGGTTTATCATTAAAGAATATTGTATAGTTGGAAAGAGAAACTAAAAAGCTTTATATTAGAAAGAGCTTTAGTCATCTGTCAGCCGTTCTGTTCCAAGACTATCAAGAAACAAATTATTTAAAAGGTCTTGTTGCAATTTGAATTGCTAACTAAAGAATGACTTTTTTAATTAAGTTACTGCCAGATAAATCAGAGGAAGAGTTTACAATTATTATAGCCCATCTTTTTGTTTTGCTATTCTTCTATTTATAATTTTTACATTTAACTTATACTAGTTTAAAATGTGTGTTTTGAACAACATAAATTCTGCATGTCATTTTGCTTAATGAATCATTTTCTGAAAAAGTTCTTTTAGAATCAGTTTTATTACTGTGACTCATCTTGCAATAACTTGATTGCTATCTCTGTGGCGAGTTGAAAAAGTAGTTTATTTCCGTTATAAAATATAATGTACTGAATATTGATCGTATGTTCAGTCTACTTTTCAAACTGCAGTGTTTCATACCAATCGCGAGACCTTGGAACTAAGGTTTGGGTTGCCGGTTTGTTCTTTTGGATTAAACATTATATCGACGGTTAAAAGGAAATAGGGCATAAGCGACATTTTGGTCAAAAATGAGTTATATATGCCATTGGACTTAAAATTTTCTGCTCTTTCGAATGCGCTTACTCCCATGGCTCTACGATGACTTTTTTGGCGTTTATGCCCAAGCAAAAAAATACACTTTCATGGTGTTATTTTTGCTAACCGACGAAAATTCTGGTCATTTTTGCTATAAAGGTGATTGTACCCCTACAAAAATGATTTAATTTGGGTTTGTTGTCGGTAATACCTTTTTACTTCACAAGGGTGCCAAGAAGCTATGGCGCTTGTGCCCTATATACACACTGCGTACTTATATTACTCTGGCGGTTATCCCCTATTTCCATTCAGTTCTTAATGACAGCCAAGTCGGTTATGCCCTATTACCTAAATTGATTTTCAAATGACACTGGTGGTTATACCTTACTTCCGTTTACTAATATAAAATCGATTGTCGCTAATTCCATATTACTTAAATTAGATTTGGTATCATGGTGTCGATTATAACATATTTCCACGTTCTACAATCATACTTATACGTCGCTTATACCGCAATACCAAATAAGGATTTATTAACGAGTCGGGGCTTATGCTATTGGATACCACAAAAACCAGTTTTAAACGCGTCGCTTGTACCCCGCAACACTCAGCCGCGCGCTGTGACAGCGTGAACAAGCGTGACTCGTACGCTCCTATATTTAATAATATTGGGACCCACAGGATTGGTATGCGGTCTACGATGGAGCGCGCTTGCTTAGAAAAAGCCCGTTAATTCTGGCCTTGAAGAGTCCCAAGTTGTAATGTGTAGGAAAGATAGATCCCGGCAGAGAATAATTCCACTCCCGCGCACTCCGTATCAAGAAAGATAAAGCAAATCGCTTAGTTTAGTAGTTCGATGATGGAACGGAGCTGGTCGAACCAAATCGTGCAGCTGAGCAGCACGAGTGTGATATCTCCGTATTTTACAGACTCCACTTTGGAGAGTACCAATGTGGAGTCTGTAAAATACGGAGAGGCAAGCAATCTTCTTACGATGATCGAGGCTCTTCAAGCTCTCGACCAAAGTATCGCCACTGATAAGCCTCTTCGCAGGCTGCTCAATAGAGTCCAAAGCAGCCAGCTGGTATCGAGCAGAACTATCCCAAAGATGGCAGCAATATTCCATGCAGGAACGAACTTGAGCTCTTTAGAGGTTTAGGAGCTGTTCCGCAGTGAATTAGCGCCTGTCTCTGGAAAGGATTCCGAGCTTTTCATAGGAAGATGCTGCTACAGACTCTTTGTAGCTCCCAAACTTTAGGCTGGAAGATAATTCCATACCAAATATCAGAGAGAGTCGGTCAGATCGAGGGACAGATACGCCACGAAAAAAGGGAGCCATCTCAAATGCGCTTTTTTGGTGGAAAAAAGACACGCCTGCGTTTTGGTGGGGTTCAAACTGATCAAATTGGCATCTCCCCAGTCTGAGACAACTTGGAGAGACTGATTCAACTTGTTCACCATGTCTGATCTTAAGGCCTCAGTTTCACCGCTACCTGTATGTACATAAGACAAGTATCTCTCGACTACCGCCCTATCGTCAGCATACCCCTGAATTCCGGGAGTAGCCAAAATATCATTAATGTGCAGCAGAAAGAGTGTAGCCGAGAGTACAGATCCCTGAGGGACGCCAGCATTTATTTTTCGCGAGCCGGAGGAGAACCCATCAACAACTACTCTGATGCGACGTCCAGTCAGAAAATCTTTTATCCAAGCACAAACTGCAGCGGGGATCCCATAGGAGGGAAGCTTGCCAATAAGGGCATCGTGGCAGACCTTGTCAAAGACCAAGTCCAAGGACACAGCAATGGCCTCACCATGGTTTTCAATAGCCTCACTCCATAAATGCGTTGCGTATATAAGAAGGTCCCCAGTGGACCTACCTCTTCGAAGCCCGAATTGTGAATCACTGAGGAGATCGTTACCTTCTAAATACGCAAGCAAGCGGTTATTGATTGTACGCTCCATTACCTTACAGAGAATGGAGTTTATGGCTATTGGTCAGTAATTTGAGGGACAGCTGTACGGCTGCCTTTTTTGAGCAAAGGCTGCACGTTAGCAAGTTTCCAGGATTTCGGAACTGATCCCACAGATTGTGATAATACAAAAATGTCTTTGAAAGATATTATTTTTATTAGCTTTTTAAATACAATAAGTGAACAGAAAAACCAAACCGTTTGGTCGGATGATATAGTCAGTTTCGTCGGTGTCAACTGGATGAATCTTGCACAAGACCGGAATGCTTGGCGTGACAAAGAGGAGGCCTATACTCAACAGTGGGTGTATACGGGCTGATTAGATAGATAGATAGAAGAGAATGTTACCAAAATAATTCATTTAATGTTAAAACTAATCTCTGCAAGCCTGTAATTAAAAAAAGCCTAAATTAAGTACTTACTAAGTTTTAAGATATTCTGAAGAAAAAATAAATCTTCATCACTTTTTTAAACATTAAAACTGTATTTGTAATTTGTAAAGACTGTTTAATTTATTTAAATTCTTCCTCATCCTTTATATTTTGTACTCATTGCAGGATATCGATATATAAACGAAGATTAGTGTATTTTAAATAATTACAATAAAAGCTCGAAATGCTCGAAAAAACCGGCCTACCCGGGTTTTGATTACTCTACCTAAAAACCCGGGTTTTCAAAATTGAACCGAGTTTCGATGCCTTAATAGATAGTAAGCGTTCTTAGTTGTAAGAGAAAACAATGTTTTTTTATAGTCCTTTGTGGGAACAAAAGACCTATTTTAGCTAAAACACTGTTTTGTCTCTTTCTTTCATAACGCTGTCAACATTTGACAGAAAGTGTAAACATTTAAAAAAGTAATAAACATTATACAAAAATAAAGATAGCTTCGCAACTTAAAATTAAAAGGCACCGTTATACAAAACATGGTATCTTTGTAAAACAACAACGTTTCAGGAAACATGCGATTCGTGTTTTTATTAAGGGGGTTAATTTGATTTTCTTGATTAAAAAGTAGTAGGTAACAAAAACTCCTTTTTTATTTTAATAAAAATCGTACTATCTGCTCGTTAGTAAATACCTATGAAATGACGAGCTAATATCTTTTAAATCTACCATTTAGTGTAAAATTATAGCAGGGTATACTGTAATAGGCCTCTTATTAAGATAGATCCTTAGTATGTTTCTGTGAAATTTTACTCCCAAGCAATTTCACCCTACTTTAGAAGTTAGAGACTCAATTACGGTGTCGTGTAATATCTGTTTTAGATATTTTCATGAAGGATTGTGTTGGTTGCGCTACTTCATTAGCGACATTGTGTGTAACTTATGTCTTATATCCTGGTATTGTTTTGAATGCCGACTGTTTCTTGTGCCCTATTATCTTTTATACAACCACTATGAAAAGTACCTTATCCTTCTTTTCCTATAATATTGATTGAACGGTCTAGTCGCTTATACCCTTTTACCTTGTGAAATGACAAGTTGGAATGTCGCATATGCTTCTTATCCTTTATTATTTGATTTTGTCATTTGTATCTTATGCCATATTTCCTCACTCAAAAATTAAAAGCTGTGGTCAGCTGTGGTTATAAGCGACAAAAACTTCTTTAAATAACGTCAAATGACTAAAACTAAGAATACCAGTAACTGTACCATGTCTATCTGATTTTATATCTGTTTCACTTTTCACAATATCTTAATAAATGACAAAAATACGTCAGTTTTTCTAAAATTTAAAACTTTGAACGGCTCTCCTGAACATTTCATCTTTTGTCGCTTATCCCCTATTTCCTTTTAACCGTCGATATCATTTTCTTCTATTGCAAGTATTCTTCTAGTATAGTAGTGCGGACAACAACAATTCGGAAAAATTGTCACAGTAATTAGATCCGAGCCTCATCATTCTTATTATGTATTTAGCATAAGTTTACCCATTGTTGGGTATAGGTCTCTTCTTTTACGCCAGCTGTTTCGGTTCTGTGTAAAATGTCATTTCAATATTTGTGCTCAATTGATCCTGGCAATCTAGTACAGTGTTTATAATCGTGTGCTACGTTTAAGATACAGTTTCATGTCTTGACCTACAGTTCATATCTGGAAATAGAAAAATTTGATTTTTCATAGACACCACTAATCACGTCTATGTTTCATCATTTTACGAACATAATGTACGAGTATGTTCGCCTCCATTTTGAGTCTTAGATGTGTTGAATTTGTGACAGTGTCCAGAATGCTAGTTAATTCTTTACCTCTTAATCGGTACTTCTAAATACAAGAGACTACTACTTTAAATACATGTATCTCAAGAAATACCTATAGCTCCAAGCATGATTTTGATACTATGCTACATTTTCTGCTGTCTGGTCTGCTTTTGTATTATTCTACTGTTTGAAGATAGCCATGTTTGTGATTCACCCTACGCAATAAGCAGTAATATATCTGAAATTTTATTGAATAAAAACTTATTTACATAAAATCTGGTTTCCTGACGGGCAAATGTAGAGATTTTGATTATCACTTTACTTCTTACATCTTTGAAGAATTTTGGTGCTCAAAACTTTCACCAAGTGGATTCTCGTAAATATAACTGATTGTAATTGTACAAATATTGATAATTGTAATAACCATGAATATAATGATGGAGAACTGGAAAATTGAGAAGGATGAAAACCACTGGATGAAGAATTACTTGAGGAAAGTTTCCATCGATTGCATACACGTAAAGAACAGGATGACCAGACTAAGCTCAATGAAGACAATTTACTGGATTACATGTAGGGAAATTCTGCTGATCAAAGCCTAAGACGATTGTGGAAATGAAAAATGAAGAAGTGTCCAATAGTAATTGTGTTAACAACTGTAAGTATGTTAAGTATATCATTTGATTTGATTTAATGGCTCTCATTACATTTACACTAATGAATGTTATAAAGAGTAAAGATTTCATTGTTTGTATTGATATAGCTCCGAAACTATTCCGATTTGAAAAGTTCTTTCACTGTTGGGAAGCTAACTATCTCCGGGTGATATGGGATTTTGATCCCGGAAATTTGGGGGGAAGGGGGATAATTGACAAAAAAATTACGCGCGGGTTAAACCGCGGAGGCGACCGCTAGTAACAAATAAATAGTATAATACCGGCGACTATTTTAAAAAAAATCTCTAACGCGCTTTTTGTTAATTTTTTTTTTTAGTTTAGTGTCGCGCCAAAAGTGACCCGTCATAATTATATTGTGACGTCGTAAAAATGTACTCAAAGTAACTTCGATTCAAATGTGCAGTAAAATCCTTTGTAAATCGCTTAAAATATTTTATAACGAACAGTTATGAATACGAGTAACTGCAATTTACATTAAAAAATTCACAATAATAATCAAACTGTCAATAAATTAGTATTTTTTTCTGCTTTAGTGACGTCACTTACGAGAAAAAAAATGGCGGTCGGTGTTTTCGGTCACGTGATATAAGTACAGATAATTTAAGTACGATTTTTATTTTGAAAACGATATTTTTAATGTTGTCTTAACATGTTTTTATTATTCCAACTCTGTAAAATATAAGATACTTTAATAATTTTATTTTGACAAAACTCTATTCTGGATGTACGAGTATAATTTCACTTACATGTCCTTCGTAGAGGTCTTCAATGATAAGTAATGCTATAAAAAACATTTGATACATGTATTATAATGAATTGGTAAAGTAAGTTCTAGATAAGACAATCTTCCACTACGATTATTTAACAGCATGGTTTTAACTATTCTTCAACATTAATTGGAATGATAATTATCAGTTTTTTATATTTTCTGAACACAAAAAGTAATTATTTATTAATAAGTAACTAGATAAAGCCGCTGCTTTGTCCATATGTAGTTAAGTCCCCAATCCCATTGAATAATGATATTTATTTATTAAATATTTAAAAAAAAGTATAAAATTATGTAATGTTGATCCGTTGTGTGCCACCCATAGTACTAAGGTAAGCTTAGTTTAGGGGTAGAAAGCGCTGTTTGAATTACATCATCATCTAAGGCATTACAGCCGCGCGTGGGCCTTAGCCTGGTCAAGTATCTTTCTCCAATCGAGTTTGTTTTTGGCCTTCTCCCTCCAGTTCCTCACACCGATTGCCTTGATGTCATTTTCGACGCCATCCAGCCACCTGAGCTTGGGCCTGCCTCGGCTTCTACGACCGTCAGGTTTGCCGTCCAGCAGCCGCTTAGGTACTCTAGCCTCGTCCATTCTGATAACGTGTCCTGCCCAGCGTAGGCGTCCAATTTTTATGACCTTAATGACGTTAGGCTCATTGTACTGTTTGAATTACGTCCAAAGATATTTTATTATTATTATAATAACTTACTATCTCATGTCCTTCACAGATTACGGAAAGGTACACAAACTTATGTAAGTAGTTCCTTTAAAATAACGACATGTTAACCGTATTCTATGTAGAAAGGTTCTCGAACATTTTTAGAAAAAGTGAAACGAAGTCAATTAAGATATTTTTGTGATGAACGAAAGAACAACAATCCGTCTTAGGACTTATTATGAATGAACGAATGACTCAGTCGTAATATTGTTGAAAAAAAATTAACATATAAATAGAGTGAGGACATCTTTGATAAAATTTTATTTCCGAAGAAATACGTTTGCGAAATTCGTTGCTTAAATAAAAATTACAGACTCGTACGCCGTACAGTTGTCAAGTGTTTAGCTCAAGAATAAGTAGTGTTAATTTGATCCGCATTTGTGTGAAGGAAAAAAGATTTTGGATCTGAAAAATTTCGTCTTTGTTATTTTTGTTGGTAGTAAATAGAAATTTTACGGTGTAACCTGGTCCTGCATGGTTCGAATTGTGATATTGGTGGAAGTGCGTGTGGCATCATGTCAATAAGTATCATGGTTGTCGTTGGGCCAAGATTGATAAGGCCTTGGAGTGACATACGCAGACTTGAATATACTCGTAAGGTTGGTGTCTTTGTTTACACATACAAGATGATCTCCTCTTCCTAAGTGATCAGTGTTCAACGGACCGCCTCCGTGGAACAGTGGCTAAGCCGCTCGGGTATAAAAACACGGAAGTCGTGGGCTCGATTCCCGCTTTGGGTCTGGTTGGTGGTAGGGCTTTTCAGAGTCCGACTGGCTAGCTACCACCCCCACAGATGAAATTTGCCGCCGTAACAGCTCTGGCTATGTTCCGGTAATATTAATGTGGGAGCCAGTACACTTGAAATCAGAGGCTCGAAGATCAGACGAGTCTACAGTTTGGCAGCACATTGAGGGACGCCAGGTAAAGCGTCTCTCAATAGAATAAGGCCGCAGTGGCCGCTTACCATCAGGTGGGCTGCGTGCCTGTCTGCCAACTGACCTAGTATAAAAAAAAGTGTTGCCCAAGGACAATATTTGCAACTTCAGAGGCGTTGCATACGTTGCACTTAGGAAGGAATACGCTCTTTTCATGTAGGTCGCTAGGTCGTATCTTATCGGAAAGACTGCTGAAGGTAATTTTTTCCAAGGTTTGGTTGTGCGTGGCAATAATGTCGCAGCGTGCATTTGTTGACAACCAAGTATCGAGGTGCTTCAGATGGCATAATCCTTCAAAGCGCTAGATCTTAATTGTTAACTCTATACCTGTATACATGTACTAGCTTTCCGCACGCGGTTTCACCCGCACGCTTCTTTTTTTAAATATCCCGCGGGAATGAGACGTTTCCCGTAGGAAATTTATAGTCTATGTCCTAATCAGGGTTATAAACTATACGTGTGCCTTTCATCTAAATCCGTTTAGCCTTTAAGGCGTGATTGAGGAACAAACAACCAAACATCCAGACTTGCGCATTTAAAATAATTAGTAGACTTTAAATAAATAACTAGCCCCAAACTAAGCCTTAGCTTGTGCTATGGGTGCCAGACGGATAAACATTACTTATAAACTTTTTTTGTAAATGCATACATGCATAATGTACAATACATAAAAACACCCAGACCGATACAAATAGACATGTCATGCACACAAATGTTTGTACCGTGCGGGGATCGAACCCGCGACCTCCGGTGTAATAGCCGACTTCTCGACCATTACACCAAATGTATATAGGTATACCGTTTTTTGTTTCCATCAACATGTTGTTTTTGCATGTCGTGACAGCCTTTAATTAAGGCAACACTATTAATTGTGCCTATACCCTGTGTAAAAGCTAAGATAAGGTGTATGCTTTGTTGGTTGTCCTGAGTAAATAATAAACTCTCAAAGGCATTATTGACGGAAATTTTTCGTTAGTGTTTGGGTTTTTCCAGTAACATTATCTTCTGTTATTAAAATTAGTCGGCATGACTAAGTACTGTTGGCTCATTGTGATCTTCGCCAGTCTACCACAAAATTACGTTTATTCCCGATGTCCCCCACTATTTTTCCACCTCTGGTGGACATCGGGAAAAAAGTAGCTGTCTACCAGTGGGGGACAACGCTACTGAAATCATCCCGTTGGCCCCCACTGGTGGAGAATGGGAAGAAATGAGTTGCTCTGTCCCTCAGTTGGATAGTATTAATTTGACACTCGTCATTTACTCTAAAGGTGTGGTGGATGGACGCCTCGATAGTCTAGTAGTTTAACTTGAACTCGGGGTCTTGTGTTCTATTCCTGGATCGGGCTTTTGTATCGGATTTTACAAACACAGCTCGAATTTGTGATCACGTGGCATACCACGATGATGATTAAATGAGTACCCAACATATTGACGATGATTATGATTGAAATAATGAAGGCAAATGCCCTGCAGTAGGACGTGAAGTTCACAGTTATTTGGACAACAGAACTGAATACAATGGCAGTGCAATTTCTTTCTTGTGCATATTAAATTTGTAAACTTTTAAGGCTGCGCCATATAGTAGGCAAATCAAAAAGAGACCTTGTGCGGTTGACACCGCGGTGTATTCGGGACCGGGGTTAACTGACGAAACACCCGTCAAAAGGAAGAAAAACTCTTTCTACAATGGTCCGATATAAAGTATTGTATCCATTTGCTTATTATATTTTATTTTTGATTTTATACTTTAACTTATTGTCAAAACTTTAAATTGTAATCTAAAATTATACTACTTTGGACCTACTAAAACGTTAGTTTTCTACTTAAACTATTTTCGCTTCAAACCGCTTGCAGCCAGTAAAATACTCCTTTCATTTGCTAATGAGGAAAACCATATTAATTCATCGCTACAGACATGTAGAACGAAATTTACGAAATGTACTAGTATTAATGTTATTTGACACTGTTTAGTGATTCTATGCGGGTTTATTTTTAACTAGCCTTCCGCACGCGGTTTTACCCGTGCGTAATTTCCCCCCTTCCCCCATATTTCTAAGATCAAAAGTACCCTATGTCAACCGGGGATAGTGTAGCTTTCCAACAGTGAAAGAATTTTCCAAATCAGTTCATTAGGTCGTTTCGAAACCTATTCAATACAAACAATTTAAATAAATCATTCCCCTTTATAATATTAGTATAGATTGCGTTGCTATTGGGAAGAATCAGCAAGAAACTCGATTATTACTCTCATTCGCCAAAATTTTATACAACAAGTAGCTAGTGTAATAGTTAAATAATTCTTAGCCTTAGTAATACGTAGTAATTTAAACCACAAGTGGATTCTTACAGCTATGAATAAATTGAGATAAGCGAGATGGAAGGTGTTTTCATAGTTGAAAATCCTAATTGCAAACAGTATAGATTATCTATGTAAATTCAGCTGCCTTGTTTACACTCTGACAATAACGCCTCGGTATCCAATTTGGCTGGCAGCACCAGCGGGCGATGGCGGCGGCGGGAGCGGCAGCGGCGAGATGTTTTGTATGGAATCCCATAGACCCGTTCCCGAACACAACGAGGCGGGAGAGGGAGCGGCGGTGCACGCAGGCGCACTGCGGTTCACTGCTTCGTACCGCTTTTGACGGCACGCGTCAAGCCGTGACCGCAGCGCGCCCGCTCCCGCTGCCGAGGCCGAGCTTTGTTTGTTCAGTAGGTTTGACTTCGGACTTGACTTGTTAAGCTCGTGGTCTTGGGTTCGATCCCCATGTTAGTATTTTTTATGAGCAGATTTTGGATATGAGCATGATCTAAGAGTCCCTGGCCCTCTCTTCATCAATCAAAGCTACTATTCATACGTATGTCTTTTGTAAGAGGCACTTCCCCGTTCAAGCCGGCCCATTTAGACTGACAGGAACTGTCTGCAACATGACTCTTCCATACATTCAATACGCAAATGCATACACGGCAGAAATATGGGATTTTTCTCACTAGTTCCGGTCAAAAAAGTTTTGGCGGAACTAGTGATACTTTTTTTTCTCATTAGTCCCTTGTCATTTTAACTGAAGTCCCGGCGGAACTAGTGATACTTTTTCTTTTCATTAGTATACTACAACAAAGCTACCTTACTGTGGTTCTCTGTAAGGTACTACCCCAGATGAGCGGCTCGTTTGAGTGGAAGATCCACTATGCATTACCTCTCTTTGATGTTTATACTCACCATAACACAATATCAAGTATCAACCAAAGTTGTTTTTATCCTCAGTTGATTTTTGTAGTGGTAAAGCCATGCTGTTTTACTGTACGAATGGGCGTGCTCGTCCGGGGAAGTACCACCCTCTCACATAACACCAGCGTGAAATAATAGTGACTATTATTGTGTTTCGTCTGGTTTGTGAGAGTGCCGGAGGTCCACACCCCCAATGCCCCTATAGGCCGACAACGCATCAGCGATCCCTGGTGTTGCAGATGTCTATGGGCGGTGGTGATTGCTTACGATCAGTCGACCTGCTGGCTCGTTTACCGCCTCTGACAAAAAAATTCTATGCATGGAATCTAAAAGAGACAGGGGTATTTCACTAGCGTTTGCCCGCGTTGACTATACAAAATTATCCCTTAGGGATTTCCAATTTTCCCAGACTAAAGTTTATGAAAATCAAGATGATTCGTTGCGACTTGAAAGGAGGATAAACATGAACACTGTTATTTCTGTTATTCCATAGGAACTGTACAACATCCCGGCTTAAAATAGCCTATGGCTTTTCCCAAGGTCCAGTAGGTGGATCAGACTGGAATAGAAAAAAAAATTAAGTATAGTATATCAGCCTATTAATGTCCCACTGCAGGGCAAAGGCCTCCATCCTAAAAATCAACTGGATTAAAAAATAATTAAAAATATGTGATCCCCTTTCTGCGTCACAACAAAGGGGATCGGAACGGAATAAAAAAATATTTAAAATAATGGTGATATATCTTGGTGGATCACAATAAGAGGGATCAGACTGGAATAAATCGTCTAATCTATGTCTGGTACAAAGGGTATCCGCCAAAATTGCCCCAGTCCCGGCGCAAAAGAATTGTATCTCAGATTTTAGATAATTATTAGTAGAAACAATATCAGGTGTCGCTATTTCCTGATTCGGTGGCTAACATGTTTTTTTTGCCCAAAGAAGTTTCATAGGCGCTACATGCAAACATGACACTTTTTAGGAAAAACTTCATTTTAATGTACTAATTGACATTGAATTGCCAAAAAATTAATAAAAACATGATATAAACACAGTATTAGTAACTACATATGTAATATAATGTTCCTATACAAAGGCAATTTTTTTGAAAAACTTAATTTTACTGTTTTAATTAACTCATTAACAACAAAACGTGTAGGTAATTGCAAAAAAATGAATATAATAGCGTACACACTGATATGTATAACATCATAATTTTATACATTTTGTAGTTATCTTTTTTTTTATAAGGAAAAGATTATGCGCATACCTGCCGCCTTTAGTAGGTAACCGGTGTTTAACCTTTCTCTATAGCAGGACTTATTATTTTTTGTATTTTTATACAGGGTGGCCCTGAAAATCGTGGATCAAACGAAACAGGGAGATAAAGGGGGTTATTACCGACATAAAACCCTCAACAGTATGACCTCACATCGACTCTACAAAAAATTAAAGCTATTTTTTGTTTTGAAAAAAATAATGCCTTATTTTGTAATCAAATGGCAAAATAATGAAAACATATTGTTTTTTCTTTCTTTTTTTTTGTGTTCAATTATTGTCAAAGAAAGCATCTTTACATAAAAAGTATCTTTACCACTGTGGGGACACAAATTCGTGAGTAATGGCAACTTTCTTAAAAGAAATTAAGTTATACGAAAAATCAATTCCAACTTCAAAACAGTACTGTGAAAAAAAAATGTATGACCGACAAGTGACCCTGTATCAAAAAAATTAGCCTGTTTTATCACCATTTAAATGAGGTATAACACTCGGCTATTTGTAGCTAACTTATTTTACAAAACTTGTTTATTGGCGCCAAGTCTAACTTTCAATAAATTGAGCGATCAATAAAAATCGTTATTCGCGTTGATTATTTTCACTCTTTTAACAATCCTAGAGCTTTAACATTGGAATAAATACCCGGTATCTTTTGTCCTTTTCACACTCGGGTCGGGTACGTACCCGACTCGGGTCGTAGGTACATACGATCCATTGTTTTTGGCTCAACGTAATCTGTCTGCCAACTGACCTAGTATAAAAAAAAGTGTTGCCCAAGGACAATATTTGCAACTTCAGAGGCGTTGCATACGTTGCACTTAGGAAGGAATACGCTCTTTTCATGTAGGTCGCTAGGTCGTATCTTATCGGAAAGACTGCTGAAGGTAATTTTTTCCAAGGTTTGGTTGTGCGTGGCAATAATGTCGCAGCGTGCATTTGTTGACAACCAAGTATCGAGGTGCTTCAGATGGCATAATCCTTCAAAGCGCTAGATCTTAATTGTTAACTCTATACCTGTATACATGTACTAGCTTTCCGCACGCGGTTTCACCCGCACGCTTCTTTTTTTAAATATCCCGCGGGAATGAGACGTTTCCCGTAGGAAATTTATAGTCTATGTCCTAATCAGGGTTATAAACTATACGTGTGCCTTTCATCTAAATCCGTTTAGCCTTTAAGGCGTGATTGAGGAACAAACAACCAAACATCCAGACTTGCGCATTTAAAATAATTAGTAGACTTTAAATAAATAACTAGCCCCAAACTAAGCCTTAGCTTGTGCTATGGGTGCCAGACGGATAAACATTACTTATAAACTTTTTTTGTAAATGCATACATGCATAATGTACAATACATAAAAACACCCAGACCGATACAAATAGACATGTCATGCACACAAATGTTTGTACCGTGCGGGGATCGAACCCGCGACCTCCGGTGTAATAGCCGACTTCTCGACCATTACACCAAATGTATATAGGTATACCGTTTTTTGTTTCCATCAACATGTTGTTTTTGCATGTCGTGACAGCCTTTAATTAAGGCAACACTATTAATTGTGCCTATACCCTGTGTAAAAGCTAAGATAAGGTGTATGCTTTGTTGGTTGTCCTGAGTAAATAATAAACTCTCAAAGGCATTATTGACGGAAATTTTTCGTTAGTGTTTGGGTTTTTCCAGTAACATTATCTTCTGTTATTAAAATTAGTCGGCATGACTAAGTACTGTTGGCTCATTGTGATCTTCGCCAGTCTACCACAAAATTACGTTTATTCCCGATGTCCCCCACTATTTTTCCACCTCTGGTGGACATCGGGAAAAAAGTAGCTGTCTACCAGTGGGGGACAACGCTACTGAAATCATCCCGTTGGCCCCCACTGGTGGAGAATGGGAAGAAATGAGTTGCTCTGTCCCTCAGTTGGATAGTATTAATTTGACACTCGTCATTTACTCTAAAGGTGTGGTGGATGGACGCCTCGATAGTCTAGTAGTTTAACTTGAACTCGGGGTCTTGTGTTCTATTCCTGGATCGGGCTTTTGTATCGGATTTTACAAACACAGCTCGAATTTGTGATCACGTGGCATACCACGATGATGATTAAATGAGTACCCAACATATTGACGATGATTATGATTGAAATAATGAAGGCAAATGCCCTGCAGTAGGACGTGAAGTTCACAGTTATTTGGACAACAGAACTGAATACAATGGCAGTGCAATTTCTTTCTTGTGCATATTAAATTTGTAAACTTTTAAGGCTGCGCCATATAGTAGGCAAATCAAAAAGAGACCTTGTGCGGTTGACACCGCGGTGTATTCGGGACCGGGGTTAACTGACGAAACACCCGTCAAAAGGAAGAAAAACTCTTTCTACAATGGTCCGATATAAAGTATTGTATCCATTTGCTTATTATATTTTATTTTTGATTTTATACTTTAACTTATTGTCAAAACTTTAAATTGTAATCTAAAATTATACTACTTTGGACCTACTAAAACGTTAGTTTTCTACTTAAACTATTTTCGCTTCAAACCGCTTGCAGCCAGTAAAATACTCCTTTCATTTGCTAATGAGGAAAACCATATTAATTCATCGCTACAGACATGTAGAACGAAATTTACGAAATGTACTAGTATTAATGTTATTTGACACTGTTTAGTGATTCTATGCGGGTTTATTTTTAACTAGCCTTCCGCACGCGGTTTTACCCGTGCGTAATTTCCCCCCTTCCCCCATATTTCTAAGATCAAAAGTACCCTATGTCAACCGGGGATAGTGTAGCTTTCCAACAGTGAAAGAATTTTCCAAATCAGTTCATTAGGTCGTTTCGAAACCTATTCAATACAAACAATTTAAATAAATCATTCCCCTTTATAATATTAGTATAGATTGCGTTGCTATTGGGAAGAATCAGCAAGAAACTCGATTATTACTCTCATTCGCCAAAATTTTATACAACAAGTAGCTAGTGTAATAGTTAAATAATTCTTAGCCTTAGTAATACGTAGTAATTTAAACCACAAGTGGATTCTTACAGCTATGAATAAATTGAGATAAGCGAGATGGAAGGTGTTTTCATAGTTGAAAATCCTAATTGCAAACAGTATAGATTATCTATGTAAATTCAGCTGCCTTGTTTACACTCTGACAATAACGCCTCGGTATCCAATTTGGCTGGCAGCACCAGCGGGCGATGGCGGCGGCGGGAGCGGCAGCGGCGAGATGTTTTGTATGGAATCCCATAGACCCGTTCCCGAACACAACGAGGCGGGAGAGGGAGCGGCGGTGCACGCAGGCGCACTGCGGTTCACTGCTTCGTACCGCTTTTGACGGCACGCGTCAAGCCGTGACCGCAGCGCGCCCGCTCCCGCTGCCGAGGCCGAGCTTTGTTTGTTCAGTAGGTTTGACTTCGGACTTGACTTGTTAAGCTCGTGGTCTTGGGTTCGATCCCCATGTTAGTATTTTTTATGAGCAGATTTTGGATATGAGCATGATCTAAGAGTCCCTGGCCCTCTCTTCATCAATCAAAGCTACTATTCATACGTATGTCTTTTGTAAGAGGCACTTCCCCGTTCAAGCCGGCCCATTTAGACTGACAGGAACTGTCTGCAACATGACTCTTCCATACATTCAATACGCAAATGCATACACGGCAGAAATATGGGATTTTTCTCACTAGTTCCGGTCAAAAAAGTTTTGGCGGAACTAGTGATACTTTTTTTTCTCATTAGTCCCTTGTCATTTTAACTGAAGTCCCGGCGGAACTAGTGATACTTTTTCTTTTCATTAGTATACTACAACAAAGCTACCTTACTGTGGTTCTCTGTAAGGTACTACCCCAGATGAGCGGCTCGTTTGAGTGGAAGATCCACTATGCATTACCTCTCTTTGATGTTTATACTCACCATAACACAATATCAAGTATCAACCAAAGTTGTTTTTATCCTCAGTTGATTTTTGTAGTGGTAAAGCCATGCTGTTTTACTGTACGAATGGGCGTGCTCGTCCGGGGAAGTACCACCCTCTCACATAACACCAGCGTGAAATAATAGTGACTATTATTGTGTTTCGTCTGGTTTGTGAGAGTGCCGGAGGTCCACACCCCCAATGCCCCTATAGGCCGACAACGCATCAGCGATCCCTGGTGTTGCAGATGTCTATGGGCGGTGGTGATTGCTTACGATCAGTCGACCTGCTGGCTCGTTTACCGCCTCTGACAAAAAAATTCTATGCATGGAATCTAAAAGAGACAGGGGTATTTCACTAGCGTTTGCCCGCGTTGACTATACAAAATTATCCCTTAGGGATTTCCAATTTTCCCAGACTAAAGTTTATGAAAATCAAGATGATTCGTTGCGACTTGAAAGGAGGATAAACATGAACACTGTTATTTCTGTTATTCCATAGGAACTGTACAACATCCCGGCTTAAAATAGCCTATGGCTTTTCCCAAGGTCCAGTAGGTGGATCAGACTGGAATAGAAAAAAAAATTAAGTATAGTATATCAGCCTATTAATGTCCCACTGCAGGGCAAAGGCCTCCATCCTAAAAATCAACTGGATTAAAAAATAATTAAAAATATGTGATCCCCTTTCTGCGTCACAACAAAGGGGATCGGAACGGAATAAAAAAATATTTAAAATAATGGTGATATATCTTGGTGGATCACAATAAGAGGGATCAGACTGGAATAAATCGTCTAATCTATGTCTGGTACAAAGGGTATCCGCCAAAATTGCCCCAGTCCCGGCGCAAAAGAATTGTATCTCAGATTTTAGATAATTATTAGTAGAAACAATATCAGGTGTCGCTATTTCCTGATTCGGTGGCTAACATGTTTTTTTTGCCCAAAGAAGTTTCATAGGCGCTACATGCAAACATGACACTTTTTAGGAAAAACTTCATTTTAATGTACTAATTGACATTGAATTGCCAAAAAATTAATAAAAACATGATATAAACACAGTATTAGTAACTACATATGTAATATAATGTTCCTATACAAAGGCAATTTTTTTGAAAAACTTAATTTTACTGTTTTAATTAACTCATTAACAACAAAACGTGTAGGTAATTGCAAAAAAATGAATATAATAGCGTACACACTGATATGTATAACATCATAATTTTATACATTTTGTAGTTATCTTTTTTTTTATAAGGAAAAGATTATGCGCATACCTGCCGCCTTTAGTAGGTAACCGGTGTTTAACCTTTCTCTATAGCAGGACTTATTATTTTTTGTATTTTTATACAGGGTGGCCCTGAAAATCGTGGATCAAACGAAACAGGGAGATAAAGGGGGTTATTACCGACATAAAACCCTCAACAGTATGACCTCACATCGACTCTACAAAAAATTAAAGCTATTTTTTGTTTTGAAAAAAATAATGCCTTATTTTGTAATCAAATGGCAAAATAATGAAAACATATTGTTTTTTCTTTCTTTTTTTTTGTGTTCAATTATTGTCAAAGAAAGCATCTTTACATAAAAAGTATCTTTACCACTGTGGGGACACAAATTCGTGAGTAATGGCAACTTTCTTAAAAGAAATTAAGTTATACGAAAAATCAATTCCAACTTCAAAACAGTACTGTGAAAAAAAAATGTATGACCGACAAGTGACCCTGTATCAAAAAAATTAGCCTGTTTTATCACCATTTAAATGAGGTATAACACTCGGCTATTTGTAGCTAACTTATTTTACAAAACTTGTTTATTGGCGCCAAGTCTAACTTTCAATAAATTGAGCGATCAATAAAAATCGTTATTCGCGTTGATTATTTTCACTCTTTTAACAATCCTAGAGCTTTAACATTGGAATAAATACCCGGTATCTTTTGTCCTTTTCACACTCGGGTCGGGTACGTACCCGACTCGGGTCGTAGGTACATACGATCCATTGTTTTTGGCTCAGGTACCTAAGCTTGCGCGTACGTTTGGCCCACTGCTTCCTCGCTCCCCTGCTGACTCGCTACCTGCTTGTTATTACGCACGTGTTCTGCCGGTTTGCTCTTCAACGTCTCCTGAATGGACTCGGATTTCTTGTCTAACTGTGATCTAAGCTTGCCATACGGACTGTGAGTCTTGCCAAACTGTGACCTAAGCTTGCCATGCGGACTCTGTGTGATTTCTTGCCAAACTGTGACCTAAGCCTTCCAATCGGACACTGATTCTTGAAGCCTTCCCTTGTCAGCGAGAGTATGCTGACATGCATTACATCTACGGCTTTTGTAATGGCCACTGTAAGAAGAGTGGACTACAGTCAGCTGTACTCCACTCTTCTTACAGTGGCCATCTGGCGTAGCGTATGTCTCACTTAGGCAAGAATTAATGTCCGATTGGAAAGCTTAGGTCAAAGGCAAGAAATCACACAGAGTCCGCATGGCAAGCTTAGGTCACAGTTTGGCAAGACTCACAGTCCGTATGGCAAGCTTAGGTCACAGTTAGACAAGAAATCCGAGTCCGTTCAGGAGACGTTGAAGAGCAAACCGGCAGAACACGTGCGTAATAACAAGCAGGTAGCAAGTCACTGATTCGCCGCCGCGGTGGGAGCGGTGGGCCAAACGTACGCGCAACCTTAGGTACCTGAGCCAAAAAACAATGGATCGTATGTACGACCCGAGTCGGGTACGTACCCGACCCGAGTGTGAAAAGGACAAAAGATACCGGGTATTTATTCCAATGTTAAAGCTCTAGGATTGTTAAGAGTAAAAATAATCAACGCGAATAACGATTTTTATCGATCGCTCAATTTATTGAAAGTTAGACTTGGCGCCAATAAACAAGTTTTGTAAAATAAGTTAGCTACAAATAGCCAAGTGTTATACCTCATTTAAATGGTGATAAAACAGGCTAATTTTTTTGATAGAGGGTCACTTGTCGGTCATACATTTTTTTTTTCACAGTACTGTTTTGAAGTTGGAATTGATTTTTCGTAAAGCTTAATTTCTTTTAAGAAAGTTGCCATTACTCACGAATTTGTGTCCCCACAGTGGTAAAGATACTTTTTATGTAAAGATGCTTTCTTTGACAATAATTGAACACAAAAAAAAGAAAGAAAAAACAATATGTTTTCATTATTTTGCCATTTGATTACAAAATAAGGCATTATTTTTTTCAAAACAAAAAATAGCTTTAATTTTTTGTAGAGTCGATGTGAGGTCATACTGTTGAGGGGTTTATGTCGGTAATAACCCCCTTTATCTCCCTGTTTCGTTTGATCCACGATTTTCAGGGCCACCCTGTATACATTACATTCGATATAAACATGTCCCTCAAACAACACAGAAACACAACATAACAACAATAAACTCAATAACAACATTATGTACTAGGGTATGTGTGTGTTTTATTAATTTGTTTGCCAATTCAATGTCAATTAGTACAGTAACATGAAGTTTTTCCTAAAAAGTGTCATGTTTGTATGTAGCGCCTATGAAACTTCTCTGGGCAAAATAACCATGTTAGCCACCGAATCCGGAAATAGTGACACTTGATATTGTTTCTACTAATAATTATCTAAAATCTGGGATACAATTCTTTTGCGCCGGGACTGGGGTTTTTTTCTATGGGATTTGGCGGAAACCCTTTCTTAACAACCGGTCAAGTGATTAGATTACGTATTGAAAAGCGTAGGTAATCACTTTTTTATAAACTTTGAGCGTAACGCCTCGATGGTCTAGTGGTTTAAGTACCGAGAACTCGGGGTCCTGGGTTCAATTCCCAGGTCTAGCTAACTTTGTGTCGGTTTTTTCGAACACAGCTCGCGTTTGTGACCCGCATTTGGCAAGCGTGGTGATTAAACCAGTACCCATCATTGTAACGATAACTTGATTACAAGGATGGAGGTCTTTGCCCTGTGGTACAAGTATAACAGCGTCACAAATGAACAGTGTTATTTTCGTATTTATAATATCAGTATGGATTATAGCAATAATATCATAATATATGAAATAAATCATTTCTGCACTAGTCGCTGCTACACCTGTGCCCATGACCTGGATAGCTCGCATTAAATGTGTATTGGTGTTTACTAGCCATGTGTAACACTGTGCTGCGCCGCGCAATTGCGCCAACACAATGCTGGTGCACAATCACAGCGTAGGACCATAACCGCAGGCTAGCTAGACCTTCGGCCGTGTGTGGGACTCGAGACTCAAGCGTCCACTACCCACTAAACTCCCCCGGTTTCCCCTTCATACCCGATTGAGACGAGCCGGTACCAGCCCCGTGGCTATTGACCAGCCTATCCCCGGGAACCCTGACTTGAGAGGCCTCAAGTCAGGGTGGCGCCTAGGGAGGTCCACTTGAGTAAGCGCTTGTTTTGCCTTGGCGCAATTTTATCTACGCAAATGAGTTGAGACAGTACACTGCATTAGAGTTACTGAGTTGACGCAATGTAATGCAAAGCTTGTCTAGTGCCCCTACTTCAACAAGCTCGGTATAAAACACATGTAATTTATCTTGTAAGAATTAAATATCCTTGTTTATATTAAATACTAACCTTCCGGCCGCGGTTTCACCCGCGCGTAATTTCTGTTTTCAAATATCTTCCGCATTTCCGGGATCAAAAGTACCCTATGTCACCCGGGGGTAGTGTAGCTTTCCAACAGTAAAATAATTATTCAAATCGGTTCAGTAGTTTCTGAGCCTATTCAATACAAACAAACAAATCTTTCCTCTTTTTAATATTAGTTTAGACTAGCCTTCCGCCCGCGGTTTCACCCGCACGTAATTTCTTTTTTTAAATATCCCCCCCCCCCCCATTTCCAGGATCAAAATTACCCTATGTTTACCGGGGATAGTGTAGCTATCCAACAGTGAGAGAATTTTTCAAATCGGTTCAGTAGTTACGGAGCCTATTCAATTCAAACAAACAAACATACAAACAAACAATCAATTCTTTCCTCTTTATAATATTAGTTTAGATTAATCTCGTGTTTAGATTAATCCTGTGTCTTTACTCGTTTGTCTGAATTCCCCGATGATACCCCGGCCTGATGTAGAAAGCCGGGCTGAGTATCATACCGCTAAACTAATTAGACGACACAAATATAGGTGGGTTGAATTCCCGGTCAAGCACAATATTTATGTCGATTATTACATATAGCTCATTAATCCGCACTTGGCATCATCATCATCATCAGCCCGTAACAGTCCACTGCTGGACATAAGCCTCGCCAAATGCTTGGCACGCCGATCGGTCCTCGGCCACTCGCATCCAGCTCCTACCAGCCACCTTGCGCAGATCATCGCTCCACCTTGCCTGAGGACGCGGTCTCCACTCTAGGCAATTAAGAAAATTAGGGCAGAACCGCTCATTATAGGGAGGTCTTTGCCCCTTCAGTGGGAGACATTGAATAGGCTGGTAAACTTTTTTACTTTACAAATAGGTCTCCTAAAAAGCAATTGAACTGATTGGTTTCTCTGTCTTTCCAGGACAATGATGACCAAGTACTCCTCGACGAAGAGATGGAGAGGGTCGTGTGGAACGAGGGCCTGCCTGGTCACTCTTTACCGGGTCCTGTGCCCGGCTCGTCCCACCATTCCTTAGGGAACGCTGGCGAGCCCTGCCTCGATGTGGCCGCACCGCGCCCAAGACAAGGTGAGCTGACTCCTCAGAACTAATCAGTTTTTTTTTAAACAATTTTATATTTTTTTATATACATATTATATGAGTACCTACATTACCATGCAAACTTCCATTGAAAATTGTTTTGAACGAAATCAAGTAATTAATTTTATCTACATCCATACCCTAATATGTCTATTTTATAGTCAGGATCGATGAGCAAACGCCCTATATTTAGATTATGAGTATCTTTGGCTGCATCTTAATGTTTACATTTTAGTATCGGTAACTGATACCTTAATTACGTTCAAATTTCGAACGTCTTCTTAAAAAGTAAAAATTAATAGGTTTTTTCGATTATCGAATTAGTCGATAAGTAATTTTATGTTCCATTCATATACATTTAATTCGATGCTGAAATTATAACAATCGATTTGAGAATCGAAATCAACTCGAGTCTAGATTGTTTATGAATTTTAAAAACTATAACAAACGTCATTTATTCAAATTGACCTACAAAATAAAAAAAATACCGACACGGCAATGCTTCCAGGAACAAGTGACCTTACTAATTGAACCATCTTACCCTTTTGGCGATAAGGCTATTGTAATAGCTACTCGTTTATTACTTCTTTTGCAAAAGATACAAACTTCTAACGATTCCGATATCGCAAACGTGTTCCATGCAAAAACCAATACACGACACGTTAATGCTTCCTAAAAACAAGTAACTTTTCAGAAAAAAATATAACCTACTCACTAAAGGATCCTTCAAATCTAAAACTTACTTGTGTACTCAACTGTACAAAAATCAAAAATAAGATTTTTATTGGCGGTGTCAAATGACGAAGTCGAAAAAAGTTATTCCCGTTTGGAACCGCGATATTATTAACGGTGTCAAACGGCCAATTCAAAAAGAGTCCTTGTGCGTTTGACACCGCGGTGTATTCGGGACCGGGGTCAAACGACGAAGCCCCCTACATAATTAGGCATTAAAATACCCGCCCTCATTATGCAACAGCCACATAAATAACTATTTTTTAATACGTCATAAATCGTCAACCGCAATTTACCTCTCATTCAATCAACTCAAATATAAAAACATCGATCAAACTTATAAAGAACTACGAACTTTTATAATATGTATGAACCCTTCATAGTCCAGTCAAATAAGACTTTGAAGGTTACAAAAATTCCCATAGAGCTGAAAATTGGTATGAATGTTCAGAATACTATTATAAATGAATTGTGAAAAGTCCTCATCAATCCTCCTTGTGCATTTTTTTCTATTGATGTTGAAAGTTTGCAAAAATAGGTTTTTCGCGTTTTTCAGCTAAACGGTGAGTTTTACAGCAAAATAGTTAAGACAAAAATTGTAGATCATCCGATTTTCTACAAAAAATGTATTCACACTTTTTTCATAAGTATCGCCATTTCCGTGATATAGCGATTGAAAAAATTTAAAAAAAATATTTTATTCGTAATATGCACGTAAATATACTTTTAAATTCATTTTTGATCCGTTTTACGAGTAAAAATATGAGTCCCTATGTCTTATACCTACATACAAATTATAAAATTCCAAGAATATAAATGAACGTCAAAAACTCTGCCCCTATATTCATTTAACAAAGTTTGTGCATTTTACTGTTTTTTTAAAAAAATTGCGCAATTCTTCTTTGTTTGTAGTCAACCTTTGACTGAAAGTGGAGTTGTTACTGTTATCGCGACATGAAAGCATTAATTGATGCAAGTATTGAAAGAGGTGATGGGTTTTCGGAGTACCTGAAAGACCAGACATCTGTAAAAGTTCATGTGCAGCGTCGAAAAAAGTATACTCGAAAAAGTAGCATTGATGCCGTGAAAAGACGGCGCCAAGAAGAAGCTGGTTCATCAAAAATAAGTCCTCCTCAAACTAGAGCAAGTGAACTAGCCGCAAAATAAACATTACTGATTGAACTACATTTTGCTTCAATCAGTGATGTTTATTTTGCGGCAATGAATTAAATGAAGAGTTGGAGAAGAAAAAAGCACTGCAGTACTGTCGTAAGATTTTTAAAGTGACTACACTTTCGTTCAAAGACAGTATTCTAACTATAGCTTAAACTCGTTGTGATGATGTAGCCAAAGCTGTTGCTGCTCGAATTGAATTTGAATATGATTTAGTTGCTGCTGAGGCTAAGTATCATAACGATTGCTACAATTCTTTTTTGAAACCGACCACTGGGGTTAACGTGGGTTGTCCTCAAGATGAAGCTACAAATATACTCACCGGCAATGAAACTTGGCAACTGGGCTTTTTTCATACAAACATGGTCACTTTAGCGTCTCATAGATAGAAAACTATTTGCAGGTGTGCAATGATTATTACGTCAATGGAGAGGCCAAATGCCCAATTTTTGAATCACAGTTTCAAAATTTGCCAAAAACCGCTCAATTGTCTCAAAAAGGAAAAACAATAAACCGAACTCAACGTTCCATACTACAGTGTATACTACGATGTATGATGGTACTGCAGTACTTTTTTCTTCTCCAACGCTTCATTTAATTCATTGCCGCAAAATAAACATCACTGATTGAAGCAAAATGTTCACTTACTCTCGCTCTAGTACGAGGAGGACTTATTTTTGATGAACCAGCTTCTTCTTGGCGCCGTCTTTTCACGGCATCAATGCTACTTTTTCGAGTATACTTTTTTCGACACTGCACATGATGTTTTACAGATGTTTTTCAGGTACTCCGAAAACCCATCATCTCTTTCAATACCTACTTGCATCAATTAATGCTTTCATGCCGCGATCAACAGTAACAACTCCACTTTCAGTTAAAGGTTGACTACAAATAAAGCAGAATTGCGAAATTTTTTTTGAAAACAGTAAAATGCACAATCTTTGTTAAATGAAAATAGGGGCAGAGTTTTTGACGTTCATTTATATTCTTAGAATTTTATAATTTGTATGTAGGTATAAGACATAGAGACTCATATTTTTACTCGTAAAACGGATCAAAAATGAATTTAAAAGTATATTTACGTGCATATTACGAATAAAATATTTTTTTTTAATTTTTTCAATCGCTATATCACGGAAATGGCAATACTTATGAAAAAAGTGTGAATACATTTTTTGTAGAAAATCGGATGATCTACAATTTTTGTCTTAACTATTTTGCTGTAAAACTCACCGTTTAGCTGAAAAACGCGAAAAACCTATTTTTGCAAACTTTCAACATCAATAAAAAAAAATGCACAAGGAGGATTGATGAGGACTTTTCACAATTCATTTATAATAGTATTCTGAACATTCATACCAATTTTTAGCTCTATGGGAATTTTTGTAACCTTACTTCTATTTTAAGACCTAATTTGACTGGACTATCATGGGCGAGTTCGACTCGCACTTGGCCGCTTTTTAATTTTAAGTGTTATAAATTATAATAATAATAAATCTGCCTCTGCCTCTAATTTCGGTTCCGATTCTGGTTCCGATTCAATTTCCGATTCCGATAAATCAAATTTTAAAACTCCGATTCCGATTTCGGTTCCGATAAATTTACCTCCATTACATCCCTGGTCGTAACGTAATACGTTACGTTAATACATTAACGTAAATTACCATATATCGCCACAGACTTGATAACACGCTAGATTGAATCAATCCGCCTTAAGTGGAAGACGAATGAATTCTTTATATGTTAAACAACACCTCATGGTCGGAGGGTGCACCCCCTTCTTGAAAATATAATCACTCGCTGAATGCATCGCTTTTAAGACATTCACGAAGTATTAACACGTCATTATCATATAGTCCACTGTGTAGACGGTTGCGAACGGGGGAACACCTCCGAAGCACTCTATAGACACTGAAATTATTGGGAATGATCACTTATTAATTTATTACCGCGTCGAGTCCGGGACTTTCGGGAAAAAATCAAAAATGATTTTTTTATTTTACGTTGTTGTCAAATGGGTGATTGTTTTCTTAATTTGGATTTGGATTTAGCTTGGATTTTTCAAAGTGAACATTATTCGATGGTTATTTATTTGGGTAAAATTTACTAATGGAAGTGTTTGTCAATAACTATATTGAAGATTCTCAAAAAATGCCAGAAGCAAAAAGGAAACAAAAAGAAAAAAAGAAAAATAGTATGTTGTCAGTATTTTGGCGGAGATTGAGAAATTTCTTTTCGTGTAAGAACACACAAATCGTGCCGATTCAAATTAGAATCATCGGACAAGCTGTGAGAGAAGAAACTATTCGCGTTTACGAATATTTCGAATAAAAATATATTCAAAAAAAATTTTATGTCGCGGTTTAACCAACGTTTTGGGAGATGGCAGACATACCAATATACACCGTTGTATTTATATCCCTTTATAAGAGCAGGTAATATTTTCCTATTATTTTAGCTTTCAGCACTAGTTTCTTAGTAAATAAAACAAATTAAAACGTATTAAAATCGCAGTTATATGCCTATATTAAATAATTTTATTTTGAACAATTATCATAGCTTTTATTATTTTGTGTGATTGGCAGCTCCAGCAATGAGTGTTTGAATAAATTAAGTACTCTTTGTGAGTCGTTTATGTTCATCCTTGATAGTTTTGATTGATAGAACCTTTAACTTACTCGTAGTTGAAAAACATATTATTATTAATATTTAAGTAGGATTAGGTATGTGAAGGATGATTAATGCGTGAAGCGAAACGTTTGAGAAAGAGTGAGAGAAATGACTGATGAAGAGAGCACATTTGAAAATGGAATAAACACGAGGGCTAGCAACTGGCAAATTGCTTTTTTGAATCGTCAATTCGCCAAACGTTTTACAATGTTTGTGAACAGAATTGTTTCGTTTCATATTAATTTATCAAAGTGCTATACAATTTAAAAGGTTTAATAGCAAAATAAGTATCATTTACACTTACTTTGTTATAAACCTTGAGGAGCAAAATGTATCCGACGATCGCTTCATATTATAGATTATCCTTTAACTTCAGTATTAAAATGTGTAAAATTGTAATGTTATCTGTTATTGTCAAAGGACACAGTGGGTAAGTAGTCTAGTATGTTTAATTGTTTTTTTTTTTATGTGTTTACTTATTTGAATATGAGGCAGCCGTTCAAGTGTGACACCTGGTTATAAGTGATCAATAATTGTTTTTAGACACCTGCGACTTGGTCTGAAAGAGTGTCCACATCTGGCGAATGTGCAACTCTCGAGCAGTTTGCGAGCTGCTCGCGAGCAGTCACGACAATGGTTTGGTGCGCCTCTTTAGTGCAACTCATGCAAGGCTCGTATGAGGCGTGCGCGATCTGCGTGCACTCAATTCTCGCGCTTACAGTTCCGTTTAATGCTACGTTACGTGTTACATGGCAGGTGAGAGCTGCATTAAAAATGCACGCGCGCAGCTCGCTAACGGCTCGCGAACTACACATTCGCGGCACATCCGCTAGATGTGGACGCACCCAGATGCATTGCTTGCCTTTGAAAGAATATAGAAGGAGGGGGAGGAAGTGAAATGGGAAATGGAAAGGAGGAAGGAGGAGAAGGTGGGGTCTCGCTAGAGCCTCCGACACGGTCACCCCCAAACGCAGCGTAACAGCAAAGCTACTTCATACGTCGGTCTACTTAACTGTGAGGAGGTGGAAAACTTCCCCGATTAAGTGACGTTCGACACAGATTTTTCTCTGTGCTTCGCAAAGTTTTGTAGTGGTAGAGCCATAAAGATTTAACGGTTCGATTTGAACACGTTGCTACTTCCGGACTCACAAAAGAAGCACGCAAAGAGCTTCAAACGAAATATTTGCCGCCAGCAAATAGACGGATTTGCAATAAAATTGTGTTTTATTTAGTTATTGCCAGCATAATACATAGTTGACGACCTCACATAATTATGTTTTATGAACGGGACTGTACCTTTAAAGTACAAAATTCGCAATAAATTATGACTGGGTGCCAAAATGGGAATTTACTTCCTATCCCATCGAAACGAAACTAAACCTGCTGCTGTTTTACTGTACGAATGGGCCGGCACGTCCGGATAAGTACCACCCTCTCACACAACACCAGCGTGAAATAATAGTCACTACTATTGTGTTTCGTCTGGTTTGTGAGAGTGCTGGAGGCCCACACCCCCATTTAAAATGTCGGCAACGCGTCAGCGATCCCTCTGGTATTGCAGATGTCCATGAGCGGCGGTGATTGCTTACCATCAGGCGACCCGCTGGCTCGTTTGCCGCCTCTGACATAAAAAAAGCTACTTCATACATACGTCGGTCTACTGTGAGACGGTGGAAAACTTCCCCGACTAAGTGACTTTCGACATAAACTTTTCTCTGTGCTTCACAAAGTGAGTTCAGAAGACGGACACGGAAGACACAGTTTTGTAGATAATAATATATTATGATTTTTTTTTAAATTGGTTAGAAATCACTACCTCAAGGGAAAATTAAGGAACACAGCCAATATGGCTGTGTTCTGGCAATATTCATATAGGAGCCCGTTAACTTGAAATCAACGGTACATTGAGCGACTCTTCCAGGTTAATAGTTACCTTCCATCGGGTGGGCTGCGTGACTGTCTGCCAACTAATATAAGCCTAAAATGTAAGTTTTAAAGATTAAGTAGGTAAATTCACATTGCATTGATATCGGTGCATCAAAAGTGACTCGACGATATAACGTTTGTATTATCAGATATTCGTATTCGTATTTAATAGTTGGTTATTACGACAGTCTAAAGAATTAATGATAGGCAATAGCGGCTCGTCCCTTTTAAAAGCTGTAATTATCGAGTAATATGCAACGTCAATTTACTTACGATCGAATGTTTCTTGGACAAATGTAGCAATTATAAATTGTTATTTTGTTTCGCCTTTATTAGGATGGAATATGGTCCAATTTACGGTGGCTACATTATGTCACTAACCGAAGGACCTTGATAACTTATAACATTTTCTATAGTACCCTAGCTTCTAATGTAAGGGAAAGCTGATTGATAGCCACAAGGCTGAAACCAGTTAGTCCCAATCAGGTGGTAACGGGAAACCGGGGGAGTTAAGTGGGAAGTGGGACTTTAGGTCTCGGCCTCGAATTTCGCGGGCAGCGGGACGGCAGCGGTAGCAGTAGCGGCAGCTGCGAGGTGTTTTGTATGGAATCCCATAGACCTGTTTTCGAACACAGCGGGGCGGCAGCGGGAGCGGCTGCGCACGCAGGCGCGCTGCGGCGCTGCTATATTGATGTGTTTATTGACATAAATAATTAACGGCCACGTTTGTTTTAGGCAACTCTGCAAGTGCTACAGATCTGTCTCCTTTGACCCAGGAGCCCGAAAGCGACTACGCACAACATGAGGTAAGGATTGCCCTTAAATAGTAGTAAATAAATCAATAAAATAATTATCACTTACTTTTGATCTGACCCCAAAGAATGGCACTAAGGCACAGACAACGAAAGTAACACAAATATATTATCCGATTCAAATGCTATTAGGATAATACCTTTTGCAATTGTGCGACAAATGACGATAACTGCGCCTGTCCGTAACGTTAGCAACTTAGCAACGCATTATTTTGTCAGTAAGTATGTGTGGTGTGTGTCAGTTTTCACTGACGCGTAACGCAACTCTAAAAGGTATTATCCTAATAGCATTTATATTTAAATACAAAATAATAAACATCCAGACACAGGACCAGAGCAAACATTAAGTAATCTCATAAACGTTTGTCCTCGGTCGGATCCGCACCCATAACACCCTGGCAGACTGCATCACTATCAAATGAGCCTTCGGACCAGTTTCATAATACATTGAATGACATAATTTTTCCTCGTTCATTGTCCGACACTTATAATTTACTATTATTTAAATGTATGCAAAGACGAATGTTTGAGGCATCCGGCGACTGGGCCCGCAATCAACTAGGACCGCGGTCCCAGTTGCCGGATTGACTAAATATGTTTACATTGATAAAGTGATGGCAATAATATTTTCCTGCTTCACCTTTTCAACGTGAGAAAAATGCATGTGAGCTCGCCGAGGGTGCTCCCAAATAAAAATCAAATAATGCATCGTCAAAGGTCTTTGTGTGTCCTTTACCAGGTAGTCGTTTTTTATGTTGGAAATTATTTTCCCTCACGATACACCCAATTTAATAGTTAAGGCTTCGCACAAACTGGCTAACAACAATAGCTAGCGGGGCGCTCTGATTAGGTTATTTACCTTACCACATTAGCTGATGGTAAGTTGAAATCTTCTATTAACTATCCCCTTATTACGATTTATTTTAAAATAAGTCTTATAAGACTTAATTCAGGTTCAGTCATATCTTAAAATATTTGGGTATATTGTTTAATTAGTGGACAAAATAATTTGAGAATGAGAAGACGCGTCCGAATTTTCAGTCTGCGCAAACCGATTTGACTAATTTTAGCCTTGAAATATTCGTGGATGTCCAGGAAAGGTTTAAACGATAAGAAAATACGGGAAATTGCGAGGAAAATACTAAAGTGATACGAAGTTCACCGGGTCAGCTAGTTTTATATAAATATTGTCCGCGACGGAGCGACCGATCTTCCGCGTAGGTATTAGGTGCCCGCTATTTAATTTTGTATTGGCGTTCCGTCGCAAAAGATCCGCTACGCAATTTCCGTCAAGTGTGCCGACGGCCTTTTTTAATTTAAGGAAAAGCGGAACACTTTAATATTTCTCTCCAATATTGTAACTGTTCCTGAAAGTGTGAACAAAATATGAATTAATTTTCCATGTTTTATTAGTTTTTCTTTGACAATTTTACGGTAAAATTTAATTTAGCTTTACAGTAAACGCATATATTATGGTGCATTGTCCCTTTTTTAAAATTAACTTTTATTTAGTGTAGGAGGACTTGGAAATAACGGCTGAAAGTTCTGTCTTCCCTATAGTATAGTAGTATTCAATTAAGGGATATTTTGTAACCAATTTTCAATCAATATATTTTTTATACAAAAATATTTTATTACGTCTAGAAAATGACATTTGTAGTTTATTTTAAATAAAAATTATCTAAAACAACCAAGGACGTCAGTGGCAAGTGAATGCATTTTTCTTGAAACATTTGCATGACTAAAACCACAGAACAATCTTTTCTATGACTAAAACGTTAATTTGCGTACATTACTTTACACAAAGCAGAAATTCGTTTGCCCAATATCCGTATCAAATATGTAAAATATCTAATAGTAGAGAGTATAAGCACAAATGACTACGCAGCATTTTTAGAACTAGAACCTATTTGTATAAATAAATAAATAAATATCTCTGGACATTAAGCACAAAGCGCCATCTAGCCCCAAACTTAGTACTATTATATTATATTCTGTGCCCAAGCTATAGCCCAGCATAGAACAAAATAATATATAATAGTACGAAGCATTAGCTAGCTTGTGCTATGGATGCCAGACAACGGATAAACATTACTCATATATGTTTATTTTTATTGTAAATACATACGTCTCCGATTTTGCAGAGTTCGGGATTGCTCTAAGATTAAGAACAATAAAAACAGAATTTATTTGAAGGTATATTTATATACCCTGACCTGAATAGTTCCGGTCCTTTGTATTACCTGTTTAAATAATATTAGAGAAAAATATGTTTATGTTTTTGTCTAAAGTTATAGATACGGAGATTGTAAGGAGATCTCGTTTCTGTCATCATGGGATTACCCACTTGACATCCTTTTGTGATAGTTCGTCTTTGAGCTACTATTCAACCCTCTTTTGTTTAAAGGAGACATGTGTGTTTTGTATTTGAGTGGTTTCAATAGCCGCTTCACATGCGTAAGATCGTTCCTTAAAATCTCTTAGTGAACGTGCGGATTTTTCTATGTATCTATTACCTACTACCACAAGCTCCGTACTCCCTGAGTGTCAGACCTGATCAGTCGAAGGAGTTGCGTAGACGTAGACACTTTTTGTTGCCGACACGGCACACCATTGTAACATTTCATGTAAGTAACTTATCACGAAGGCTAAGAAGTCTAAGAACTCACGCAGCGCGGATTGTATTCGCGCCCGCACCGGTTGCGGGTCCGCCAAGCGATCGCTGAGCGCGCGGGCGCTACCCGCCGCGCATCGCGTCGTGCAAATGCTCTTACTTTTTTTATCCTACATAATATTATATACTTAAATGCGAAAGCCTGGATGTTTGGATGTTTATTACTCAATCACACCTAAACGACTGAACGGATTTAGATGAAATTTGGCACACGTATAGTTTATAACCCGGATTAGGACATCTATAGGCAATAAAAACGGGAAACGTCTCGTTCCCGCGGAAATAACAATTTTGAAACTACTGAACCGATTTGAATAATTCTTTCATTGTTGGAAAGCTACACTATCCCCGGTGAACATAGGGTACTTTTGATTCCGGAAATGTGGGGGGAAGGGGAGGATATTTGAAAAAAGAGATTACGAGCGGGTGAAACCGCGGGCGGAAGGCTAGTATTATTATAAATCAACATTCTACAGAGGCTGCGAGATCGCAACCGCTGCGGGCGCGATTAAAAACCGCGCCGTGAGTTCTTAGCCTTAGCCAGTGTCTACGTCTTCGCAGAGTCGCGTGATAACATATTATGACACTTGTGTACGTCTAACGCCTAACCACTGTTCCACGGCCAAATCGATGATTGTATGCAGTATGCTTTGTTCTTCATCACAATATAACCGCAGATTGTATAAAAACATTCCAATTTCAAAGCTCCAAACAGAATTCAAAGCATTCCATAATATTGAACCGTCACAATGCGTTTCTACGCATTGAATAGCGGATCACTGGAACGTCTGGACAATAGCCTCGGCGTCCACACTCGGTATTTATTAACAGGATCGACGGATTTTATTTATGGACGCGCACAAACATGTCTACTTGAGTCTTGCTGCCTTTGGTAAGCGTCCACAGGTCTGCAACGCACGCATCGGACGCATCGCACGCAACGGATTTTAGTTTGCCTTGTATAAAAACTCATACAACAGCGTACACTGATCGGCATTCCGTATGACGTCATCGGCAATGCCTACCATGCGATGCGTCCCGATTACGTCATACGGAATGCCGATCAGTGGACGATCAGTGGATTGCTGATACTCGCGTCGGCAATCCGATCACTGCCGAACAGTGGACACAGTCTGTAAAATTAATGCGTTTGATGTCGTGGTTTCATGCGATTCGTCCGATGCGTCTAATGCGTGCGATGGTTTGCTAGCTTCAATGGTAGATGGTATTCCATGAAGCACTATGTTACAAGTTATTCTTAGTTTGGGGTGAAAGAAAAAACATTTATTTATTAATAAAAATCATTCTTATCCCCAGGGCCAAGAGTCATCGTCATGGGGCACGCTGTCCGCGGGCACTGCGCGTGCGCACGACGACGAGCGGCGCGTGCAGTTCGACAGGACGCACCTGGCCCACGAGAAGGACGACAGCTCCGGAAATGACAGTGACAGCAGCCACACACACGGCCGGTATCTTGAGTGAGTACCATTTTAAATAGTGTTTTAATAATAGGATAAAAAAAATTACTGAAACAAAGTTAAACAAAAAATCCATAAGGGTTCCGTTTTTTGCCATTTGGCTACGGAACCCTAAAAAAAGAACTTAGCAAAAAATCTTACGTGTACTTACTAAGATGGCGCAGGCGCGCACACTCCGGAAAATCACAGCAGTGCTGGAGCTCTGGACCGAGCTCAGATGGTTTGAGTGACGGTGGTGGTAACGTATTTTCACGTACAATGGCCCATTTTAGAGGCCAAGTGCGGTAAATCCCCGACTAACCTAAGCCTAAACCTAAGATGGTGCAGCGACCCAAAATAAGACTTGGCCTCCGGCAATAAGGATCTCCACTCCGGTCTATTTTGGGCCGCCTCCCTCCAGTTAGCAAAACATCTGAAAGACACAAATCAAAAACCACAAAAATAAATTTAAGGAAACGATAGGTACCAAAATAGTACAAATAGGATAAAATACTTTGAGATACCCCATCACGTAGCGCGTAGTAAAGATATCCTCAGATTCTGCTCCCTCCTCATCTTAAAAAGGATTACCTACCGACTAAATTCTAAGCGTAGATTTTAGGCAAAATTCCTTATAGTCTCGTTGATGGTCGTGGTTGGGATAGGCCGCAGTGCCCGCTTACCATCAGGCGCGTGCCTGCCTATGAAAGTATACCAATAAAGTAAAGAAAAAAAATATTATTTATACTTATGGGCTGGTCAATAGCCACAAGGCTGGTACCGGCTCGTCCCAAACGGGTGTGAAGGGGAAACCGGGGGAGTTTAGTGGGTAGTGGGCGCTTTCTTTAGTCTCGAGTCCCACACACGCTGCAGGTCTAGCTAGCCTGCAGTAACGGTGCATAAAAGCATTCTCCTCCTATAAAAAAATTATAATATAGGTACTTACTAAATTATGCAATTTATCCTCAAGGAAACAGAAGTCAAGTGACAAAAAAATCGCATTGACAAATCGCGTGTCAGATTGGTTTGCTTTTATCTCAATTACGCGATATTCGCGATACAAGGCGATATAAAATAAAATCGCTACGTAGCTACACTTTATTTTACTTGTCATTTGTGTGTGAAAAAGTCTGGTGGTTCATGTGTCTCAACTAAGTGAAAATTTTAGAGAACGGTGCGTATTTTGTTTTTCCTTTTTTAATTCGTCTTATGTTCTTGAAACTCGATTTCTTGGATTATAATATTATGTGCTGTACTTTCAAATTTCTAAGAATATTAGAGTTTTATGTATATTTATTAATTTTTGACTATAGGTACGCTGTTCTACTATATTTATATGATAGAAAAAAAGATTGACGTTTTTGCAAGTCAATCTTGACGTGAATCAAGTATGTACTTACAAAAATCGATAACAAATTAAAATGGTAACTTAATATAAAAGAAAACTATTCTTAACTGATATAATTATGAACTGTGATTTCAAAATACAAGACTTACGTGGCCACAAAGTGAAATAGTACAAGCGTAATAAATAATTCTTAACGATAAAAAGAAAATCTGTACAATATATAAAATTACTAGTCACGTTTCTTCGCTGAATGATAGTCATCGTAGATAGGCGAAAGCTAGCCACCAGTGATGTTCCTCCATCTTCCTCCCTCCAGCCACCAGTGAATAAATAATAATGATCAACAACCCTGCGTAGACACTTTTTGTGTCCACTAACTTATTACATACAAGGTTACAATATGGTGTGCCTTCTGAGCAACAAAAAGTTGCAACGTCTGCGTAGCGCTTTCCGGTGGAGGTATAGATATCACCCTTTATGTTTTAATACCTGTGTCTGAGTTTGTCTGCCTGAGGAAACAAAAAAGATGAGGTCTCTTTTCAAATATGTCTTATACGTCGACTTCTGCCAACATGTCCAATACCAAAGCATTAATAACTAAAATATGTAATAACTATGGTTAGCGTTCTCGATTTCCATTTACAAACCTTTTTGTCAATCGCTAGTTTCAAAACATTTTTTTATTATTATTAAACCTACACAAATGATGAATAGTTATTTTGGTTCTGAATTTTAGATTTTCCCTTTGTATAATAGTTAATATACGAGTATATTATGCATTTTTCAAAGTAAGTGTGCGCTGTGTGATTAATAAAATATATATTTTATGCTAACTAACCCGGTGTACCTATAATATTATAATAACTGACTGGTTGTCCCGAAGCACCTACCTCCATAATCGGTGCTTCTTAGACCAGTGCACTAAAGCCTTGTCAGGCCTAAAGACTGCTTATCAGTCGCATTAATGCCTGTCTGTCTGAAGCTGTACCAAAGATACATTTTGAGCACACATTAACACAGGAAGTCTAAATCGAATTACATAAACATACCAAGTGCGACAGACCACATGACTGGAAGTCATTAATCGAAATACCTAACATTGCAACAGGAAAGCACTAAAATGTAATTCTTAATGATAAACACTCGATTACTTTTTTACATAAATACATTATAGATTCTTATGCCATTACAGTGTCACTATAAATTTTATAGTGACACTGTGACACTACTAAATTTTAGTAGTGGTAGAGCTTCGATCACTAATTTTAGTGATCGATGTGGTAGAGCCATGCTGTTTAACAAGTACGAATGGGCCGGCTCGTCCGGAGAAGTACCACCCCCTCACATAACACGTAAAGTAATAGTGACTACATGAGTGACTAGGTACTATTGTGTTTCGTCTGGGTTATGAGAGTGCCGGAGGCCCACACCACCCCTTATTGGGCCGGCAACGCATCAGCGATCCCTCTGGTGTTGCAAATGTCCATGGGATGGGATTGCTTACCATCAGGCGACCCGCTGGCTCGATTGCCGAATCTAACATGAAAAAAAATATGGGTCGGTCAATTGCTACAAGGTGGGCACCGACAAGTTCTTCTTCAGGTGTGAAAGGAAAACAGGGGGAATTTAGTGGGAAGTAAAAAATAACAGATCTTATTTACGCAGTGCCGTCTAACCCCAAACTAAGCATAGCTTGTTGGGTGCTAGACAACGAATAGACATTACTTATGTACTTTTTTACTGTACATTCGAACGTAATAATTATACATAGAAACACCCAGACCGATACAAACAGACATTTTCATGCACACCAATATTTTAACAGTGCTGAGATCTAGTCAGCCACCTCTTGGTTTAATAGTCTTATATTTTTTTTAATCTGTAATTGTTGCTACAATGTGGTCAATAAAATTCTTCTTTCTTTCTTTAATAGCCGACTTCTAAACCATTGCACTATATCGGTCGTCGAGTAATACATAAGAATGGACAATATCTCCGATACACGGGCTGGGCCAAATCGATAGATAAAGTACGATATCTCTTCCTGGTTTTTAAAAATTATACAATCTAATGTTACATCACGACGTATCGATACTCTAATCTTGACTCGATAACTCGAACGTATCATCTCTTTAATTATGTCGAATTTGGAACTGGCTTATTTGCGATTTGTAAAATCTATACTAATTCTTTAAGAGGAAAGATTTGTTTGTTTGTATTAAATAGGCTCCGAAAGTACTGGACCGATTTGAAAAATCTTTACCATTAGAAGCGGACATTATCCCTAATGCACATAGGCTACTTTTTAACGCGGGAAAACGCTTAATTCCTACGGGAAAACGGGTATGTAATAGGACCACAGAGAGACCATTTTTCTTTTCTGTGACGGAGAGTAAGTTTTGCACTTAATGACGTGTCTGTGACAGTTAATATGGAGCAGGCCAATAAATCCTGAAAAAATATCACGTTCTTACGGGAAAACGTATATTCTACGCGAGTGAATCCGCAGGCGGAAGACTAGTTAATAATAATTTAGCACCAGAGATTTAAAAAATATATTTTGTCAAACAGCGCCATCTACTATGAATACCTACCCAGGATTTAAGTGATGAACATCTGTGCCTAGATTTTTATTTGTACCTATTTAACTGCTGCGTTGTATCTAATACACATAAATTTGTGGTCAGATCAATGTATTTTATTTTTGTGTGATTCTTATTTATTTAAAGCTGAAGATTGGTTGGGACAATAATGATGATGATGTCTCATAACTACTTCGGCTTTTGGATAAATATGATGCTTTAAACACAATATGTTTTAAACAAATATATTATCCTTATCTTTATCTCGTGAGATTTAATACTTTCACGACGCAATAGGGCTACTAAATTGATAAGCATATGTTTTTCAACGGTTATCAATTTTTGATTCATACATGACATGTTATTGTTGATCACGAATTATCTTTACACTTTCTAGTTGTTATCTAAAATCAAGGGAATAATGTTCAATTTTTATATGCATTACTTGCTCGAAGTATCCATCCTTTTAATGTCCTGCTGCAGGGAAGACTAAACTTGTGTAATGCTGGCCATACACCATTAAGCCTATCGTCAAATCGGCTTGAAGCGATCGATTGGATGAAACCAATTTGACCGTGTGTGGGCGTGGATTGGCTTGACAACTAGTTGTCAAGCCAATCCACACACTGGCATCCAGTGGATTTCAGTGATATTTATGATTATCATCGGTCCACCTTCTGGCAGGCCTAGCACGCCATTTCCCGGTCATCACTGTACTGCAAAAATAATTCCATAAGAAAACAAAAACATATCCGAATAAATAAAAAACAAAGAAATAAAAGTAATTTGAATAAATTTGTCATCTTTGGTATTGCGTGTAAATTATCGTAAATTACTTTCTACAAAAACATGTCAAGTGCATACCTAAACATGTATTTTGGACATCAAGACTACAAACATCATTTAAATGTCAATACGTTGTAAGACTTAAATGTTTGTATTTTTTTTTAACCCACTCCTTTGTTTTTTGTACCCAAAACAAGGAAAAGCAAAACTCTCAATTGATACATTTCACGTTGCGTATTTATAGTAAATATATTATCGGGACTAAGCCCAATATGTTCCCGCACGGTACAAACATTTGTGTGCATGAACATGTCTGTTTGTATTGGTCTAGGCGTTTCTAATGTTTCTATGTATAGTAAGTATGTATTTACAAAAAAAAGTATTTAAGTAATCCGTTAAGTTTATCCGTTGTCTGGCACCCATAGTACAAGCTAACGCTTAATTTGGAGCTAGATGGCGTACATACTGTGGATAATGTCCAAAGATATTTATTTATTTTAATTTTTGTTGCACTTGACAACTTTTTTAGGAACATCGTCCTTTTTTGACATGTATTCAGTCTCTACTAAACATTCCGGAATCACATTAACTTTTACACTATAGATATCTACTTATTGACTACGCCGCCAAATTTCCTCAATTAAAGGTCTAAACTTGAAGAAAAATATGTAAATTATGCCTATTTACCAGTTGATAGTGAGTAATTAGTCTGTGTAAATTTACAATTGATTTATTAGTTTCACTGACATCTCTGTGGTGAGCTCCCGCACACCATTTACCTCGCTCGGCAGGAGACAAAGGCACATATTAGTCAACGTAACTACATAATATAGTGATTTTTGCTCGGGTTTTCGACTACAATTGTGATAAAATTTTTACGTCACCCTAGTTTGAAATGATCTAACGGAAGCATCGATTGTGTGATTTGTTTTTCGTAGTTCTTCACTGGAGCTGTTGACTGCGGGTATTCCAAATAGTTGAACAGTGATAGTTACTCGTATTCTAATATCTATGTGTGCTGCTAAGCTGGATTTTCATTCACATCTTTCCTGACAGAGGTAATTTTTTTATGAATAATTGTGGCACTGCACTTTGTGTGACGGGAAGGGGAGGACGAAAAGGGTTCCGTAGCAGTATCACTAAACGAAGCGCAATAGCAGAGCACTCATACGTCGTATTTTTGCGGAGGACCTAAACCTGCGGTTAATGTGCAGAGATGAGATGTATTCTATGTGAAAGACACACACCATCAACATTTATTATGATGACACCATAATCGGTCCCAGGGAGAAAAAGTAATCGTCCATAATAATTTATTATTTTTATATGAACATAAATAAAATTAACATAATTTTTTGGGCCCTGTCTTTTGCATTGTCCTTTGAAATTAATTTTACTCGACCCGGGAATTAAAACCATAACCTCAAAATCTAAACAATGGGATAGTACTTGATACTTGTTATAAAAATAACACAAGAAACAAACAGATAGGATCATTCACACCACACCCAATGTATTACAAAGAAGTATGGGTAAAACAAAAGTTCTCTAAAGTCTCAAACTGTCCCTTCTTATATTAATCGCTTATAGACCCAAACGATAAATATATTAATAAATTGAAACCAACAAGTTTGCTCGAAGGCTACCCATAAAATGTATATAATATGTGTACACTTATGATTACAAAACAGTTAAGTAGAAACTTGTCGTGTGTGGCCATGTAGAGACTTAAAATACCCATTAGCATTATAAATATGTACATATTAAACAATAATTATCCTGAGACATTTTCCAGGACGTTTATTCGACCGATTGAAATACGCATAGAAAAGAAAGAAATTTTTCTTGTTCTGTGGAAATACGGGCTAAACGTTATTGACGTTCTATTTTAAAAATATAACTCAAAAACCATTGCAATTTCTGCAAAAGAAATAAATTGGACTTCTATATGGTATAAGTAAAAAATGCCTCTAAATTTAAGATCCTACATTTAGAAATCAATGTTAAGTAAAATGATGTTATGCTTTGTATTTTATTTCCCTTTTAAAGTAAAAAAAAAATTAATGTAGGTAATATAGTTGTAATCTTACTGTAAACACTATACCGTACACTATAGCAACTAAAATTATTCGTTTTTATTACTCTTATAAGTGAACAATGTATTCTTTTAGAGAAATAAATTTATTAAACCTTAAAACTTACTACAAAAAGTTTAATTTTTGCTTTTCATGTAATTTAAATTATGTAACAATTCGTAATCTATCTATATAAATAAAAATGTATTGCTGTTGGTTAGTCTCGCTAAAACACGAGAACGGCTGAACCGATTTGACGTTAGTATTGAAATATTCGTGGGAGTCCATGGAAGGTTTAAACGATGAGAGAATACGAAAAAATTGCGAGGAAAATACAAAAGTAAGTGATACGAAGTTCGCCGGGTCAGCTGATATAACATAATTATAAATAATAATAAATTTAAAAAAAGTTTCGGTTGCCATAGCCCTTTTTTTTGAAAGAAGGAAAAAGATGTATTCCATGCAGCAATGTCATTATTACTACTAACAATTATAGATTCAGTCTGTGTTTACTATAGGCCGTGCCTAGGGACTAGTAGTCACATGTGTACAGTCGCTGGTGACTAGGGTTGTCAAACTTAATATTAGGTCCTTACCTATGAAATTGGCGTTTACCGTACTGACAACTTTAATCCCAAATATCTCCTCTTTGGTTAGGAATTACAAATTCAAATTTATACAGCTATTCACACATGTATTTGTGTTTCGTTAACCGACATTCATTTGTTTTTTTTTTATTTTATTTTTCTGTTTGCATCACTTTGTTTACAAAATGGGAAACTTGAAATATCGCGTTATTTACGAGAACGAGTTCCACCGTGGCACCAGTGCTGCCGATATGGCTCGAAGGGGTTATTAAGGGTAAGGCGGGGGTGTCGCAAAAGAAAACAGGGTGCATTTTTGGTTCCAACGTTTTCGTTCTGGAAATTTTGACTTGTAGAACAAGCTCCGTGGACGGCCGGTGACCCAAGCTAATAATGAAGAATTGAAGGCTATTGTGGAAGAGGATCTATCGAAAACCACGTGTATGTTAGCTGCAGGCTGCGGTGTTAGTGATAAAACTGTTTTAATCCACTTGAAGCAAATAGGGAAGCTTAAAAGGCTTGAAAGGTGGGTACCTCACGAATTGTGTTAAGCAAACCGGCAAATGCGCGTCGACTGCTGCGTTACATTACGGCTACCAAATTAGGAAAGCTTCAATTGGAATGTCTAAGACATCCACCGTACTCCCGGGATCTTCCTCCAATAGATTACCACTTTTTTCTAATTTTGGATAACTTTTTGTAAGTGAAAAAATTCAACTCCAATGGGCCGTCAAAACCGCCTTCAAAGATTTCATTGACTCTCGTCCGAATGGTTTTTTTTTGTAAAAGGATCAATTAACAACCCATAAGATGACCAAAGTGCATAGATTACAATGGTTCATACTTTAAATAAATAAATATTTTATAATAAAAAATATTCGACATTTTGTTGCTCCCTTATCAAACGCCAATTTCATATGTAAGGACCTAATATTAATACTTGTATTATTGTATTGTATTTTTGTACTATATTATGAAGAAATATGTATAAATAAATAGAAAATACTATATTTCAGTACATTATGTACTTTACTAATTATTTTGCGACACCAACTGCGCTAATGCTTACACCAGAAGATAGAAAAATATTTAAAAATACAAAATGTACAAAGAGAAATAGTTTTTTATATAAAAAAGACATTTTTTTTTGTTGTTTTAGAATACACAATATTTTCTGACGCGTACTTTAATTTTACGAACTTAAAAAAATACTATGTGTATTCAGACACAAAAATATTTGGCAGCCCTGTTGGTGATGTATATGCGTGCGCACGCGACCTGACTTTGCTAAACACGACTGCCGCCACTGCGTTTCTATATAATATATTAATGAACCTTTATTTTTCTGTGTTTCTTTATATTTATTATAGCGGAACAACAAGCCCATAATTATACTTTGCCAAGGTCTTGTCTTTATCTCCCAATTTAGGTGTGAAGGGGAAACCGAGGGAGTTTAGTGGGTAGTGCACGCTTTATTCTCGAGTTCCACACACGGCCGCAGGTTTAGCTACTGCAGTGCATAAACGCATTCTCCTCCGAAAATAAAGGTCTTGTCTATATCGATGCCCACTGTCATCGAAATCGGTCCCACTGTATGGGAGTGAAAACGCAACAATCAGACAGAGTTTTCGCGTTTATGATAAAGTTTCGTGCATTAATAGTTTTGTAACTGTACTCGTGCAAGCTTTTGCTGGCAGCAGCCCGATTCCTCCAAAGTTCCAAACCACCCTACTTATGTATTATCCGATTCAAATACTATAAGGAATCAATTCTAAACCTTTTGGAATTGAGCGACAAATGACGTCAACTACGCCTGTCCGTAACGTTAGCCACGCATTATTTTGTCAGTGTTTGTGTCAGTCATCACAGTCGCGTAAAGCAACTCCAAAAGATATTATCCTATACTCCATAAAACGTAACATGATTAGAATGACAGCTATCAAAGTGTTATGGCTCTCTCGCTCGCTCTCAATAAACCTCTATCAATGTGTCTCATCTCTGAGATTTTATTTTTTTTGTAGAGTGAGACACATCGATGGAGGTTTATTGAGAGCGAGCGAGAGAGGCACAACTCATTGACAGCTGTCATTCTAATCAGAATAGAATTTGAACCAGATAGTACATCATTAGATAAACAGATTGATCACTACGGTGCATTTGGTAGTGATCCTGGTCTATGCATCAAGGGTTACGGGTTCGAATCTCACCCAGGTCAAACATTTATGTGATAAACATTTGTGTTTGTCCTGTGTCTGGATTATTATTTGTGTTTAAGTGTGTATTTGTGTTACCTTTGTTGTTTCTTTTACTCATTACACAAACGCTACGCTACTTACTTTAGAGTCAGATCAATGTATGTGAACAATATCAGAAGTTTATATACTATGTCAATGAACAGATAGCTAAGATATTATAATCCATTAACTGCTATTTAACCATTACTAAAATACTTCATTAACAAAGAGTCACGTAGCTTCCATTCCTGAGATATCTACTGTTCTGTTTATTTTACTATAAAAAATGTTTTATATTGAAAACAGAACAGTTGCAGTTGCCCAGAACACATGCAATGGCATGTCGCAACTTTTTTTATAAACTAAATATTACAATATTTCAACAAAAATACACATAAAACAAATTGACAGCTTAAAGAACAGCATAAAAATACAAAAAACAGAAAACAGAAACAAAATAAGTAAACAATTCCGAAATTGTACTCGTAGTTTGGGATGTGTGTTGATTGTCAGTATCAGTTCATACATTAATAAGGAGTTGAAAATCAATACAGTTTTGCAAATAGAACAAGAGAAAGGTTCGACTTTCTCGCTTGGTATTTGTTAAAAATATAAAATAAATAAATATCTCCCAGACCGATACAAACAGACATGTTCATGCACACTTATGTTTGTACCGTGCGGGGATCGAACCCGCGACCTCTGGTGTAAAAGTCGACTTCTCGACCATCACACTTTGTATTTTTTCATGAAGGAGAGAGCTAGTCGGTCTCTACGGCTATTCAACCTTGCAAGTAGGCTCCTAACCATTGGCCGACTGGTTTACAGAGCCCCCAGTTTTTCACGTCGAAACCAATAATCAAAATTCTCGGGTAGCGAATAATAAAGTTGGCAATACCACCACTGTGGTAGCAAGCCAACATTGCCATTGGCTGCCAAGTGCGGTCCATTGATGAGCTGAGCACGTGGCCAGAGCAGTCGGTAGGCGGCTGCGGATCGGTCCAGCCGCGCGATGCGCGTGTCCCGTGTAGTTGTAGTTATCGTATACTGTGTCGTTGTCGTCTCTCCCGTCGTGTCGTGTGTCGTGTCGTGACTCGTGATGCCGGTGACGTATTCCTCGGCCGCCGACGCGGCGCATAAGCGGTGAGTGCGCCTGCGGTTGCGAATCAATCGATATTTGTTATTTAACTTTATAAGTATTATCGTGCGGTTTATTAATATCTAGACAGATGTTACTTTGAAACTATTTTAGTTATTTTGTAATCATGCAACTAAAATGCGGAAATATTGATAAGTCACGAGTCTCTACGTTTAGATTTCCGTTATTTCAATAGCAACAAATGTTGCGCTACCATAGAGAATAATAAATATTGAGTATAAATTTATGGCTAATAGAACACTTTACTATCAAATGGAGAGCTACGAGTTTAAAACTTTAATTTAGTTTCATTCAAAAAATATGAAACTTAAGTTTACAAACTTCTATTGTGATTTTTTTGGGACATAATACCTATAATTGTTTAATGATTAGATGATTTGTTTGAAACTGAGTTAATTAAATTTTTTTAGTAGCACAAGCAATCAGCTACGAAGGTATTCGATTTGTAAACTGACCAACTTAAAACAATTAGTTTTTCCCTAGACTTAAAGTTCAATTTAGATTAAATTGATATTTTTTAAAGAACAATATCAGATTTAAGTTAATGTTTATCCGTTGTTGGACACCCATTAGCACAAGCTATGCTTAGTTTTGTAAATGATTATAGAAATTATGCTAGCTAGCGTAAAAAATTCAATGAATGACACTTTGATTTCAATACGGTAATAGAATAAAGAGCACCATAATATTATACATTTATATACGAGTAGTTAAAGAAATTTAGTAAACAAGTTCTCGGCCATAATTCACACATCGCTATCTAGCCTTAAACTAAGCTCTATATCACTGAAAAAATAGTGATGTGGGAAACTACAACGATCATATTGTTTCGTGGGATCTCATTATAATTTTATAACACACTAATTATTGCTAACCGAACACAACCAGTATGTACTCGCATTAATGCGGCCATATTGTTACATTTAATTAAATTAAAAGTATATCATTTATCAACGGTTAAGTTCGCTGATCAACGGTATGTTTCCACATAAGCTATCTGCATTATTTTTAATTATTACAACTAACTATCACACTGGTAACACAATTAAACTTTAATGGTACTTAAACTAAAACACTTCTTGATACACAAGATTACAATTTATGCGTTTTAAAATGATTGAAATTCATTATTTGAATATTTCTTTCAGATTCATTGCTTGTCATTAACAAAAAAATACTTATGAAAGTGACAGCGCCATCTAGCCCCAAACTTAGCATAGCATCTACTATAGGTGCCAGATGATGGATATTATTACAAACACACATTTTTGTAATTATACACATATTATACATACAAACACCCAGACCGATATAAACAGACATGTTCAATCCATCCACACAAATGTTTGTACCGTGCGGAGATGGTACCGGTGACAACTTTTGTAATATCAGTCTTTCCAATAATACACCAAATCAGATAAAGTATTTGACACTAATTCAATTATACTTAGAGTATTCAGAAATGTCAAAAACGACAGAATACGGATTGGTATAAATGGTAGAGGCTATAATTATACTAGCGGGTCTCGCGGTTTCACCTGGGCGTAATTTCCGTTTTCAACTATTCCCCCTTCCCCATCCTATACCCCCTTCCCCCATCCTATCCCCCTTCCCCCATCAAAGTATCCTATGTCCGTCTCCTGGTTCTAAACTACCTCTCCACCAATTTTATAAATAGTGTAAGTTAAGTAACACCACTTTCTTTTATAATTATTATTTTGCGCGTTATTTCCTTTTTCAACTATCACCCCTTCCCCCCACTTTTCCGGGATAAAAAGTATCCTATGTTCTAATCCTGGTTATAAACTATTTGTGTGCCAAATTTCATCTAAATCCGTTCATCCGTTCTTGAGTTATAAATAGTGTAACTAACACCAACTTTCTTTTATCTAGATAGATATTTTATGATAATAATATGTACAAATAAATATGTTACAAACATTAATTTCTAGGATTTACTTCCACAAAAGGTAAATATATTATGGTAAGGATAATGGTGTTGGTTGTTCAATAACATGATTATTATGTACCAATTACTTAGTTAAACACATGGAACTGTACAATTGTTTTTTATCCCAAATAAAATAAAATATGCCATTAGTACCTTAACGCATTCTGTGTCACAGATAAGAGTAGTCGATTGAAATAGCATACGTTGGGTTAATCATGCATGTCAACCGATTCCAATATCAATATCGCCTCCGTTACGAGGTAACCTGCGCGCGCGCACACCGGTCAATGAGACCGAATTGAATTAGTTTAATGTGAAAAACATAGGATTGCACAAGGAAGGCTACTGTTGGTATGTTAATACATTTTCCAATTTTTTTTATAGTCATTTAGAACCCTCTGATCGGCAAAGGCCTCACTTTCCGTCCGAGGTGGAACCGAGAACAAACACAAATGTTCATCACATAAGAGTTTATCCTGGGTGGGACTCGAACCCACGACCCCCGGCATGGGGCAGGGTTACTACCAAATGCGCCATCGGGCGAGTCAAAATAGATTAATGTCAATCAAATAGATTACTATTTTAATTGAAACGTCTGTTCAGTTATGGATAGGTTCGCGTGTAGCTTGTTTGCATAATATTTATTTACACAACATTATTATTTTAACACAGTTTCATTAAATTGATGCTAGTCGACCCCAAACTAGAAAAGCCCCCAGTCAGAGCGAAAACTAATTGGGCTTTTTAGATTGGAAAATACTTAGTTACAAGTCGAAGTCTGGTACAGTCTGTCAAAAAATATCTGAACATTAAAATTTGACAAAAAACACTCTTAGCACAATACTTTTAGGTGTAAATATCATTTGTTGTCATTTGTTCTCAAACTACAAAAATGAAAATGCACCTGTATGTCTTAAGGTAAGGTTGATTTTGGTCAAATGTTCAGATATTTTTGGTGGTTTTGAACGCTCAGATCATTTTGACGCTGACTGTACTTGAAGATGTTATCACCTTTTGCCTTATAATCAAACGTCCAATTAAAGGAAAAAATAAAAAATTTAAAATATAATAGTTTCTAATATAATGTTTAAGAGATTACTACTCTTTGAATACATATTCACGATTTTAATAATATTGTTGGTTATAAATTAAATCGAGTCCTTTGATAATCGCAATGGTCACGATAAAGTATTTTGTTGTAACTTTATATTTACCTTGCCTGTTAATGGTGATACAAGATATTGCTTGCTGCTTAACAACGTGTGACATAACTTTGCAATAATACTCAGTTATCCGATATTATGGAATAAATAATCAAGTTTAATAATATACGCATTACATAACTATTGACACATCAATAATGAATGATACGTAGTCATTTGTAATTATTTGTGTTTTGTTGCCATACAAATGTATATGTCGTGGCCATATCGTTGAATTGCTCACTTCATGAAATGCTCGACCATTTCGTGAAATGGTTGCATGTCATGATGTGGCCAACTCAATTTGGCCAGATCGTTAAATCGTCTACGTTTCACGATTTTGTCATCCACGTTTGGCCGGATCGTGAAAAAACAAAGTTGTCGCTAATATTTTAGAATGAAAAAAACCTTTCGGAGGCGGAAATCGACTCGGATGGATATAGGTTAGGTTAGGTTTGGTTATTTTTTTTTTATAAACCCGAAAGAAATTTTTATTTTGACTCAAAACTCGATGATCTCCAAAGGGTTTCCGCCAAAATTCATTTTTTGCCAATTCAATGTCAATTAGTACAGTAACATGAAGTTTTTCCTAAAAAGTGTCATTTTTGCATGTTGCGCCTATGAAACTTCTCTGGGCAAAATAACCATGTTAGCCACCGAATCAGGAAATAGTGACACCTGATATTGTTTCTACTAATAATTATCTTAAATCTGAGATACAATTCTTTTGCGCCGGGACTGGGGTTTTTTTCTATGGGATTTGGCGGAAACCCTTTACAGTGAAAACATTAAAAATAAAAAGTGGCAATTCAGCCACTGTGTCCGAATATAACGTGATGAATCTTCAATCAAACATGTCAAGTTACACATTCATTTTTAGATTTTTAGTATTTTGTCCGTCCGCGGCCGCCATCTTTTACACATAAACAAAGCGCTTGCAGCGCCTCTACCGGCACTAAATGTAACTATTTTACGATATTATCAAAATAATCCTTGGCCACATCATGAAGTAGTCGCCCGTATAGCTGCCCAAATCGAGAAACGATTTTCAATCATCGATCTGACCAAACCACATCATGATGTGGCCAATAGACAGTTGACTATTTCACGAAACGCAACCATTTCACGAAATGGTCGAGCATTTCATGAAATTATCAATTCTACGATATGGCTACGACATATACACAAATACCCACCCATCCCATTAACACCTATTTTTTATTTTAAAATGAGTTATAAATTATGGTACATTTTCCGAAAACAACTAATAAAATATAATAATATAATATAGTAGTAACTGAATCTTTATTTAAATATATAATAAGATTAAAAAGTTTTAATGTCTAAATAACTATAGTAACATTAGTAACCTGTCTTTCAGGCTAAAAAGGTGTAACGTTATGATAAAATATAATCATTATTCTATATTAGAGGGAGGTAAAAGATATCTATATTTCAACATTTGAAGGCCGGCGCCGAATTTGTGATTCCACCTGATTTGCAGATGTCTATACCGGCAGAAGTTACTTTCCATCAGGTTTGTCGCATGCTCGTATACCATAAAAAAACAACATACAATAAAAATTCAAATTCCTAGACCCCAATCGAAATAAAACCATTACAATATATTCACCAAACGAGCTACTATTCCAGTCACAATACGGTCTAACAAATATCCCGATATGAAACACTCTTCGTAACAGGTGCCAAATTCTGGATTCGCGCTAGAAGATCAAAGGTGATGTAGTGAATTGGTAAAAGCCGGTAACGATTGGGCTGACGAAGTGATCGATTATGTCGATAAACAACAGTGGTGACACCGTCGCACGCGCATCTTGACGTAAAGTGGGACACACACGAGCGATGCTTTCGTCACAGGCAATTTATAATTTTGAATAAATATATTAGGGAAGGTTTTTTTATGGGGTAGGTTTTTTTTTAATAGGAAAAACAAAGATTGACGTGGAAAAGTATTTTTTAAAAATCTAGTTGCAGAATAAATTATTTCATTTCATTATTACCTTTTCATTTCATTTCTTAAAGAAAAATTGAGGGATCACTTCCCCCTATATTATGATATGATAGACAGATTTTTCTTGGCGGAAGGAAACGCATGAACATACGCGCCATAGCCGCATGTACGCGGCCTCCGCCCATAGACACCTGCGGCTAGGGGAAAAGGGGTATCTAACTTTTCAATATATACCAGCTCCTACATACATATCTAAATACTTTTATTTAACCCAAAAAAAGAACTAGCTAGCTTTGATTTTCTTTGTCCCTAGCTAAGCGGTGACGAAACGATTTAATAACTGGACTTTTTTTTTATCTCTGTCTGGCAGAGCGAGAGTTGAGTGAGATGTAAACGGGGAGAATGAAGATGAATAAATTGTTGGTTAAGTGCATGTTAATTAGATTGCCATTCGCGAATGGATACGAAGTGGCGAGAAAGAACTTATAGACGGAAGAGTTTATTAATATTACTATAGAACTTATGTGATGTGGAGATATACATAGAATGAAATGTAGTAAGTGGTGTTACAAAATAAATGAAGTAAGACAAAAAGAGGATTAATTACATTGAGAGGTTTAAGCCAAATCCTAGATCATGGTACAAGCGTATCCCTGACTAGATCGATAAAGCGTTCAGAAAAAGTACAAGTACCTATTATCCGGTTCAAATGCTATTAGGCAGTAGCGTAGCGATGGGGGGGGCGGGGGGGCGCTCCGCCCCGGGCGGCACTTTTTAAGGGGTGGCAAAAAAGAAAAAAAAGGGGCTGCAGAATTGTAAAAAAGGGCGGCAGAATCGTCTTTAGCCCCGTGGGCTGCTTTGCCAAATGAAGGAGCAAAAAAAAATAAGGGCGGCGGAATTGTCTTTCCGCACCGGGCTGACACCACGCTACGAAAAGCTAGAGCGGAAAATGGCGTCAACTGCGCTTGTCCGGAACGTTAGCAACCAATAGCAACGTATTTTTTTTCTCTCTGTGTGTAAGACATCACTGTCGCGTCACGCAACTCCAAAAGGTCGTATACTAATAGCATTTGAACCAGATAGTAGGTTAGTACTAATATTCTGTGCAGATAGTATATGGTAGCCAGATGTGTCAAAAAACTCTAGGTAGTACAAAGTATATATTACTCGTACGAAAATGATACAGTTGTACACTCATTTACCGCTAAACCAATTTCGCACTTGTTTAAAAATAAGTGAACATATTGGCATGTAATGTAACAGGACACATCTGCAGTTATAAGGATGTTTACTATGCCCATATTTGGTCAGTGAATGGCGTTTTAAATCCTTGTAAATCTGACGTAGTTTTTAGGGTTACGTTTCTCACATAGACTAAATAATTTATTCTATGGTTTCTCAGAAGGAAAACGCCGAACCCTAATATATATGATCACTTTGTTGTTTGTCTATCAGTCAAGACCCCTATCTTTGGGAACACAAGATATCGAATAAAAATTTACTTAAAGTTGTAAAAAAAATTAAATTTTAATTTCAAAATAAAGTTTAAAAATATTATTCGGTAGTTTATACCGCAAGACACTTTCAGGGAATCAAACTATGGTGTATCAAACTTAGAACTATGAATTATAGGAAGTAGCATTGTTTTAAATACAGGTTTAAAGAAAAATCTGTATAGTTATAATAAAATCATAAGTCTATAATTGATCACAATGGTCCAAGTGAGGTATCTTATTATGGAACGGCTTCACATGCATATTTTAAAACATAGATATTATTTTAATAATTTTTTACCGTACCCGGAAAAAATCTTTAACAATTTGCCTATTTTTAACCTGTACGGAACCCTCGATGCGCGAGTCCAACTCACACAGTCACACTCGATTGGTTTTTATTAGCGAATGCGTCTCACAAGGCCACATTCACTCTCATTATGACATTTAAAAATGGTAATTGATATACATAAAAAGTGTGACGTCTTGTTTGTCAGGGAAGTACCTGGCAATGGTTTTGGGGTTCGATTTCCCGTTTCGGCTTATCCACTACTAGTATTATTATTATCTGTCTGTCTGGACTTCTACATCCAGCCTTTCGGAAGCGACATTGAAAAAAAAATTAAGTAGTTATTTTAATTTAGGTACACTTTTTAAGTGTAAAAAAGCAAAGTATTTTAATTTTTTTTTTTCACTTCACGTGTTCACGCTTATCAAATGCTTAGAATAACCAACCTGCATTTGACAAGCGTGGCGATAAAATTTATAACCATTCTAAGTTTGCAGTTATTAAAAATCGTTCAGTAAAATAAAGTATCTCTGGACATTAATCACACAGCGCCATCTAGCCCCAAACTAAGCATTAGCTTGTGCTATGGGTGCCAGACAACGGATAAACATTACATAATTTTTTTTGTAAATACATTACATATTATAATACAAACAGATATTTTCTGTTCATGCACACAAATATTACACCAATGGCTCGTCAATGCAGCTTAGATATTATCACATTGGTTGTCGTGAATCCGATTTGCTTAATGCCTACTGATACAAAAAAAGTACGTGCCTCTTCCAGATAATAAATCATTAGCATTGGCATTGAAGATTATCATTAATTTTACATAGTAAGAAGCATGTGTGCCTAATCTACCGACAGACTTCCATCATTAAAATAAAGTTATCTTGACTACTGTATGTAATTGCCAAAACCATTTACTAAATGCAAGTGCAATAAGAATTGGCCTATATTGTCCCACTACAGGGTGAAGGCCTCCATTATTTGAAGACATATTTCTCATACAATGAGGGTAGCGCTTTGCCTGACGGTAAGGCGTTATAGGTACCGGCAAAGTTCTTGACCATCGGTCGAGTGAGTTGGGAAAAAATCGCGCATGTGCACTTGCGCATGACCAATAACGCGCGCGGTTCTCCTGACGCCCGCGCGGGCTATTGGTCAGAAGACTAAGCGGTATGCTTCTGACTAAAAGCGCGTACCTATCAAAATTCGTGTTCTGCGCATTCACCACCCGATGGTCAAGAAGTTTGCCGGGGCCTGTACCTTCGCCTATGGACGCTTGTAACACTAGAGGAGCAATCGCGCGTAGCCGACTCGTAAGGAATCGTAACGTTGGCAGCAAAATTAATTCTTTCCGCTGGCAACACCAAGCCCTCCCAGTATCACTAGTTCCGCCGGGACTTAGTGTCAAAGTGACAAGGAACTAATGAGAATAAAAAGTAGGTATCACTAGTTCCAGCGAAACTTTTTTGACCGGAACTAGTGAGAATACTCCCCCGATTCAGTTCCGGAGACCTTACGCACTGATAGCAACGCAGCACAACAGTTGTGATAGGTACTTTCCTGTGGTATTTTGTAACTACATACAGGACTGGCAGTAAATTAATTCGGAAATTCATAACATAATATAACAAAGCCACTAGCTTTGTGATTGAATTACTCTGTAATGTCCTGAATAATTTAATTATTAACTGTTACGAATGCCGGACGTAAATATTCCGGCGAAACCCAAATACCTATCAAATATCGGATCATAAATATTTGGTTCTGGTTTAATCAATTTGTTTAATTTTAACTCATCCGAGAGCGTCCTGTTTTAATTGGTGAAATTTCACGAATTTGAAATACTTCTGTGTAAAAATTTAAAGTTATGTGTTAATGTTTGTCGCGCTTGTTTACCTACATGCTTAATAGAAAATACCATGTATTGTGTGAACTAGACAGACAGATAAGCCTTGATATGCAGGTCTCCAATGCTATTAGGATAATATCTTTTGGAATTGAGCAAAAAATTACGTCAACTGCGCTTGTCCGTAACGTTAGCAACCAATAGCAACGCATTATTTATCTGTGTGTGTGTAAATCATCATTGTCATATACTATACTGTACTGTATCCTCATAACATTTGAACCACATTCATGGTTACTCTTTTGAGGAGATATATTATGACAAATACTATTTTTTATACCATGAGTGTGCCATGTTCTTCTAAGTATAGTGACCACTCACCGACAGAAAAATAGCGCAACTTTTATAAAGTGCTACTTTGATCTGGTCTTTTGTAAGAGATCGGCCATTAATCACGTGATGTTTTTTTGGTATTTTTTACCGTCTAGGCGTCCAACCACTACCCACTAAACTCCACCGATTTCAACTTAACACCCAAATTGGGACGAGCCGATGCCAGCCTTGTGGCTATTTTGACGAGCCATTTGGTGTAATGGTCGAGAAGTCAGCAATTACATAAGAGGTCGCGGGTTCGACCCCCACACGTTACAAACATTTGTGTGCATGAACATGTCTGTTTGTATCGGTCTGGGTGTTTCTATGTATAATATGTATGTATTTACAAAAAAAAAAGTATAAAAGTAATGTTTATCCGTTGTCTGGCACCCATAGCACAAGCTTATGCTTAGTTTGGGGCTAGATGGCGCTGTGTGAATAATGTCCAGATATATTTATTTATTGACCAGCCCCCCTCCCCCCTTGTGATATTTGGTGATTTTTTATGGATAGATAATATGGATAGCATTACTGGTAAATTAAATTACATACAAAAGCTGTAAGATTTAACTTTTTATTAATACAACATCGTTGTTTACTGTAGTTTTAATAATAAATGATCTCTCGCACGTGCGTACGGTCCTTTATTGTTGGCTCGACGGAACAGGCGGCTGCCAAGTCGCTGTCACGACGATCTTTCCCCATTCTAAACCGCGTCTGAGAAACACAAGCTTGTTGAATTCCTTCGTAATGTGTCCAATCGACTGGCTAATGATCTGTCTGATTGTAATTAGTGTTTTGGTCCGGGATAGGGTCGCGAGTTTAAAGTTTATACTGGTAGTACAATTAATACGACTATTTGTATAACTGAATGAACACGTTAAGTATATATTTTAAATTAATAAATATCACGACATTATTCACACAGCGCCATCTAGCCCTAAACTAAGCATTAGCTTGTGATATGGGATAAACATTACTGTCTTATATGTACGTACTTTTTTTTAAATACATACATAAAATGCAACGTGTTACAAAATAAGCCGTGAAAATATTCACTAATGTGCAAACTCTACCCTATTACTGAAATAGTAAAATCAAAGAGATCAACCATGCAGAATGTTCCTACATTTTTATCTAATTCGCGTAACGACAAAAATTTTAAAAGACCTTTCTGCATTTTGCGCCGTCATTGGTGTTCTTGATGCGGAAACCGATGTAAAACGCTGTTCCATCTCGGCAACCATTTGGCAATCGGAGAAATACACTCTGTCCTTCACATCATCATCATCCCAGCGAATCCCGATTACATCCAGTATGGAGCTCAGGGTCCGCTTAGAATATGTTCCTAGATTTGACAATCCTGGTTATTACAATGGAGCGAATGCCATCTGACCTTCGTAACTCATACAAGGGAAACCAGACGTACTTGGAACATAGTCGGGACCAACGGCATTGAAGCACGGAATCATGATTATTTTCAGACATTCAGGTGATTCGATCCTGCAATGTCCTAACCAAACTGGAAACAATCATAATTAATAGGCTAAACTTTATTTTACTTTTTTGTCAAATCAATATAAATGCAATAAAGAAATAAATAAATAAATATCTTAACTTCTGGCCACCAGAAACACAAAAACTGATTTATCTAATAATGAGTAAGTTTCAAGAAGTATTAACACGCTATCTAACCAAAAACTAGGCAAATCTTGTACTATACCACTGTCAGTCACCTGAAGATTAAAAACGTCTACAATCAAAATAACTCAGTCATCCTCACCCCTAAACTTAGCCCTGACCTTCAAAGTCACGTTTCTTGCTTCGTTTACCCAACTATCCTTATGAATGCCCGTCACATGATCAAAGGACAGGGGACAATGGGGATCGATCCCCATCCCGCGGAAGCCACCCCCTGACCTTTGCAAGGGCAGATCGCATGTACCGACTGTGGCGGAACAGTCACGCCATGAGTGACACCATGATTTACTAAAATATGGGACAGTATCGCGGCTGTGGCTTAGGCGGCGCAAGCTTTTTCAGTGAAAAATACATTTCCATCATCATACATAATTATATTTGTTTGTGTCAATTTACAATAAAACCAAAAGACTGAGTATAATTATAACAAAATTGTGAGGTTAAATAATTATTACTTAAAACTTAAATAGTTTCTCTTTTAAAACCAAATGTATTGTATTGTCGATAGGATTCGATGAAAACCAATTAACAAGCTGGAAACTGTAAAAGTCATTAAAATCATGGAATATTCTTTTAACAAACAAGTAAATGACTTGACCTGTGATAACAATACTCGTATAAATACATGCTCGTCTGCCCGCTATACCATAAAAAATAGAAACACAATTATACACAATACAATGGACTTGGAAAATGGACTCGACAATATTAAACAGAGCTACTCATTTTAATTCCCAAATTAATGTGAAAAAATTTCCAACCAAACAGAAACGTGTGGCTTTCCAACAATCACAACATAAATAATATAGAAGTCACGGAGTCTATAAAATTATCATCTACATAAATACTGAAATGAACTTAGCTTAGCTTAGACAAAGATGTGCTTTTCTGAACGCAGTAGCCGCCGCGAAGGGAACCGTCCCAGAAGAATAATTAAATACAAACAGTGGTTAATGTTTTACGGCATATTACTAATTAGTACGCCAAAATAAAATAATTACTGAACATGCAAAAAGTAACATTACGCTATTAACATCTGTGTTTATTCTGTATCTGGATGATTGTTTATTCATAACTAGCTGACCCGGTGAACTTCGTATCACTTATTTATTTATTTAAGCTTCATTGCACAAATCAAGTACAAAGGCGGACTTAATGCCTCATGGCATTCTCTCCCAGTCAACCTTTAGGCCAAGCAGAAAGAAACAGTGGGCAGTGCCAATAAACATAACACTTACCTCTTAAATACGAACCGCAATTCATTTTTAGCAATTTTTCCGAATTTTCTCATCGTTTAAACCTTCCCTGGACTTCCACAAATATTTTAAGACTAAAATGAGTCAAATCGGTTCAGCCGTTCTCGAGTTTTAGCGAGACTAACGAATAGCAATTCATTTTTATTTAAATAGATAGGTCTGTCACATACAAATTATGCTGCCTTTACAAAAGAGCAGTCTGCATCTTTTTTGTCAAACAGATAATAATAATATGATTCTGAGTGCATCGCCTGAGAACCATTACTTACATTGATTTTGCACATACTTAGGCTTGGATTAATGTAAATAAGATTTAATAGAAAATACATCTTGACAGTCCATCAACAATGGAATTATGCAATGTTCTTGGTCTGAAGTTCGTATAGGGAAAAATAAGTCTACTTTAGTTCCTGCAAAATACATTTTGTTATAGCCCTGATACATTTTTAAGGTGCAATTGGAAACTCACTTCTTTCAACGCATCGTCGGAAAGAATATTTAAGTAGGTACCTATTTTCTGCCCAGTTGTTGGTTATTTTCGTCTTCTGTTTCAAGTTCGTGGAAAATCAATTTGTAATATTAGTTGGCAGACTGGCATGCCCTGCATTTGCCTAGTCCAAGAAAACATAGTACGCCATAATAGGGAATCACATAACTCATTTTAAGCGCATCTATATTGTAAAGAAAATAATGCCTGTATGTAGCGGTTTTGTAAACCTCCGTATTTCTTGCAGTGCGCTTATACTAGGACACAAACAAAATATATGTTTGTTATTATTCAAATAATCTCCTCATGGTGTTAAATGCTAGTGTTTTAATGTACCAGTCGATGCTGTTCGATAACACATTCATGAAACTTTAAGGCCAGTTGTGTTATAATATAGTTTGTTTCACGTCAAACTTAAGACTTCCAACTACAGTCGGTCTTTACAAACTTACCCAGTAAACGTAGGTACGAGTATAGTGCAAGACTCGTCATTTTGCTTCCAAGTAAATGGTCGTAGCCGCTGAAGACTTAATGGTTTCGTATGCTGACATTACCGTTTGCAAACTGTGGCTTTCCGAGCTGTACTATACTAGCGTGCTTATTGTTGAAACGATGGCTTACACCGGTTCAAAACATTGCGTCGTTCGGATTGTATTCGTGGAAGTGTTGTGCAAAATACAGACAAGCGAACTGTCTCCTAAGATTCAATAAAACAAGCAACACTGAATCTAGTGCTTCCGATGTTATATCATTATTTGTGTGAAATTGTGTAGAAACTGGTGTTGAGTTGAGGGTGTTTGACGGAAACGCAAACATTTTTTTTTACATGGAAAGGGAAACTGATAAACATGACAGTAATCTGTCAATCTGAGTGGTTTGCCATGTGCAATGAAAAGTGCGGTATTCCGTCATGCATATCTAAAGGTAAGCAGTACGTTTAAGATTAGACGAAAGAGCACATTTAACTAGTGAATTTACCGGTCATTCCTATGCCATAAGAAATGGTGTAATGATGTAAATAAGAATAGGGGAAATCAGTTAAACATAGTTTATACGAAATCAAAATACATATCTTTAATTCATGTAGTTAGGCTTTAGTTGAGTTATGCACTTCGACCCCTTTCAAATTAGACGTTTTGTGTCGGACGGCTGCGGTACGGTAGCCGCGCGTGGTCGTTAGTTTTCATACAAAACACGCGGTGCGGCTACAGTACGGTTGGCGTCTTGACTCTTGCTGTCGAGCGTTCGCGGTACGGAACGGTTAGGAATCGTCGGTTATTTCAATAGAACAGAATGACTACCACCGGTTTCAAAATGATGAAATCTATCTAGAAGAATCAGCAAGAAGCTCGATAGTTAATCATGTCAATAGCCAAAACTATTACAATACAATATTTATCAACACAATCTCCATTTGAATACTACATTACCAAGCCATACAGTTTTCTGATTCCAAGATCGAAAAATATTTTCATGAATAGAATGAAACTTTTTTCTTTTCCTTTAACAATATAAAAGGTTTGTGAAATAGACCCTGAAGCTTAGCCTTTTGCTAGCTTTGACGTCTTTGTGCCTCACTGGGAGACAATCAGGTGTAGTTAGTAGGTTTCAGTGCCGTCGCCGGCTGCTACCAAGGTCTACGGAAACAAAATAATACGAGTATATCGGGCCACCGCATATTTTAATCAGCCTATAACAACATTTGTGTGCATGAAAATGTCTGTTTGTATCGGTCTGGGTGTTTCTATGTATAATATGTATGTATTAACAAAAAAAAAATATGTAATATTTATCCGTTGTCTAGCACCTATAGCACAAGCTAATGCTTAGTTTGGGGCTTGATAGCGCTGTGTGAATAATGTCCAGACAGATATTTATTGAATGTCTCACTGCAGGGCAAAGGCCTCCATCATACAAATTACTTCATCGCTACACACAGATTATTTTTGTAAAAACATAAATTTATACATAGAAACACCCAGACCGATACAAACAGACATGTTTGTTCCGAGCGGCGAACAAACCCGCGACCTCCTGTCTTAATATTTGGCTTCTGAACCATTACACCAAACCCGATCGTTAACAACCTATATGATGGTCAGTTGCCAGGTGATAACCACTACAGGCTCTAAAGTTTAGTCAAGTTTTGTAATGCTCAGATGATTTGATCACATGAATTTTAGTAAGAGCCATGCGGTTATACCAATGATATTATAATAAAAAATAGGTAGATAGGTGGCACCCGAAAACTGAACTTATTAGCATACCTGAGCTGTCTCACGAAAGCATTGACAGTTTGATAGGTAGACCGACAAACTTATCTGTTCCGGTGGCCAAATTGGAACTACGTGAAATGTCAGTTCTTGCAATGCAAAAATACAAAGACAGTAGCGACGCCGCCACCGGAACAGATAAGTTTGTCGGTCTATACGTACGCCGTGGACAATTTTTGACTTCACTTCAGTACTGACATAACCTATCTACCTCTTTTTTATTAGAATATCATTGGGTTATACAGTACGAATGGGCCAGCTCGTCCAGGGAAGTACCACCCTCTCACATAACACCAGCGTGAAATAATAGTGACTACTATTGTGTTTCGGCTGGTTTGTTAGAGTGGCCCAATGGCCGGCAACGCATTAGCGATCCCTCTGGTGTTGCAGATGTCCATGGGCGGCGGTGATTGCTTGCCACCTGACGACCCGCAGGCTCGTTTGCCGCCTCTAACATAAAAAAAGAAAAACAAAAATTCAGCTAATATAAAAGAGAAAATGGAAATGTAATAGATAATTTACCAGTCAAGTTTCAATAGATAACCACGAAGGTTTTAGTCTGCGACGATCTCGCAAGCAATACAGACTAATTGACTATACATATAGATCAATTTAAAATTCTTATAACTCATTAGTGGTTTTGCCTTATAGATTTTGCATGAAAATCGTTTGACTTAAATTCAAACGCCTTAAAGTGATAATAGTTGAGAATTAACGTTGAAATATATTATACATGTTAATTAATGTTGTAATTAGAATGTCTTTACTTTATTTAAAGATGGAAATAAGTTTGTCAGTTGTTCCTTGTTCCACTATTGATCTTACTTTAGTGTAGTTAGCACCTGTGCTTTGTTAGCGTATGAAGTGGAAACCACTTTAGGCAGTGCGCTTGAATCAAAAGGCTTGAGGTGTAAGGAACCTGCAACATGGCACATTGTGCGAAGTTTACTGGCAGTAAAGCTTGGTATGTAGCACTGAAATCTTCAGGCTAGTCAGATTCTAAGTGTGACGCCCTCAGATTTTTTTATCGAAATAGCGGGCAGATGGGGGGCATACCTAGAAGTCATTACATCTCCTTCACAGTTTACTATTAATAAACTAGAACAATAGAACATACATTACCAACATTTCCTATTTGTCACGTGAAATAAAAACGTCATAGTCACTTGCAATCAATAATGATTTTTGTTATTTAGATACTATTGTTAGTAACAATGAGGTTTTAAACTATACGAATATTGAGTGATGGGGAACAATAAAAGTATTTAATTATCTACTACTTAAGCATAGTTGAAGAAAATATGTAATACCTATGTTTGTTGTTATATTTAACTAGCGGGTCGCCCTCGCGGTTTCACCCGCGCGTAATTTCCTTTATCAGCCATCCCCTTCCCCCTTATTTCCGGGATAAAAAGTATCCTATGTCCGTCTCCTGGTTCTAAGCTACCTCTCCACCAATTTTCAGCCGAATCGGTTCATCCGTTCTTGAATTATAAATAGTGTAACTAACACCATTGAATACAAAAGTAAGATTTTTTTCATGGCACCCATGGTGTGACGGTCCCGTGCTTTAAGTACCTGGTAGTGATCTCGGAATACTGATTCAATTCCCGGGTAAAACATTTGTGTCAGATTTTTTGAACACCACTAAGCCATCATCAAAATCATCACAGAGTCATCACAAAATCATCATCGTAGGCCAGGTAGGCCTTTCTTGGTAATAGATCTTGCTATTAGACCACATAAATTGCCTTTTCGCCTAGTGATAAGTACCTCTCATTCAAGACGTATGTAGGTAACTCGTATGTTTATATTGGCGTAGGCATTGCCAAGGAATCGGCGTGGCATTTCCGTATATCCGCTATCGCATCCGTATATTGATTAGATGTCATTGTTTTGTCTTGTAATAGTTTGTTTGGCCTTTTTTACTCTAAAGTAACTAAATGTAGGTATGTACCTACTATCTAATATCCCTGTAACATATTCTTAAAAGAATAGGACTGAGATTAAAATATATCTGCATACTAGGGCTGCTATAAAGTGGTTTCTGATATTTACGCGATTAGGTACTATCTACTCACCGCGCGTAATTTCATTTTTCGAATATTCCCCCCTTCTCCCCCTCCATTTCCGGGATCAAAAGTAAACTATGTTTACCGCGGTTAGTGTAGCTATCCAACAGTGAAATAATTATTCAAATCGGTTCGGAGCCTATTCAATACAAACAAACAAGGAATCAAATCTTTCCTCCTTATAAAATTAGTATAGAAAAATCGCGGCTTTATGGAAAAAAAAGCCCAACGTATCGCTTTGCTTTACAGAAATTGCGATAATAGAACGAAACTTCGTCACTTCATCTCAGAGCTGTGGTACCCGGGTGGTACGAACCGTCACCTCACATGCGTGGGGTCGACGGTTCAAATCTGACTCGTCGCACACCAATGGATTTATCTATGTGTGTATTAACCACTAGCTCGGCGGTGAGGGAAAACATCGTGAGGGGGAAACCTGCACAAGTCGACTGGCTGTGTATAACCACGATCTCTGGTTAAACGGAGGTCAGGGGCCCTAGACAAGCGGTAGCTCAATTTGCGATAGCGAATGTCAAAACCCGTACTTTCAATATCGATTGCCCACGTGACTTTTCTAAGGCACTTGTCAAATCTATATAATTTGAAGTTAGCGAATTTCGCTATCGCTGTCAAAATGTTACTTTGTCTAGGCCCCCAGATGGCCGGCGCAATCGATAGCGTCAGAAATGCAAAAACTTATGCAAGATATACTATAGGTACCAAATGCACCATCGAGTAACCAATGTGTGCATTTAGTTATCAAAAACATTGTTTATTCAGTAGCTACGTCCTTGATACCACACAGTCATTTAGGCTAAGCACTCGAAACAATCGCGCGCTGCGGGTGAAAATCGCGTCGTGGAAACTGCTTTTATTTTTTTCATAAAAATCAACGTTTTACCAAGGCTGCGGGCCCGCAACTGTTGCGGGCGCGAGTAAAAATCGAGCTAAGTATAAGTTCTGCATTAGAAGGCATGACGTTGTATTTTTTCGTCGAATAAAAGTAATATTACAGGTTATCTGTCTGCCGCACGCAGCTCCGCTAAGGTTTATCAGATAACCGTAAGAATGTACCGATGACTTAAGTAATCCGAGGATCAATTGACCCTTCACTCACTGCGATAAGACAGACGGTTCCGGGTTCGATGCTGGTAGCAGAAAATAACAATAATAAAACATATTAATTTGACAAATAACAACATCTTTTGTATAAGTACGCGCGCGAGTTCATGTCCATCGGGGACTGAATAAGAAAAGCGTTTATGAAACGAATAGTTGACTTACTAAAAAGTTGCATAAAATATGGGATAGATATGGTTGACCTAATAGGTAATAATACCTATCGAAATCGATATTAGTATAATTAGGTTAAGAAAACAGCACTAACGCATTCTTCAGGATGGACATGAACTCGCGCGCGTACATTACCTGAATTTATAATCATTGTTTTTTCTTTCGTCAGAAAACTATTAGTCTTCGCGTTTTTGTTTAGAGATAAAACTTGACAGATGTACATTATTTAAAGATAAAAAAGGCATTACAAGTATGGTACGCCTTGGTTAGACAAAATGCAGAAAGTTTCTATGCGGAAGGGGTCTGAAGAGACTTCTTGAGGAACGAGAAATTCAAAAGAAATAAAATACATGCTCTGGTTTCCTATTTTAGGTTCCATTGGTTATGTTCTTATTTCAAATTTTATTTATTCGCTATTGACCATTTATGCCAAAGCGATGTTAGAAAAAAATATGTGCGGTTACCGTCACCTAAAGACACTTGTATCACCAGAGGACATCATCTGCCCTAAGCCCAAGGCTCATTACGCTGTCAACACCATGCCCTTCCAAAAACATGATTATGATAGCCCTTACATCTTATTCACCAAGAAAAAAATTGCACTATTGTAGGTTATGAAGTACTAATTTACTGGCTTCTGGAAGATATTTTCTAAAAAATCGTTTTCTTGGGAATAACTCAATCTTTAATGGTGTATGAGAACTTAAAAAAAATGCTATTATTTCGATCGCCTTATGAATGGAGTGAAGCAAATCTGTTGCAAAGCTAAAACGAGACTAGGTGAAAATCCGTTCACTTGCAATCTAAACGGGATTTGAGGAATATAATGCTCTCTGCCAACACTCCATAGTACTCTTTCGTATACATGAACAAAGCCTAAAGAATTATATATTTAATGCCTTATGACATTTGCACAAGCAGATAACTAGTAAAAAAATAAACAAATATTAGATTCGCGCTTAGTACACAAAGGTAGGCACAAAAACTCGAACGAACTTGGCATGAAATGAAATCAGTGCATTTAAAATCAAATAAAATGAAAAGAAGTCGGACAGATTTTGAGAAAATACTTTTGCTCAAATTTGAAACGGGTCACATATCCGCATTTGGCAAGCGTAGTGATTAGGTCAAAACCATCATCTGAATGATGACCATTCTGTCGAATGACTTGATAATAAATAGGCTAATACTAGAATCTAGACTCAAAATTACCACGCTCTGCAAAAAACCCTCCCTTCTGCCCCGATGAACGTGGATCTATGCTTCATTTTAAATCCCAATTATAAATGCTAATTTATGAGACAGGATAATCTTAAAATTAACTTGGAATACACAATCACCAACCTTACATTGTAATGTGACTCGCAATAGAAAATTTGAATTTGAATTATTTTTTTAAATCTAAATTTAAATCTTCTAACCTCAAATCTACCTCCACAGCCGCCACCTTCACTACAAGTCCCGCAAGTATTCTCTCCAAGAGGGTACCAGAGCTGGCGGCATGAGCAGCGGCGAGCGAAGAGTGTCCGTGGCCCCCGGCGAGGAACCGCTGCCCGAGGTGGACCAGGACGACCTGACCAGCCACCGGACCGACGACCCCACCGGCCTGAGGAGGCACTTGATTGAAAAAGTATGTCAATATTATAAGTATTATTTTTATTGTAAAGTGTAACAAGACGAGCAGATCGTACACCTAATGGTACGCGACACGTCTGCCCTTAGACAGTTCAGCGCCAAACAGTAACTAATCAGTTACTGTTTGACACCGCCCTGCGCCCGCTACACCGAGACGGCAGTTACTAGGTCTCATATACCCGGTTATTTTACTAGCTTCAGTGCCCTTTCCCCGAAACACAGAAGTGCTTGACACACTTCTATTTCACGCATCATTATTCACTAGCCTGGCGTTTCAGGGGTCCTTTTTTATACTGGGAGAATGCATTTACACATTGCTACCCTCCGGATTGGTGGTTGGAGCCGCTGCCCCTCCTAGCCCTTGGCTTGGATGAGTCACAAGCAGGGGGACTACCAACTAAACTACCAGTACTTCCTCACCGTTGATCGCCATCAGATCATGGGGGGCCATGGTGTCATCCACCGCATGAACGTTTTAGGGGTCCTGGGTTAAATTTCTGGGTCGAGCAAAATATGTGTTGTTTTTTCGGACACAGCTCGATTTTGTGATCACCAAACATTTTAATCATCTCGAGCTTTCTTAAACTGGTTTGATGTCAGCCTGTCAGCATCCGAACTTGGATTTGGATTTTAAAGGAGAATGCAAAACTTGCCATTGTTCTTGGGCCCAAAAAATTTAAGTTTGTGCAGAGATGAGATGTATTCTACGTGAATGACCACAGACACATCATCAACTTTTATTATGATGACACCATAATCCGTCCTCGGGGGAAAAAGTTATCGTCAATAATAATTTATTACTACCTGAGACACAAGACTTGTCTTAGTTCAGGTGTCAGCCCACCATAGTCTTACGTTATGCAACACCTAGCTTAAACTAAATACTGTAATTTTGAATGACTGTACTTAACAATGTATGATTATGGTGAGGAATAAATATATTATTATATTATTATTTTTATATGAACATAAATAATTAACATAATAAACATATTTTTTTTCACTAGGACCAATTTTGTCGACGCCATAACAAAAGTTAAAGGTGTTTATTGGATCTACTTCGTAGTCGTATGTCCCAAATGCACAATTTTTTTTTTGGGGCTTGTCTTTTGCATTGTCCTTTCCCGTTATCCTTGTTGGTTTACAAACTACAGTCCGACGGTCTCCATTCTAACTTGCACCTCGCGGGTATGTTTTACAATTCCCGTTAACAATTAATCTTAATTTTGTTGTCACCAGGGTTCGACGGTGCACGTGACCCGCAAAGATGGCGGTGACAAGCTGCAGAACATCCTACCTGAGGCCACCTACAAGAAGGTCTACGACCACAGCCCACATTCGGTAAGAAATCCCTCTAATACACAGCGCCAGTAGTAAATTTTACCCACATCACCTCACATCGCGGGCTAAAATCAAATCAAACAAGCAACATTTTCTGACTCTTCTTCTCAATGGCAATGAAGATATAATTTAAACCAGCCCAGCGCCACCTAGCCCCAAACTCAGCATAGTATACTATGTGTGCCAGACAACGGATAAAAATTACCTTTTAAAAAAAAATTATACAAAGAAAACATCCAGAACGATAGAAACAGACATATTCATTCACAAAACGTTTAGTCGTGGAAGGATCGAACCCTCGACCTCATGGTGTAATAGTCGACATCTCAGCCATTATACTAAATCGGCTGTTATTGACGGTTCATTATTATGGGAACCTGCATCGCGCATGGAAAGTTTTTTTCGTCCGCTAACATAAATAAATGATGTCACCATTACATCTCAGAGGCGTGAAGTTATAATTTACGTAGCGAAATCCTTATTTCACGATATATTGGCAATATTACCTTAGGGTTCAATATCCATGATGAAACCCTTTGCCCAATATATCGAGAGATTGGCATTTCAATGTGTAAGTTATAATAACACTTCTCTGACAACAGGCCACACCTATTTCGGTTTTGCTGTTTCTGCTTATGAGATTTTTCTTTTTTATTAAAAATAAGACACATCTTTTGAAAGACATTCTGAATCATTCAAAAAGCAAAAATCGTTTCTGGTACATAATACAATATGATTTTCACTTTTGTCGACGCCATAATAAAAGTTAAAGGTTTTTATTGGATCTACTTCGTAGTCTATATCCCAAATCTGCACAACATAATTTGTTGCCCAGTCTTTTGCATTGTCCTTTAAGGTAAGTAAAATATTCTCCTGAGCAAAGTTTAAATGCCCCAGGTGTTCGTCCAACTGGATGAGCTGCTGCTGACTCCGGGGGGCGAGTCGGAATGGCAGGAGCGCGCTCGTTGGATCAAGTATGAGGAGGACCGCGAGGAGGGGTCAGACCGCTGGGGCAAGCCCCACGTGGCCTCCCTCTCGTTCCACTCGCTGCTCAACCTTCGCCGCTGCCTGGAGACCGGCGTGGTTCTGCTCGATCTGGATGAGAAAGACCTGCCTGGAGTTGCTTATCGGTATGTGTCTATTGCAAGATAATTTTTGGGCCAGTACTCTAGTTCCAACGGATATATCGCCTCGGTGTTGCGCCCGTTGTCATGACAATTGTGCCTTACCATCAGACTAAGTGGAATCGCTGTACTAAGCTACTTTAAAAAAGATATAAAAGAAAAATCATTGACAACTCCAGCTGATTTTATTGATGTATGCCTTTGAGTTATGTACAGAGGACATTAAAAGTTATGGTTTACTTTATATTTTTCCCTTCTCCCCTCTCTACAGGTAGACCCTGATCCGTCCTTTTGTTTTAGTGCTACTTACAGGTGAAACACGTTCGCACCACCAAAACAAATTATGTATATGTCTTCATAATACTATCTGACGTAATCCTTTCTATTGATTACGTCTATTTGATGCTGCGTTAAAACGGAATAAAGTCAACACAAAGTCTTCTCCATGCAGTGTGGTGGAGAACATGGTGACCTCTCAGCTGATTGAAGAGGACGACAAGCCGGTGGTGATGAGGTCGCTGCTCCTCCGCCATAGACACGTGCAAGAGGACAAAGGGTTCCGGTTCTCCATCAGCAGCCGCAAGCACGCCTCTTACACCAGCCTTCAGGTATGTGGAGATCAGTCAACCAGTACTACGATAGAATCTTTAAAAGAGGACTTAGGATTGATAGTATAAGAGGACTTACGATCAATAGTGAAAGAGGACTAACGATTAATTGTGACCTTGTTAAATTCTTCACTGCGAGCTGAGTTACTTTTACTATTAATTGTAAGATCTATGTGTAACATCTAAAAGAGGACTGAGGATTAATCATCCAGTTATAAATGTATGAGAAGATGAAACATTAATTACTGTGTTATTTATAGTATTAATTATTGTAAGATAGAAGTGTAAAAATATCAAGAAATAATCGCTCAAATATAATATAATGTACTGCACATGCCTTCAGAACGACGGCTCCAAATTAGATAACTCTTCCGAAGCAGTGTGGGATATTACGAAGTAGAAACCATAAGAAAGGACATAGGATATACCTCAAAACCTATTACCTCAAAAATGTGCAATATCCCAGGGAAAATTAAGGGAACGGAAACAACAAGCAATAAAAAATACATGATAAAATAAGAAGAAAGAATTTAGTTATTTATTTATTATGTTAATTTGGATTATTCATAAATGCGCGTCAAACAAATTATCATGCATTTAATATGGATAGATTTGCCGATTAAGAAAAAATCTATAATATTTTTTCTGTTATTTAAGATTTTTTATATACTAATTTTAATATTGTAATATTTCTTTAGTATATCCAGATTGTTGAAAGGGCATAACATACACAAGCATATTAATATAATTATATTGTATAGCCTAAAACCTAAGATCCAAATCGAACTATAACAATTTATCAAAATTCTCAGAACTTTTCTATCAGCCAATACAAACATTTTCTTAAGATCTAATTAACTTAAGTGAAATAAATGCTAAGTTCTAAATACTATGGAAATATACCTATTTTATAAAATAATTATCTGAATAGTGTTGCCCGAAACCGGTTTAAATATTTTTCTATTTGTCCTCAGTATAATGTAAGGCATTTAAAGCATTGAAAATATATAAATAGGTACCTTTTTTATATAAAATTGTGAATAATGACGTTACCTTTGTTATTCAACATTTATTACATAATTACGATTTATAGATATTGATTTATAGATAATTACGTTTAATACCTACTTACCGAAAGTAATCTCTTTCAGTAGTACTGAACGTTTATATCTGTAATGAAGAAACTAAGTGTACACGACGTCGATACTTGTTTGGTCATCATTACTACTAAAAAAAATGCTGTAATATTTATAATCGATAACAGATAACCGCAAACAAGGTCGCATTCTTTATAAAAAAAATATTATACAACATTATGTGATGTTTGAGAAATTAACGTGTATCAGAAACGAGGAAGTTACCGAAAATATATGCGTAAACATGCATAGTTCCTTACATAAATGTTCATTGTATTAAAGTTATTCATGGGTGGGATTCGAACCCATGACCCCTAGCCCATGGGGCAACGTCACTACCAAATTCGCCTTTCCGCCATTAAAAATCTTTATAGTTGATCACATCAATAGTTGTCAATTTTGTGATTACGACGCGGCTGTTCTGTACCCACTCATACGTCCACTGTAACCACAGTTACAGAGACCATATACCTCAGGACAGTCCGTGTAACTACAGTTACATTTTTAAGAATTCGCGCCCGCCGATTGTTTTTTTCTTTTTCTTATCGCTGTGGATGTTTATAGTCTGTAGTGTTGCTGGTTTTTGACGCTCTATGATATGTACCACACCTTATTTCAAGTGGAACATAACTTCGGCTCATGGCTACAAAAAAAATAAATTGTCAAGTTGCTTGTTGTTTTTGTGGATCAGTGCGCGAGTGACTCCAGCTATTTTATTCGAGAAATCATGCCGTAAGTAATAAAATATTATTGTTTTGTATATCAAAATATTTATAATCTTACATATTTTCATATTTTATAACATTATGTGCGATTCCAGTCAGTTTTTAAGTAAAAATTTGGATTAAAAATAGGTCGGTGACTCTGTGTTTTTATTAGTGAATAATTGGAAGATCTAAAAAAGTTCTTATATTATATCGTAATTAAATGTTTTAATATGAAAACTTATTAATATTATAGCCTGGTTATTACCATACTTTCTTGAAATATTCCATATTTCATTCTGGATTAGACAATTTACCATACGTGAACTTGGATTTCACAGATCATGTAGCTTTAGTTTTTATTTTATTTGTAATATTTTAAGATGATTTATAATGAGATTTTGGTTCCAAATGAAAGGCCATTAAATTACCTAAAACCCAAAATTGTTTTAATATTGTAAACGTCAAAAATATCTAATAAAAAAATATTTAAATTGAAAACTAGGACAAAATTAGCATTTCTTAAAGTTCACTGTAAGATCATTAATAGAATATAATGTTAAAATCAAACATAACTATTGCCTAAAAATCGTCAACTAATAAGCCTTTCATTAGTATTTTTCATTTTGCGATATTTGAGTTATTTACTGAGTAATAAGCATTTATTTAGCATACGTCTCCTATCGATTTTATTTTGCGCGTATCACGTGACTCGCGGACTGTCCTGACAACCTTGCGAAACGCGCGCGGACGTTTGAGTGGGTACGTAATACATAACTTATCCATTAAAAATATGAGTTCTAAGGCAGTCATCATGGTATGAATATTATTTCTAGACACAATGAACCACCCAGGCAGTTACAAACAGACATATTCATGCACACAAGTTTATACCGCGCAGGGATCGAACCCGCGCCCTCCGTATTTCTTCTTATCATTACGTCGCGTTGTCTTGAATACATTGAACAACACTCGATTTCCCTGACAATTGTACGCAGTTTATTTAAAAACGAGCATCATTTCCGAGGTCATCTGTGACATTAGTACGAGTTTTCAAGATCACAACGATGTTCGTAGAGAAATTTTAAAAAACACGAAGTCAGGTGTTAGCCAACACGAGACTGTCACTTGTGACCGCCACAGTAGATAAGATTACAGTGAAGAATTGCGAATTTAAATCTGACATGAATGATAGAATGACAAAATGTTACATCAAGTTATGTCTACACCACCAGACTACACTAATTTTATTATGAGGACAAAATATTTGATAGTGTGTTCGTGGGTTTGTTTCATTTGTTTGAACTGAAATGGCTTGAAATCTGCTGGACGATTCAAAAAATTCTTGCATCGTAAGGCTACACTTTTCCGAGCCACAATTTAAATCTTTGGAGCCACATAGGTTATATTACGATGGCAAATAAATTTGGGATCCCAAGTAAAACTCCAATAATGTAATACAAGTAGTTGATATAATTGATTATTCTTAATAGTGATTGCAATAAATACGGGGGCCAAGAACATTCATAAATAATACTGATTATTCTGTCTGGCAGTTATAGGGTTATAAAATCGCTGATAACATATTCTTTCAGTAGAAAAAAACATTGTAAAATTTTCGACCTACATTTTTATTGCACATCGACGTATGATATGACAATATATTGGTGAAGGTCTCATGGTAGTATTTGTTTATAAATTCGTTTTTTTTTTCCTTTTGGTTAAAACTAGCCTTCCGCCTGCGGTTTCACACGCACGTAACTTCTTTTTTCAAATATTCTCCCCTTTCCCCCTACATTTCCGGGATTAAAAGTACCCTATGTTCACCGGGGATAGTGAAGCTATCCAACAGTGAAAGAATTATTCAAATCGGTTCAGTAATTTCGGAGCCTATTCGATTCAAACAAACAAACAAACAAACAATCAAATCTTTCCTCTTTATAATATTAGTATAGAAGAATCGATGGGAAAACATAAATATAAAGTGTATAAACTTTTAAAGAGAACCGGACATTAATTTAGAACCGCTTAGATTTCCTTCATGCTACTCTAATTTCATGGGATTATTATTGGACTATGAGCCGAAACTTTTATTTACCTTTTGTCAACGCAGGAAAGTGATACCTATTTTTACCGAAATAAAAAATAACCTGTCACTCTCTAACCTACAAAGTAACTAACCCTTATCCCATAAGTCAAACAAAACTTTTATATTTCCCGGTCCCAGGGATAAAAAGTAGCCTTTATCCTTTCCGAAGGTCTAATATCCTACATAATATTATTATAAATGCGAAAGTAAAGTGAGTAGGATGTTTGGATATTTGTTACTCAATCATGCCTAAACAACTAAACGGATTTAGCTGAAATTTGGCACACGTATAGTTTATTACCCGGATTATAACATAGGCATAAAACTCCTACGGGAAACGTCTCATTCCTGCGGGATATTTGAAAAAAGAAATTACGCGCGGGTAAAACCGCGGGTGAAAATCTAGTTATTAAGCAGTTTTGGTGGTTTATGCTTGAATTCGTCATAAACAGACAGAGTTACTTTTGCATTTATAAAATTAGTATGGTGACAATAGCATAAATTAAATACTTCTTTTAAAAATTATTATGCCGGATTTTCAATTTCGGGAACAACGTTTCTCACTGTCATAATTCCTTCAACTCGTGATCTATTTTAGTACGGGACTTTTAAAAACAAATGATTTGTTACCGACGACCACGTGAAACTTGAGAGTTTGTACGCGCTTGACCACTAAATAAATAGAATTTAAAATAATGAAAAGTTTAAGATTTTAACAATGGAAAAAAGTTTTTTTTATCTTTATATTTTTATTATTGGATCCCACAAAACATTATTGGGAGCTTCCGTTACTACCAATTTTTTTTAAAGAAAGGCTATGTTTTTTTCGCTTCGCATCCCAAAAACTCCAAACTCCAAATACTGATACTTTTAACAACAAAATTGGTAATAAGAAAATGAGGGTATGTTTTATTATTATGCGCTTAATTGCCATCTTTGCTTTGAACACATTCAAATATATATTTCCTTAACGACGTGTGATGATTTGATCGGCTTTCGGCACGTGTCTGATAAGGCAAGTCGAACTATTTAATCAGCACATTTGACAGGAGATTTGCAGTCACGTTACTTGATAAATGATAAGCCTTGAGCCTTCTTCAAATAACAGGCGATCGATCTTAAGCTACTGTTTTCGTCCAGATATTTTGAGATCAAGGCATTTCTACTTATTTATTTATTCAGATCACCAACAAAGTGTGTAACTGTGTTGGTCAGCAGTACACAAAACTCATATAAAATAAAAATGAATTGCTGTTCGTTAGTCTCGCTAAAACTCGAGAACGGCTGAACCGATTTGACTAATTTTACTCTTGAAATATTCCTGGAAGTTCAGGAAAGGTTTAAAAGATGAGAAAATTTGGAAAAATTGCGAGGGTAAAATACTAAATTTTTTACAATTTTGTTTTCCCGTACAAACTGTCCTTACCTACTTGTTAAACGAAGTGATACGAAGTTCATCGGATCATAGAATATTAATTAAATGCTTGGTGCAATCCTAATTACTGACGTGATAAAAATAACATTTCGACGGTGGAAAGGCAAAACTTACCAAACGCCATTAACCTAACTTTACAGTAGAGCTGTTTAAAGTTTTGAAATTTGGAAAAAAAATCATAGAAAATCCCGTATTAATCAGAAAAAGATTTGAGTCACTACATTGAAAAGGTATTTAATTTATCTATACAACTGTTTAAATATTATAGCGATAACTCTTTTGATTTAGAATTTAGTGTCGTTTGGTAAAAAACTACCTAAAATCATGTGCAGGTAAAAATTACTAAACGACAACTAAAATAAATATGACGTAGGGTAAAACCTACTAAATATAAAATGTTTTATAACTGGATACGGGAACAAAGAACTAAAGAAAAAAAAATCAGTTTTCCGGTTCGGGCAAAAATTACCAAGCTCATCTGTCAAGTTAGCAATGGACCATAATTTTTTACCATATCCGTAATATGACATAACGTTGACCCATATTTCCTCAAAACTTTGTGAATTAAAAGTTGTAATAAGTAGTATTCCCTTGATTATTTTCAATTTTATTATATTAATCCTACCTCACCTTAATAATGCTTTGATCCTCTTGTGTTTCATAATAATATAAATAAAAGAATAATGTTCTTAGTTATTGTATATTTGGTTTCATTTAGCACACCATACAGTCATAATATTATAGATACGTACTGTTAAGGATTGCGAAATCAGTCTTGTAGGTAAGTCTTAATAGTTTTTCTCAATAGGTAATTAGGTCACAATCGTAATCGTAACATAACAAATTCAACTTAACAACATTATGAATAAACCTAGCCTAGATAATTAAACCTTAGACAGTCTTTGTAATTAGGTAATATCTGTGTAATTAGATAATAGCCTCCAACGCAAAAGTGGGAGTACAAAATTGCAGCGAATCGGTAGTAGGATCCCAGGGGGACTTCAACGCTAAACTGAGAGTTCCAAATTGCAGCGAATCGGTAGAAGAATCCCATGGATTTTGAGCCAGGAATCATAAGAGCCAGATGCTCGTCAACTTTCTCGAACGGGAGGGGCTCTTCTTGATGAACTGTTCCTTCAAAAAGCAGCCCTAAAGGAAGTGGACGTGGCAGATATGCAGATATGTCTTCGTGATCAACAGGTTTAATACCGACAGCGATCACAGACTTGTCCGAGGCACTCCGAATATCGACTTTAAAGCCGGACGCGTCCGTTTGATTAAAGTCCAGACTCTGGCGAACCCTGCTCCAAACCATGATAGGATCTGAAACGTTCCAGACGAACCTGGAGAACCAATTTGCTGCCTTGAAAACCACAATTGATGTTGACCGAAACCTTGAAAATGTGGTTCGAGTCCTCAGGCGCAAAGGCAGGAACTCGAAAATTTCCGGAGGGACTCTAGGGCTAATGAGGCAACAACGTGAAGACCCACCCGCTTCTTCGTTCGGAAGAAGAGCTCTTAACCGGGAGATAAATAAACGTGTGCGTCACGATCTCTGGTGCTTTCGATCTAAAGTGCTATAGAGCAAAATCGGCGGTCTAAGGTGTTCGTACAATCTCACGGAAGAAACCACCTGACGAAGCTGACCACAGCGAGTGGAGAAATTGTTGCCTCAAAGCCGGCAGTCCTTTCGGAGGTACAGGACTTCTATTGCCGGTTATACGCTTCGCATGCATCTCGACCTGATACCGAAAATGAGGAGTCTAGGGCCACGTTAACTCGCTATTACACTGAAGACATGCCAGAAGTCAGCGTTGGCGAAATCGAAATTGCTCATGGGCAGCTTAAAATGGAAAAGAGGACGGCGTTCCTACAGAACTGCTAAAGGCTGGAGGTAAACTCGTACTGAGGAAGCTCCAAAAGTGTGGTAGTCCTGTTCTTCCAAAAAAGTGACAAAAGCCTGTTGAAGAACTATCGACTATTATACCCTTCTAAGCCACGTCTATAAGCTATTCTCAAGAGTGATCACGAACCGTCTTGCGCGAAGACTCGACGAGTTTCGGAGCGAATACGGCACCATAGACCACATCCACACTGTGCGGCAGATTATACAGAAGACCGAAGTGTATAATCAGCCCCTGTGTCTAGCATTCGTGAACTATGAGAAGGCTTTCGACTCGGTTGAAATCTGGTCCGTTCTGAAGTCCCTGCAGCGTTGCCAAGTAGACTGGCGATATATCCGAGTGATAAGATGTCTGTAAAAAGCAGCCACCATGTCCTTCCAAGTACATAATCAGCAGAAAAATTCTAGACCATTGCATCGAGGAGTGAGACAAGGGGACGTCATCTCCCCGAAATTGTTCACAAATGCAATGGAGGATAGGAAGTGGCATCAACATAAATGGCGAATATATGTCTCACTTACGATTTGCAGATGACATCGTCATAATGGCGGAGACGATGCTGGACCAACAACAGATGCTGAATGACCTGGCTGATTCTTCTTTACGCATCGGCATACGGACGAACTTGGACAAAACCAAGGTCATGTTCAATGAACAAGTTCTACCAGAACCGATTGCTATTCACGGCGCCGTCCTTGCAAATGTTCAAAAATATGTGTGGGTACCTTGGGCAGTCATTGCAGTTGTGTCAAAACAACTTTGAGGACGAAATGAATAGAAGAATACAGTTGGCTTGAGCAGCGTTTGGAAAACAACGTCGAGTCTTCTCATCGTCGATTCCACAATGCCTAAAGGTAGGTTTTTAGTGCGTCCTACCCGTCATGACATACGGAGCTGAAACGTGGACACTTACGGCACGGCTAGTCAACAAGTTTAAAGTCGCTCAGCGGAAAGAGCTATGCTCGGCGTTTCTCTGCGGGACTGCATCCGAATGAGTTGATTCGGCAGATAACCAAAGTCACCGACATAGCTCGCCGGATTAGCCAGCTGAAGTGGCAGTGGGCTGGCCATATCAGCCGTAGAACCGATAACCGTTAGGGTAAACGGGTTCAAGAGTGGAGACCGTGTCTCGGTAAACGTAGTGTCAGACGCCCTCAGGCCAAGTGGAGCGATGATCTGCGCAAGATGGCTGGCAGGAGCTGGATGTGAGTGGCCGAGGATAGATCAGCGTGGCAAGCATTTAGAGAGGCCTATGTATAGCAGTGGACTATCACAGGCTGATGATGATGATGAGGTGATAGCCATATTGAACAGTCATTTTTAAACATAACTAATTTTTCTATCAAAAGATTAAATTAAAATCTTATATAAATGAAACGCGTTTTACATAAACAGTGGTCAACAACAGTGGTAATAGTCACCAACAATGGTTGCACTGAAGTCTCTGACCCAGGACTAACAATTCCAGCGGCGGTCAACGCTTGACCGATAATGTTATCAATACGCTTTCTTCTATCCATTGTTATCTAAAACAAAATACGTGATCTAAATATCAGCAACACAAAATTAGTACTTACCTCGCCGTCCCACTCGCCATTCCCGGAATGCGCGTGCATCCTTACCGACGACTTGTCGGGCACTCGACGCTTTGTTTTTTACCAAGCAACGACGCCGGAGCAATTCTTGGTACGGACAACCGACAAAACTAAGACATCGCGAGTTATCTAAACGCCAATCAGCACTTGATTATTTTCGTGTAAACTTATCCAAATGCCAATAAATTTCATGATTTGGGCAGGTAAAATTTTACCATACGCCACTCGAGCGTATTTTTATGGTAGGGTAAAAATGTCCAAATCACAAACGTTCAGAAAACTCGTCGGGGAATAACATACTAAATCAAACTGTTTATAGAAATTTTGGCTGGCAAAGATAACCAAATAACTTCGAGCAAGTTTTTAGAGGAAAGCAAAAACTACTTAATACTGATTGTGTGAAAAAGACGGTAAGGTAAAATTTACTTAGTCCGCGGTGTAATCTGAAAGTGCTTCCTAAGTACAAAATTTTCATAAACTGCCCAAAATGATGTCGCTAGGTTTTGGAAAAATACACGAATGGAGGGAATTTTGAATTTACCAAGCGCCAAAAAGTTGATCCTAGAAGCATGAAAGTGAGACCAATCGACGCAGAAAAAAAAGACGAATCCAACGGTATATATAACTCTATATGGGCCATTTTGGCGTTTGGTAAGTTTTGCCTTTCCACCGTCGATTTAATTTACTATTTCAAACAAAGTGATTTTTAGGCTAGACCATAACATGAATATTTTTTAAAATAAATTAACAAATAGTTTCAAAATCTAAAATGATGTCACAAAAATATTGAATCATATAAAATTCCAGTAGCCACAGTATATAACTTACAAATATAATTATATTGTTTTATAGTCGTTATAATACCTAATATGGCATTCGATAAGTACAATTTAATTTTTATCCATTCAACCTACGAAAAATGCTTCTGGTACCTAATTTAGATTTGATAATAAAATCGAAAAAAGGTATTTTTTACGTATCGTGTAATTAGACTGGTTATTATCTTTGGTCTTAACTTTAATTTAAGCTGAAAGGGAAAAAAATCTGACGTACAAAATATAAATTAAATTGATGACTTAATATAATTAATTTCATCATTTCAATATTAATTTCATTACTTATAGCCTGATGAAAGAAAATCCTGCTCTGGAGGCGCCACATTAGCTATGGTTATAGCAACACTTGGTTGCTATGGTTATACTCACAAATAACTCACAATAACCAATAGTAACAAGCCACGATTGACAATTGATATCACACTTTGACAGACAGCAATAAGGAATGAATTGTTTTTTTACTTGATTGTTGCCACTTGAAGAAATTAGTTCCAATATTTTTCCGCAATATGGCGAGATTTTTTATTTTAATGGTCGGGCTATACACATAACATTACTTTCAGATTTGAATCAATCGTAACTTTCCTGATAATACATATCATTGAACTTTAAATCATGTATCTACCGAACATGACGTGTTTATCGTAGATAAAGATAATTTGGACGGCGAACTCGCAGTCATCGGTATAGTGTGTATCTAATCCAATGACCATTGTGCAATACATATTTATTCGAAGGAATTTTAAAGATAAAACGAATTAATAACTTGAAAATTCCCACGGGGGTTTTCACCCGTTGAAAATACACATTGCGTTCAGACTTGAAACGCCTACTAAAATTTGACGACCAATTTGGTGTCTCATGTCTCAGCCATCAATAGGTCTTACAGTCAACATGGTCTAAGATCCCACTGCTCAATTCTGCAGGTATCTTTTTTTTTGATACAACTAATTTTAAATGAATGTTGAGGAAATATGTAATGGATTAGGGATATATTGCGTATAAAAAATTAGCCGCAAGTAAAAAAAAAATTTTTTTTGGTATTTATTAATTCGCTAGTATAATAGGCAACCATATGTTTTTTTAATGTATTTTACGACATTTGAAAGATAATAATGTCACAAATTAAAAAAAAATAAAACAGGTGAGTGTAAACTGATATAACTGTTAACAGCTGGCAACTAGGGCATCGAAACCCGGTCCAATTTTGAAAACCCGGGTTTCGGGTTTTAGAGTAATCAAAACCCGGGTAGACCGGTTTTTTCGAGCTTTTCGAGCTTTCTATTGTATTTTTTTTAAATACACTAATCTGCGTTTATTTATCGATTTCCTACAATGAGTACAAAAAATAAAGGATCAGGAAGAATTAAGATAAATGAAACAGTACTTTGCAAATTACAAAATTAGTTTTAATGTTTGAAAAAGTGATGAAGATTTATTTTTTCTTCAGAATATCTTAAAACTTAGTATGTAATTTAATTTTTTTAAATCACAGACTTGCAGAGATTAGTTTTGCGGGAACATCGGGAACGGGGGTAGGAAAAATTGACGAAGGGTTAGGAACTACGGAAGTGAAGTAGATGATAGAAATGCTTAGGGAACAAGAGGAAAAAATTGAGAACACCTTCAAGGAGATGGAGAGACTGAAGGAGACGATAGTGACCTACTAAGCCAGCATGACATAATTATGCAAGCGTAGCACCACCGCCCAAGGACACAAAAAAGAGCAACTCGACTTCACTCCTTAGTTATCAGCTCCACAGTTGATACTGAAACATGCGATCAAGTGCTCGAGAAGGTGCGTAAAGCAGTGAACGCAAAAGACGGCTGGGTAACTGTGGTAAGGTCCGAAAAGTGAGGGACCGTTAAGTAATAGTTGAGTGCAGAACTCAAGAGGCAAGCAACAAAATTAAAGAACGGCTAAAAGACGCGGGGAATTAACCCTCATTCGACGAAGTGCACAATCAAGATCCCTTGGTGGTAGTCAAAGATGTAGTGCTAGCACACGGCAACGAGGACATCTTGGCAGATCTGAGGACTCAGAACACGGAAATCTTTGGAGGGTTGCAAAAACAGGAGGATAGGGCAGAGGTCAAGTATAGGAGGAAAGCCCACAACCCCCATAATAACCATGTGGTCCTTAAGGTTTCACCTTTGATTTACAACAGACTGGTGCACAGGGGGTACGTCCACATAGACTTGCAGAAGGTGAGGGTCGAGGTTCAGTCGCTCCTGGTCTTATGCTCAATGTGTTTGGGATATAGCCACGGGCGGCGATTTTGCAAAGAACAGACCCCGAAATGAGGACAACTGCGTTGCGGACAAGCATGAAGGCACAAACCACAGCGTAATCAGCTCAGAGTGCCAAATGCGAATAAGGTGAGAGGCACTGGCGCGCGCGTAGGTGGCATTCTGCTGACGAGGTGGTTTCAAATCGTTCACAGGCAGGCAACCTTACCAGAGGATTTGCAGGGGCCCAAGCCAACCTCCAGAGGAAAACCGAAAGATCGGCCGAACTCACGGTGGAGGCCCGCGTACGCAAACGGGCGTTCGCACTGGTCCAGGAGCCATCTGTGGGAGGGGTACAAAGGATGGAGGATTACCGTGGAGCGAGAGTCTTGCAAAGTCCAAGTAGGAGATGGGACAGTCAAGGCGGCGATAGTTGTGTTTGACCACGAACTCGACATAATTACTGTGCCTGAACCTCACGACTAACCATATTGTTGTAGTGAGGATCCGAGTGGCTTGAACTTAATAAATAACAAAAACAAAAGTATTAAATAAAAGTAATTGACGAGCCGTTTGGTATAATGGTCGAGAAGTCGGCTATTACACCAAAGGTTGCGATCCCCGCACGGTACAAACATTTGTGTGCATGAACATGTCTGTTTGTGTCGGTCTGGGTGTTACTATGTATAATATGTATGTATTTACAAACAAAAAAAGTATATACGTAATGTTTATCCGTTGTCTGGCACCCATAGCACAAGCTAATGCTTAGTTTAGGGCTAGATGGCGCTGTGTGAATAATGTCCAGAGATATTTATTATTTATTAATATTATTAAATAAAAACCCGAAAAACCCGAGTTTTAAAAAATCAAACCCGGGTTTTTTTGTAATCCTAAAACCCGGGAAAACCCGGGTTTTTTCGGTCCGGGTAAACCCGGGCTCGATGCCCTACTGGCAACCCTACGTTGCGGCTGACTGAGAGCTGGCAAACATATTTTTTTTAATTTGTGACATCATTACCTTTCAAATGTCGTAAAATTCATTAAAAAAACATATAGTTACATACAAGTAATAAATTAGCGAATTAAAAATATAATTTTTTTTTTTTACTTGCGGCTAATTTTTTACAGGCAACCTATCCCTAATTCATTGCATACTTCCTAATCATTCATTTAAAATAAGTTGCATCGAAAAAACAGATACCTGCAGAATCATGCAGTGGGATCTCGTACTAACAGCACATCAGGCTACCCTAATCTGTCATACAACAAATTTTCAGCGTTATTCACTTCGTATAGAGTTCTTTTTCAATTGAGAATTTTTGACAGTTTGGGGTAGGTTGATCTATCCTCTGCTGCCGTCCGTACAATAACATCTGGCAATATTAATGTGGGAGCCAGTATACTTGAAACCATAGGCACATCAAACGACTCTTCCTGGCTTAGATTCCTTACTTAAATGGGGAATAATGGCGGCATACCATCAGGTAGGCTGCGTGGCTGTGTACCAACTGATCCAGCATACAAGATCCTGTATCAGGATAATCATCATCATCCCAGCGTATTCCCGATTGCATCCAGTATGGAGCTCGGGGTCCGCTTCGACTATGATCCTAGATTCAACAAGCCCATAGCATGATAATATCAGGAATATTTAATACACAAGGCTGCATTACAAAGATGGAATGCTATTGTAAATTTGAGCTTTGTAAATGGACTCGTTTGATCTTCGTATGGACTACGGAAAAGCGAATATTCATTTCAGATCCGTGTTGAATGCGAGCATTGCGTGTGAAATATTCTTATTTCATAAAACTGCTTTTCTTTTCTAAGTGATTCTTTACTTGATTGTTCATTGTATATGCATAGCACAATTTAACGATTGTATGTGGTAAAAAAAACTACCTAAAAAACTGAAAAGCAAAAAATAATTTTAATAAGACATTCATCAAATGCGCTTATTGTCTAAGCCTATTAATTAAATTGTATTTTACGTGCTAGGTAGGTACCTACTAATCTGTTTGAAGTCGGTGCCAAGCCAAATAGTAGGTACCCAGATTACGTACCTACGTCCGCGGATTAATAAGTAACCCTTTATAATACATTATTATTATATATCATTTTTGATTACCTTTGGCTTGGCACCGACTTCAAACAGATTAGTAGGTACCTACCTAGCACGTAAAATACAATTTAATTAATAGGCTTAGACAATAAGCGCATTTGATGAATGTCTTATTAAAATTATTTTTTGCTTTTCAGTTTTTTAGGTAGTTTTTTTGTTTCTTTTTTTTTTAAGTCGGTTTAATTTTTTTTAAAAAAAGTTTGTTTATTTTTCTATTTTTAGTGTGAATAACACGTAGGTAGTGAGTAAAACTCTTTCATAATAATGATAGCGAAAATACGAGTAGAATTGTATTATTTGATAATAATATTAGGTATTCATTAAGTGTTCAGCACCATGGGTAGGAGGAGAATGCGTTTATGCACCATAACCGCAGGCTAGCTAGACCCGCGGCCGTGTGTGGGACTCGAGACCGAAGCGTCCGCTACCCACTACACTCCCCCGGTTTCTCCTTCACACCCGATTAGGACGAGCCGGTGCTAACCTTATTGGCTAGTGACCAGCCCATCCCCGGGTAATCATCAGCTTAGCTGCAAAAGTACATGAAATACAACTAACGTTCCACATATTCCTACAACACTGAAAGAATTATCCCCTAACTCCTAACCGTTAAGGAGTTGTACTTTCCATCATCACCTTAGCTGCAAAAGTACATAAAATACAACTAACGGTCCACATATTCCTACAATACTGAAAGAATTATCCCCTAACTCCTAACCGTTAAGGAGTTGTACCTTCCATCATCAGCTCATCAACATAAAATGATGTCTATCGGACGCAAAAACTTGAATGGCTTCAGAAAAAACAAGTAACGCGTAGGCGCAGCCTATAAAATTTGAGGTTTTCCCTTGATTTTTCCGGGATCCCATCATCAGATCCTGACATGGTGACAATGGGACCACCTCTGAACTATGCACTTTCAAATAAAAAAAGAATTATTTAAATCGGTCCACAATTGACGGAGAAATCGACGGACATACATAAAAAAAAAAAAAAAAAAAAAAAAAAAAAAAAAAAAAATACATACAGTCGAACATATAACCTCCTCCTTTTTTGAAGTCGGTTAAAAACAGGCAGTGATGTTGATATTCAATAATAAAAGTAGGTGCATTATGCTTGTACCAAAAATGTTTTAATCGCTTAATATTACTTATAATGTATAGCCTAATATCGTAAATAACGACAAATTTAGTGTAGGAATAGTTGAAAATTCCGTAAGCGGGCTCCTCGCTTGGCATAAACATTTAATGTGCATTAACAAATATCTTTGTAAAGGGCTAATAATAATATTCACAAATAAATTAAAAAGGAATGTTATGTTTATCATTTGCATGGCGCCCATAGAACAAGCTATGCTTCGTGTGAGGCTAAACGGTGCTGTGTGAATAATGACCAGGGATATTTATTGAATAAGTCAATATCAAAGGGTCACTTAAAACAACAGTTTGACCTTTAATCCTTTTGAATGCTTTGCCTTTACAAGGGCTTGTTTGGGAACTAGAAACTATTGTTGCAAGTCTAAAGTAACGATACCTAAGCAATAATAACTGCGTCTTTCTTATTCGACTAAAATTAAAACGTATGACGTAACCATTTCATATTATAATTGCGAGAGTAACTCTGGTCTCTGTTACACTCAACGCTTCCCATAAATTTTAAGGATATTTTATTTTACATACCAAACCAATTATTTTACATTCAAACCAATTTCGGTGTACATAGTTTAATCTTAACGTAATACAAGTAAATAGTCTGTATAATTTTATTCTAATATTAGAAATGTCTAAATCGTGTAATCGTGACATGAAACCTAATGTTAATTTTAACACTTAAGTTTAACGATTTTGTTTATAACATCATGGAGTATCGTATGTTACCATTTTTTGACTGGTCCGATGGCGCATTTGGTAGTGACCCTGCCCTATGTGCCAGGGGTCGTGGGTTCGAATCTCACCCACACTTACACTTATGGGATGAACATTTGTGTTTGTTCTGTGTCTGGATGTTTATTTGTATTTATGTATATTTGTGGTACCTCCGTTGTTTCTGGCACCCATAACACAAGTGCTTATACTCCATAAAACGTAACATGATTAGAATGACAGCTGTCAAAGTGTTGTGGCTCTCTCGCTCGCTCTCAATAAACCTCTATCGATGTGTCTCATCTCTAAGATTTTATTTTTTTTGTAGAGTGAGACACATCGATAGGGGTTTATTGAGAGCGAGCGAGAGAGCCACAACACTTTGACAGCTGTCATTCTAATCATGTTACGTTTTATGGAGTATAGGTAGCGTTGGGGTCAGATCAATGTATGTGATGTTGTCCAATATGTATATTTATTTATTTATCGCTGACTGTCCGTTGTCTGACACCACCTGTACAGTCGCTGTGGGTGGAGGAAGGTGGACCCCTGGGCAAGCAGCGCTGCTCAATGTGCTCTGCCACGGGCTCCTGCCGCCGCCACAGCACACACCTGATCGTACGGACCCCCCCTGTGCGCGTGTGGACTATAATAGGCTAAGCTAGCTTGTAGCCTGTAGCGGGTTGCTCCTCATTGAACGGGAACGGCAAACCCATTGCGTGTGTGTGTGTGTGTGCGTTTTATACATGTAGGTGAACATTTGATTACAACATTACACTGTTTAATAAAAGTATTTTTTTTCTGGGTGATATCTCTACCGCAGGCTTGGGACTATACCCCACTACCCACTAAACTCCCCCAGTTTCCTCTTTTCACCCGATTGCGACGAGCTAGTACCGGCCTGGCTATTGATCAGCTACGTATTTTATGCGATCTGATAATGTGTATTGTATGGGCATATTATTATATAGATTTTGTTTCATCTAAATTCGCATATTAGTATTTCTCCGGAAAGCATAATGTTTGTTTGTTTTACGGAAAAACTACGAATAGGCGAAAATTGTGCAGTTAATCCTATATAGTTGGTCCCTGTTTTAATTACTGCCAACGTTTGCAATACCGTTTCTGTATACATTGTGTGAAAACAAAGCTCAGGCCACTCATGCGGTCATATTAACACACGATTAAACTGCGATTTACGGACTAGTACATTTGGTGTATTATTAAAACATTTAAACTACTTAATGTCCGTAGACAAATATTATGAACAGTGTGTAGCGCGCATCGTGTTGTTTGATTTGACTTTGCATACAGTTTGGATGCAGATGAAGCATGTTTGATGAAAAAGACAAGGATATCAATTGTTTTGTGTTTGATTTTGTTTTGAGTTTGAGGTTTCAATTTTTGTTTCTTGCACTTCTCAGTTTGAGCGCATGACTGCCAACTGTTGTTGCATAAAAAAAATGTGATATGATTTTTATTGAAAGTTTACCTACCTACACGAATTAGATTGCAAAACTATGTTTGATTATTTTATGTTCTGAATTTGAGAACTCCTTTATTTCATTACTGATTTCCCACTGATTGCTATATGTTAACGATTTACTTGCATGAGTTTTCGAGTGTAAAGTCTTTAAAATTTGTAATTTCACAGTTGTTTGATTTTAAATAACACTAACATTCGTTGAACCGTCATCGAGATAAGGTACAGTAAATGTTGAATACCTCAATATGTTTGTTTACTTTTACAACACCGTGTCAAGACGAGTTAAGAAATACCTGGATGACTGGACTGTGTCTGTTCTAAACTCGGAAAAGGTATGACCATAGACTTTACATTAAAAAAGAAAGGTATGACACTTCTGAATGGGTTTGCTGGTCCAGAGCTTGATATTTTTGTGCTTCGTGTCATCTGTATTTGTATGCTAATTCCAGCTAGGAGTTTTCTGACGGTTTTAAAGTAGAAAGTAGTAACGATAAATAAGTGGCATTTACTGCTGACTTTTTACGTACACCTAAATCACTGAAGACAAAGCAATAACACCTACAATTCATTGTCTTATGTACATCTAAGTTATTCAGATCTTACAGATATTTACATACGCAATAAACGCCAAACGGCTCATGATCCTATAAATATTCAATTACTAACTTCAATACAAATTTTATAGTAATCTTATACTCGTACATCTATTTAATAATGCATGGTTGACATTACAAAGATGACACGTTCACAAAAATATTCACGCTTAAGATCTCGTGCCTCCGAGCTCCGTCCCCTGACATTCAGAAAGCGTTTCCAACTGAAATAGATAGCATAAAGGAATGTAGGATCACGTATGAAATGTCTGGGTGGAGGAAACGGGACGGATCTCCATCTTACTTAGTAAAATCTTGTAGGACACGTAGATATCCACTTACAATTTAATCGCATTATCAAAGATTGCACTTCAGTTAGGGCAGTTCTACACTTACAGATTAGTTCGTGATAATTTATCTTTTGGATAACTTAGACCTTAGACCATTAAGTTACTGGAGTTTACATGTAGAAGATAAAATACTAACATTATTATTAATACGATATTTAGATATTTCACTTTTCACAATGTACATATTTTAATGTAGTGTGTAGAAATAATAAAAATAATGGTACTATTTTACATAGTATAATTATGTCGGGGGCTCGGGGCCTTTTAACGAATATAACTATTAGTTTGCTATACGCATAATTAAACACTCAAAAATAGGTCATCATACTCGTACATTTGTTAAAATACAAACACTAAAATAAACGTCATAATATCATACCGCATAATTTGGAAAGTATTTTCGCTGTAAAGTTGGCCATAAAATAATATACAATAAATAAATGTACATTTTAGCTATTTTAGTGAAATTTTTTATATTCTTTGTTGTAATAAGCAGAAAAAGTAGCATTAGAAGTTAGAACTTATATAATTTTTTATGATAGAAGCCATAGAAGCATCAATGTTTGTAGTTTGAATAAGATTGTTTAATGTTAAAAAGGCAAATCATATTTTGGCCAACAGTAAGTACAGTATTTATCATTAGCCACATGGTTATGCCTACATTTAGAGTTTAGAATAATTTATTAAAATAAGGTACTTAGCACTAGCTAATTAAGATGTATTGCGTCGTTCTCATTATTGAAATTCGTCTCTCATTCAAATAAGTAACCTTGTTTGTAGCAATATTATCATTTCCGAGTATACGTGACCACATCGCGCTGTGCGAACTGTACTTACAAGGCTGAATTTGCATATTGATGTGTACCATTTAGGGTTAGTTTCCAATTGCAAGAGTTACAGAGAAAAAGACAACGTTAAATTTTAATGTATCCGTATTTTTTTAATTGGTACAGATACCTAACTAAATTACATCCAAGTAAATAATAAACTTTCATGTACAATATCATATTAGTTATTATAAAATGCTTAACCCTAGAACCACAACATGGGGTCATGGGTGACCCCACACATAAGTATTTTTATTTTAATTTAACGAGTTTTGCACCTACAATCCTGTGCGTCTAGGTACCTTCCGTAATTGGTAATCAGTGGCCCGTGACGCATGGCGGCGTGCGCACGCTCTTTAGGTTCGGAGATTTTTCAGATTTTTCAGTTCTACTCCCAAAACATGAAGCATGGAGATGCTTCATGTTTTGGGAGTAGATGAAGAAAACAGTGCTCAAGTAGCCCAAGCTTGATCAACTTCAAGTTCCCGCTGCTATTTATGCACTAGAGCCAAAGATAGGAAGGGCAGAGAGAAATGTGTTAAGTGCTCCAAAAATATATGTGCACAACACAGGTTACCTATTTGTCATCAATGTGTCTAGATTTTAAGATTTTTACTTCATTTTATTCCTTATATAGTCCATTCATATCCAAAGAAACTTGTAAGAATTGTTAAAAGTTATTAAAGTTTGATATTTTCTACGTATTTAATCATGTTTTTTAATGGGGTCACCCATGACCCGTGTTGTGGTTCATTTAACTAAATTTGGATGTTGTAGTTGTAGGGTTAAATAAACTAAGTGAATCCAGCCTTCTAACGTATGATGGATGACGAATAATTTTGCTACAAACTGACGCCACTTGTAAATTAACCATACATGATACAATAGTGTCACTTCATATTGTTAACATTTGATTTATCATACCATCTTAATTGTGAATATCATTGTGTATCTTCTGTGTTCAGAACATCAATGAGCAACGGCGCCGGCGCAGCTCCCACGCCCTGCCGATGGACCGCTCCGAGCGGAAGGCCTCGGCGGCTCTCGATATGAAGGAGGTGGAGTACTTGGCACAGTCGGTCATCGAGGGGTCCCAGGATGAGCTGCGGCGCGGCCACAACGAGTCCATCATGAAGCGCATCCCCGAGGACGCCGAGGCGACCACCGTCCTCGTTGGCGCCGTCGGCTTCCTCGAACAGCCCACCATCGCCTTCGTGCGCCTCGCCCAGGCCATCTTCATGCCCTCCATCACTGAAGTGCGCATCCCCGTGCGGTTCATGTTCATCCTGCTCGGGCCCAGCGACGCTGATCTGGACTACCATGAGGTCGGACGATCCATTTCCACCCTCATGTCTAACCCCGGCTTTCACTCGATGGCTTACAAAGCCGATGACCGTCGCGAACTTCTATCTGGTATCAACGAGTTCCTGGACGATTCCATCGTGCTGCCCCCTGGCGACTGGGAGCGTCAGGCTCTCTTACCCTTTGATGAGTTGCGCACCAAGAGCGACCAGATCCGCAAGAGGAAGAAAGAGGCGCTGGAAAAGAAGCGCATGTCCATGGAGGCGGTGAAGACGCCGTCCGATGAGAAGAAGGCGCTGCTGGAAGCTGAGAAGGGATCTCCACCGAAGGAACCTGATGACCCGCTTTCGCGATCTGGACGTATTTTCGGAGGTAACGCATTAGTCATTTTATACTTTTGCATTGCAGTAACTAGAACATTAAAGTAAGATCCTAAAATATTTCTTGTAATTATATTTTTGCAAGAAAATTGATAATAAATTATCCCAACTGATTTTTAAAGAGGTTCGGATAATTTAGTTAAAGCATCCATTTCTATTGTACTAGTAGATTTTGGTCAAGTTCTATTGTAAAAGTGATTTCTGAATGGTACTAAGTAGTAGATTTTGGTCCAAGATGTCCGTTTTGGATTTTAATCAACAGCAATATAACTGAGGTTGTGACGACGTTTACAAATCTCAACGCTGTGTTGTTGATCAGTCAATTTATTGATCCTCTTATCTTTGTTCCTCAATAAATATTGGACCACGTGACATTTTTTGAATTATTTACTACAAAACTTATTTTTGTCAATGATCAGGTGTTGTCAGGGACATCAAGCGTCGCTACCCCTACTACTTGTCAGACTTCACCGACGCCCTGAACGGCCAATGCGCAGCAGCGACCATCTTTATGTACTTCGCTGCCCTCTCCTCCGCCATCACCTTCGGCGGTCTGCTGGCTGACAAGACTCAAGGACAGATCGGAATTTCAGAAACACTGGTGAGTTTTCTGCCACGAGGTTGACCACAGTATTTGAATACTGCTGAAACTGGTCCAGTGAAATTGGATATACAGAAAATATGTCCATCTTGCTAAAATTAGCGAGAAATTGTGACAAATTTGTGATAAGTTCTTAATTGTATAAAGTTCTCCAGATAAAAGAAAAGTTTGCTAGTCAACTTCCACAGTCATAGTCTTATATAACGAATATAATTTTGGACTATTAAGAAAATAATTTTACAATCTTTCATTTCATGGGGATTACTTTAATTATGAAAGGAAATGGCCCCTTTATTTTGCGCCTACCCCAGGCCAGCTTGACCTGCGGCCGTGGGTGGGACTCGTAAATTTTTCGCCACACTTCCCACTAAACTTCCCCGGTTTCCCCTTTTCACCCGATTTTGACGAGCTGGTACCAGATTTGTGGCTATTGACAAGCCCATCCCCGGGTGAGGCATTGTTCCTCGGGGTTCTATGCCTTGGTTATATTTTAACGCAATTCCTCCAGGTGTTTACCTGCGCTGGAGGGGTCCTCTTCGCCCTGCTCGCCGGACAGCCCATGATGATCACAGGCGCCACCGGACCATTGTTGCTGTTGGACGACGCGCTGGCGAACTTCTGTCGGTCGTACGGCTTCGACTTCCTGGCCGCGAGGATGTACTGCGGGCTCTGGATGATCGTCATCGCGTTGGCTGTGGCGTCTATCGAGGGGAGTGTTGCAGTGAAGAAGATCACCAGGTAAGAAAGGATTTTCGGATGATTACTAATTTTGGTCAATGTTCATTGATGTAGAATTAAAAACTAACTCGTCATTATCTTCCATAGGTGAGTGACTGTTACTTAGAAGTCCGGGATCCAGTTTCCTACATTTTTTTGTCTACACATTTTTGTTTTGCTTTCTGTTTATAAAGGCTGTAGTGGTAATATATCTGCAATCGGTACGTCGTAGAATAACACGCGCACTTTAATAGTTGGATAAGTAACATCAGAATTACTACTATGTACGAAATTTTCAACACATAACTTCATCAACAGATTCACGGAGGACGTCTTTGCGTTCCTAATCTCTCTGATCTTCATCGGGGAGCCGATCACGGCCACCATCAACGTGTACCGCAACCATCCCCTGATGATCGACTACCCGCCGCAGCCAGAAGCTCCTCTCCTGAACATGACTTCTGACAACATCACTCTTGCAGGTAACGTGGAATTTTTACTTCTCAAGTTACTATTCTTTGATAACGCCTCGATTATCTGATGTTTCTGAGTTCTGAGATCAAGCTCAAGATCTCGGTACTTTGTTTTCATATTACGTCGGGCTAAAGTGCCAGAATTTACCAACACAGCTTGGGTTTTTTTATTAATCGTAGCTTAGCATTGTGACGTTGATTTGATTTAAATGGAGGTCTTTTCTTTTCCCCGCAATGGGATATTAAACAGGCTGATACCTTGACTTACCCATCAAGAGCGTCTGGCTAAAACCACAGCGCATTGATCGGAATCGTCCAATCAAGTTTCGGAAAATCTTATCTAAAGCAACGAAGAAGAAGAAATTACCAACAATGTCAAAAGGTGATTCTTGTTAAACCAGAAACCTAGCCTTTAAGACATCGTTTCCACCTTCCAGTGAACGGGACTTCTGCCGTGCTACCCGTGGCGATCGTGCCGAGGCCCAACACAGCTCTGTTCTGCACCATCCTTACGCTGTCCACCTTCATCATCGCTTACTATCTGCGTATCTTCCGCAATGGAAAATTCCTTGGACGCAGTGTAAGTATTCAAGCATTTACATAAAATATCTTTTTGAACTTGCGATTTGTGGGGTTCGTTTATCGGAGGCGAGCAACGCATTCGCCCTAGGGGGTAGTGCTCTTGTCACATAAGACGCCTTTTACTCAATTCTGTCCTTCTTTTATAAATAAAAACTGCAGACATTATGCAAATTAAGAAAGTCTGTCTTTATTTAATGGATCTCTTGAAAAACCATGTGACACACTTAAAATGGGCAAATTAACATGCAATGCATTTTTAATAGTAGATATTTATATAAAGTATATCCTATTAGATAGCGTGACTACAAGTCAAGAGGAGGTACTTCGTCAGTATTCTTCTTTGAATTCCTAATTACGTTAGTTATTTTAGATATTAATTGGGAAGTTTCGGTAATTGCATATGTGACCTATTTCGACGACCGTATATTTTTCAAAGGAACTTAAAGATGGACGTTATGATATTCCCAGGCGCGTCGAGCTCTCGGAGATTTCGGTGTCCCCATCGCGATCGTCCTAATGGTGATCGTCTCCTGCCTCGTCAGCCAAGTGTGGACTGAGACCCTCAACGTGCCCGAGGGCCTGAAGCCCACGGCAGAGCGTTTCTGGCTGGTGCCGGCCAACCCTGGACTCGAGACCATCCCCTTGTGGGCCGCTCTGGCCATGGCATTGCCAGCACTGATGGTCTACATTATAGTCTTCATGGAGACACACATTGCAGAGTAAGAATGCGGTTTGCTGTGTCGGAGTGTGGTTACAGTCTTCAATATCCTGGTTTTCAAATGTTTTAACGCTCGAATAATGGCAGAATTAATTTAACTGTTGCTAAATAAAAATAATTACTACACATACATAGTCCATTTGCAAATTAATGAGTCTTTAACCACACTCTTTTTATTAGATAGATTCCAACATGAGTACTCATGAGTTGTAGGTGTCTTACTGATTGTGCTATGCGAATTCTCACGTTATTTTTAGTTTGCTCCCTTTGCCAAAAAAATGCATTTTTCCTAATCACTATGGTGATTGCTGCCAAGCGAATGCGAGTTTTAAGCTTAGCGAATTATGTTTACAAGATGTCGAATTTACAAATGAAAAGTGATGGATTTAACCAATCGGGATTTTCAATTAAAAGTGAATTACACAGTCATTACGTCATCATTTTAACTGGCTTTAACATTTCATGTTTGTTTAAAATTGGACTCTCTGTTTGGGCCTTATGGTTTATTGTTGTGTCATAATGCTTTGATATTGTTAAACAACGGCAATCAGAAAATAGACATTAGTTTTTGATAGGTACCTAATAGGCGTGACAAATCTGTTATTACATATACATCCGGAACTGCATTAATTTATTGATCTAAATAGTAATTAGTAATATGTTTTGGCAATTGATATTGTACTGTTACTATGCGACTGATTACAAGACGATAACATAACAATATTATACATACCAGTATGAGTCATATATAGAAGACGAACGCATAAGATTATTCGGATAGCAATAGAACGTTTTGAAGTGGTTTATTAATACTAGAAAAATTCAACTTATACCTATACCAGATACCAAGCATGGATCGAAGGTGCTATTTGGCTTTCAAAAATCTTCTCTTTCTGTATAATTGTTTCCCGGCACCGTTGCCAATTTTCAATACAAAATTGTTGTGGCGCTTACACCGTTTGCGTTCTCACGTGGCGAATGTGGGATGTTTGAAATCGAAAGGCGCAACATCATCTGCCAAAAAGACATGCAAATACCTGCACCTGTGTTGACGATTATTTATATAAATAGATATCATTGTTTTTTGCGTACTTACGTAAATATTTCAAGTAATCGTATCCTATCGATGTTTGCCACTGTACTTACTATTTTATTTTACTAGACCTAAATCTGTCTATGTGTGTGTCCAAAAAAGGCTTAATAAAAGCAAGTACCTATGTCACATTTAAAATTATATCACTAGCCATAAATAACAATTAGGAATCCTTGAAAAACTAAACAAAGCTAGTATGAGTGTTTTAATACACTTAGATGATCACAAAGACCAATGCAATCGTGTACATACATACACACAAACAAATGTATGACATAATTGTGTTGTGTCACCATAACACCAAATCGGTAGCCAAATTACGGCACTTATTTTTAACAGTTTCTTGATTAAAAAGCAAATAGCCAATTAGACTATCGTAGTGCGTAAATAACTCGTTTCCATGCAAATTTATTATTACAATCCTTCGTGTCATTTTATTTTTTCTTTTTAATAGCTTCTATTAGCTTCCACCCGCGGCCTTACGACGACGACGAGCCATTTGGTGTAATGGTCGAGAAGTCGCCTAATACACCAGAGGTCGCGGGTTCGATTTCCGCACGGTACAAACATTTGTGTGCATGAACATGTCTGTTTGTATCGGTCTGGGTGTTTTTATGTATAATATGTAGGTATGTATTTACAAAAAAAGAAGTATATAAGTAATGTTTATCCGTTGTCTAGCACCCATAGCACTTGCAAGCTAATGTCTAGTTTGGGGCTAGATGGCGCTGTGTGAATAATGCCCAGGGATATAATATATTTATTTAATTATAATACAACTTCCAAGCCTTATCAATGTGTGGTCTGTTCAACATCAAAGCCAAAGTCAACATTTCTGTTCCATTCTGGTTACAAAAGAGCAACAAACAGAAAGTTCACAATCACAATAGGTTATTATTAAGTGGTTTAGGCATTAAAGCTTTACCAACAGGCAGAATTAATTTCGCAGTTTGAAGTAGGTAGGACTGGGAATTCAATATAATTATAAATTAAACAATTATTAATTCCATTCGGTATAAATTAAGTCAGTTGTCTGTTTGTATAATGATGTTTTAATAAATGAACCCGTCAATTGGTATTTTCCATTGCTTTATTTCACTTAAAAATTAAGTCCCAGTTTTCACTGCATTAATTTACAAAGCATAAATTTATATACAACAACTACACTGATTGCAATATTGATGGGACAGCTGGGATTGCACTCATAAGGGCCTTTCACCACTAACAGATAAGCTTGTGGTAATTTATCTATCAGATATGTCGGATACTGTTACAGGTACCGTCAAACTTGTTAAATCGTTCGACGAAGAGGGGGAAAGTTCGCGCATGTGCCCTTGCGCGCGCGAATCTCCCGAATGCCCGCGCGCAATATTGGTCAGAGGTATGCTTCTGACCAATAGCGCGCAGGCGTGTCAAAATTCATGTTCTGCGCATCCTCACCCGATATTCAAGAAGTTTGTCGGTACCTGTGTAGTACAGTAGTAGTATTAAAAAGAGACAGCATCATTTTTCATACCTATCGTCCTACCTATTTCATACCTGTCGTTCTTGCAATAGAAATAGTTGCCATGTCTTTGATTGCTGAAGCCTGCTTTTAGTCAAGACTCAAGTAACATCCCTACCAGGTCGAAATGTCGAAACTTGCTGGCGACGTCTCGTTACCCTAACCTTTGTTTCCAGGCTGATCATCGACAAGCCGGAGCGCCGTCTGAAGAAGGGCAGCGGCTTCCACATGGACATCGTGATCATGTCGATGGTGAACGGCGTGTGCGGCATGTTCGGCGCGCCGTGGCAGTGCGTGGCCACCGTGCGCTCCGTCAGCCACGTGTCCGCACTCACGGTCATGTCCACCACGCACGCGCCTGGTGATAAGCCCTTCATCGTCGAGGTTAAAGGTATGTTGCAGCCCTATTAACATCATCAGCCTGTCTCAGTCCGCTGCTAGACATATTATGTTTTTTTTTATTATGGACACAATTCTGTGTTTATGAGCAACACGGTGATTCCGCCAATGTCAAGTGTTTAGAGAGACACGTCGTAATAGAGAGAAAGGGACGGTGTATTAGACTAACATATTAAGTAGGTAAAGGCCACTCCAAATGCATGCATCAGTTGACAGACAGACTTGCAGCCCACAGACCTATTCCATTAAGAGGCAGACCAAGAAACGTCGCTCAATGTGCTTCCAGACTGAAGAATTATCTTTAAGCCATTGATTTCAAGTGTACTAGCTCCCACATTAATACTGCAGGACACATCCAGGGCTGATATGGCGGCAGATTTCACCTGTGGGGGTAGCTAACCAGTCTCAGAAAAAGTACAATCACCAACCAGACCAAAGATGGTTTTATAACCGAGCGGCTTAACGATATTAGACTGTAACGATAACGTGATTTTAAAGAATGAGGTCTTTGCCCTGCATTGGGACATTAATATGCTAGTTTAAAAGCATGTCAATTGGATACCTACCAGTCGACTTAGATGTTTCTTTTTTTCAGTTATATTAGTGTCAGATACACTAATATAACTAAGGGTTACGAAGGTCAGATGGCAATCGCTCCATTGTAATAACCAGGCTTGTCAAATCTCGGATCACAGTCGAAGCGAACCCTGAGCTCCATACTGGATGCAATCGGGAATACGCCGGGATGATGATGGTGATGATGTACCTATCTGTAAACAACCTCTTCACCTTATCTTTTCAGAACAACGCCTGACCGGTCTGCTAGTATCCATCCTCTGCGGCGTCTCCGTGCTGGCCGCCCGCTGGCTGCGCATGGTGCCCATGGCCGTCTTGTTCGGAGTGTTCCTCTACATGGGCATCTCCGCGCTCGGCGGCATCCAGTTCTGGGACCGGTTCATCCTGCTCTTCAAGCCTGTGAAGCATCATCCGCAAGTGCCATACGTTAGGAGGGTGAGTTTTCGCTCAAAGTCTTATCGATTTTGTTTATAAACTCAACTACGGCAAGGCAAAACACCTTCAATTTATGTTTGTCATGAGCATACGTTGCACATCGGACGCGACCCAGATTTCTATTCGTTCGTAACCATAGAATAAACTGGGGGCACGGCAGTGTCCCCGCCAAGTCGAGCGCGTAGCAAACACTGCCGTACCATCCTTTACTGGAACCATTTCGCTGCATTTTCAGGCCCCTATTTGAGTACCTCTGGATAAGACCAGAACACAGAAATTTTCGTCATCCAGTAAGCACTTAAAATCCAAAATTTCAAGTCTGTAGGTCATTTAGTTACGAAGTTAAGCGAAATCAAAGTTTCGCATTTATGACACTCACTCACTCACTCATGATCATCAGAATAGAACTAGTACTTCCCATAAACTCAGAGGTTTAATGGCCACATAAAGGGAAAACTGTAAAAACTAGGATAATCAAAGATATGGAGTACATGGTAACCCTGATTAGAAAACATATTTTAAATAAAAAATAAATCAATTTGCCCGCCCACGTTTCTACAAAAAGAAGTGAAATCCCACCAAAATCATTCTGTAAAAAACTAACCAAGTCTCGATAGAACTGCTCTACTCTTTATTAATTATAGTTAATGTTGTGTTACTTGGCCGTTGAACATTCTTTATACGTTAGTCATTTTCCTGGTTTTGTAGGTACCCTTACCCTTCAAAAACTAATCAGGCAACTGCTGGGATCGCGGTCGCAGTTATGTATTGGTCCCAGTCGCCTGAATCCTCGTCTGTCGTGGGCGGGCACACTTATCATAATCTATTTCTCTCGCTCCAGGTCCCGACACTGAAGATGCACCTGTACACGCTGATCCAGTTCGCCGGCATCTGCGTGCTGTACGCCGTCAAGTCCTCGCGGTTCACGCTGGCGCTGCCCTTCTTCCTCGTGATGATGGTGCCGCTCCGGATGGCTCTGGTCTACGTCTTCACGCCGCTGCAGCTCAGAGCTGTGAGTATGCTCTAGAACAGGGGTTCCCAAAGCGATAACGCCCCCTTGTGGGCGCTGCAGGCCTAAAGGGCGGTAAGAGACCCAAAATCCAGAAATCTCTGCTAATGTAGCTCACAACAATTAATTTAATTTGAAGTTATGTGGTTTTGAAGTAGGTGAAAAAAATGGGGGCGCTAAAGATGTATTTATTCTCAAAATGGGCAGTAGAAAAAATAAGTTTGGGAGCCCCTGGTCTAGAATAAACTAAAAAGGTCGCCAATACGGAGGATGGGTGTCACCCTTGGTGCGAGCCTCAGTCCGGCTTTTGGGGCAAAATGACCAGCCTTTCAAAGAGAAGAGTGCGGCTTCGTAATTTTCGGAACCTAGGCCAGAGCTGGTTAATATCAAAAATACGAAAATGGCGCTTCTATGCGTTTTACTCAGCAAAAAACGGTTAGCAAATGGGCATGCGGATTGAGCAATAGAAACTTCTGTGGTTTGACCTGTGTCCAGTAGTAGAAGTCTTTTGACCTGTGTCCAGGAGTAGACGTATTTTGGCTGATTATGATGATGCATAATTGCATATCTTTTGATGATTCATGTTTATTCGAAATTACTTATAAAAATACCTTTGTAAATACAAAAAAAATTAAGCACTTAGCCATGTGACTGTTTATTAGTGAGTCATGCAAGTTTAGGTAATTAGGTAATTTTATCATCACGACGTTTTAAAGTATGACTATGTAGATAACTGCAGTGCTAAAATAAAGAGAGTTCATTAAGTCCATGAAGAATATATTATACGTCATTCAAGCCAATAATTGAACAGCTATTTTTCAAACATTAACGTACTGGTAGGTAACGTCTGTAAAAATAATTTCCAGCGCGAATCTTGACAGTCGTTCTGAATATTTGCCAACAGATTTTACGCGTTTCACGTTTTTGACGCCGGAAATTATGACTTATATCGGCCGAGAATAACCTACTACTTAAATAATTACATTATATTTTGTATCAAAACGATAGTTTTTGTTATTCACGTTAATCAGATCTCAACTCGTTTGAGGTTTTTAAATTATTATTAATGTAATAAATTCAGTCCCGTGATCTTGAAACCATACCTACATAAAATAATATTTAAAATTTTCATCATCCATATAATTTTAAATTACTTATCACTCGTATGAGCACATAGTAACTTATGATAAGTTTAAATGCATTGCACGTTATACACGTTAGTTTATAACGTGTATAGAAATTCAGCGTAAAGGTGAAATATTTTAATCAACAATATAATTTATTTTTTCAGTTGGACGGCGTCCAAAAGGACATCGACAAAGATGATGAACCTGATTTCTACGAAGAAGCACCTTTGCCTTAAAAAATGAAAGCAACTCGACAGGAAAGAAATATTTTCCTCTCACAATACGGGGGCATTCATAGTCATAGCCCTTTAGAATAAGTCGTATCGTCTATATCAGAAAGGTGTCCAGTAGGTAGGCCAATTATTTTCATTCTAGGATGACAGACTTATGTGCATTCCACTTAATTTTTTTTGGAAACGTTATTGAAAATAAAATTAATTCTTTGAAGGTTTTCAGACGGATAGGAAACCTGGTAAAACCAGAAGTTGTTTAAGTGTATATTTTTTAATTTCGTCAGAGCTAGAAATGTATGTACAGTCAGCGTCAAAATAATCTTATCGTTCAAAATCACCAAAAATATCTGAAAATTTGACGAAAATCAACATTAACACGTAAAGGTACATTTTCATTATGTTGTTTGAGAACAAATGACAACAAACGATATTTACACCTAAAAGTATGGTGCTAAGAGTGACTTGTCAAATGTTCAGATATTTTTGGTAGGTTTGAAGGCTCAGATCATTTTGGCGTTGACTGTACGATTTCGACTATACGACTTTATAATGTTTTTGTTGTAAGAATGGGATCCAGTTCGCACGGGTACCTCAGATGGTTTTTAAAACCAATGTTTTCAGAGATATTCTGCTAGTTTCTTATTGGATCCATGGTTCGGATTTTTTAACTTATAAAATATACCTAAAAAGAAAATTAGAAAATGCGTTTAAAAGACAAATAAATATTTTTCTTACAGAACTAGAAAATAATAACCAGTCATAAAACCAGAATAAAAAGAGGTCTAAATAAATAGGGCGAACTTCTTGAGATCGAGTTACATAAATACGTAATAATCTTAAAGTTTAGAAGTAGGTACAATTTAATTGTTAGTAGGATAATGTTTAGAAACACTAGTCAGGTACAAGTTACTTATTTTAAGATATTATATTTAATCACTACGTTAGTATCATCACAAATTGAAATGATGATTGAATCATTGAAGAATGGACGCCTACACTAATTTTCAAATTAGTATAAAGTATGTGATAATACCTAATAGTCGATTTGTACGTACGTAAGCGATGCACAATGCATGCAGGTATGATCGAGGGTCTTGTATCATTGCCTTAAATGATGTCAGAATCTGGACAATGCAATGGAAATGTTTAGTAATGAAATATCCGCTATGAAAAAAAAAATACAAGTGTAAATTGTCAATAAACAAATACGATTGGGTGGATTTATGATAATTATTAAATTTTGATTTTCGATTCATATATAAGTGAGTAATCATATTCAATTTGGTAGTAACAAGTTCTGAATTTAAAGACAGTTTTTTTAGTATTAGAAATTTAATCAATAATTAATACGTTAGTTTCGCAAATACCCTAGAGCTGCACTTCGTTGACTAGTTTGATATTTGTTTAGTAAAGTTACATTAAATGACTATTTTTGAACTTTTAAGTTGCTTTATTTCAAAATTAGTTGGCGTAAATGTCACCATTCTAAAAATGGGGTACTTACTTACTTATTAAATTAAGCATACCTAAGCATTAAAAGGGTTAGTTTCACAACATATTACTTAATTTCTAATGTCATACAGTATTATTACCAGAGATTATAGAGTTAACCCTTCTAGTTTTAGGTCGGAAACGATAACAATAAAATGTTGCCAGCTAAGCGTGGAATTGAATGTGATTTTTTTGTATATTATATTTATTTAATGTATTTACGTTGTTATTGCGTTCAAAACGTATATATTATTTATTTTGTGTTTGACACAATTTAATATACATATTTATGTACGTTTGTACATACACTAAGTAGATGAAGCTTTTGCTCATATTGTGTTGTAATTTGAATATCAGAGCTTAATTCATGATAATAAAGGTCGTACGTATGGACATGGACCCCATACTATAGAGACAGGGTGATATTTAAATTTTAAATGTATAAGTTAAAAACAATGTGTTGTAAGGATAAAAGTGCTTTCCTCTTTGCTAAGCCTTCGCGGGATCACCCTGTCATTATATTTTTGTCATTATTTACGGGAAAGAGTGTTTTCCCTGGAAAAGCGTTTTGCGCAATCTACGCCAAAGGTTGGGTGCCAAAGAATGATTAAAAATAATAAGCCCGCTTAAAATTTTCCTCTGTCTTACAAAGGCTTATTTTTACTATTGCGAATCTGTTTAATTTATAAGAAAGGAGCAAAACGTGTGATGCTATCCAGCACGACCACGGATGATTATTTTAATTTGAATGTGGTACAAATTCATTAAAAAAAATGTACTTTTATGTACCCCACAATTTAAAATTTGTACTCTCATACTTTCGCTAAAATAACACATAGGCCGTGGTCCTGCTAGGTGGAACCTTCCTGGCATGACCACAATAGATTTTGGTATTTTTATAAACTATATGATGAAATATTATGTAGATTTAATTGTACTTAAATGTACTCCATTACATTGACCATTTTGAGCATTCTTTAGCCCGTTTTACAGTGGTTTTTGTTTTACGAAACATCTAGGACAATGTTACTTATTGTAGTATAATTTGAATGTGGTACATATTCATTAAAAAAAAATGTACTTTTATGTACTCCACAATTTAAAATTTGTACTCTCATACTTTCGCTAATATAACACATAGGCCGTGGTCCTGCTAGGTGGAACCTTCCTGGCATGACCACAATAGATTTTAGGTATTTTTATAAACTATATGACGAAAAATTACGTAGATTTATTGTACTCAAATGTACTCCATTACATTGACCATTTTGAGCACTCTTTAGCCCGTTTAAGGCTGCGTTTCCACCAAAGCGGAGATGTGTCGAGCGGAGTGGAGATGTTTTTAAACAACCAATAGAATTGCTTTATTACAAAAAGGATAAAATAAACAACCATTAGAATTGCGTTAAAAACACAGCACGCAGCACACCGAAGACATCTCCGCTTTGGTGGAAACGCAGCCTTAAACGGGCTAAAGAGTGCTCAAAATGGTCAATGTAATGGAGTACATTTGAGTACAATTAAATCTACGTAATTTTTCATCATATAGTTTATAAAAATACCAAAATCTATTGTGGTCATGCCAGGAATGTTCCACCTAGCAGGACCACGGCCTATGTGTTATATTAGCGAAAGTATGAGAGTACAAATTTTAAATTGTGGAGTACATAAAAGTACATTACTTTTTATGAATATGTACCACATTCAAATTAAAGTAATCATCCGTGGTCGTGCTGGATAGCATCACACAGCAAAACATAATATCCAATATTTTTTACTGTGTGGCAATTTCTTTTATTTTTTTAAATAATGATGATATTTGTTTATTTTAAATATTTTTTTCAATACGATATTTATCAATTGATTTAATTCAAGAACTTAATACCATTTTTTAATTTTTTTAGTGGAAACAACGACAGAGTAACATTGAAGGTAAAATAAAATTGCATAAAAGACAATCACGGCGCCACCTCAGTTGAGCTCGATCGAAGAAATATCTTTAAGTATCATACATTAACTTATGCCCAGTTTCATAATAAATTCGTGATAATTTGTCTGTCAGGTAAGGGGTGTGTCTTTTTTTTTAATTGATAAAAGGTGCAGCACCCAAGTTATCTGATTTATAATAATAATAATAATAAATTATTTATTACCAATTTAATTTTAAGTAGTGCATATGGCCCATAATCTTCTGTCACTTAATCTAAACACATAGGTACTCTTAGATTCACAGCTGTACTTAAGTTAATTATAATTTTAGCGGTACATCCCACTATCCCCATTATCTTGGTCCATGGAGATAGTGGGAATATTTTTTTAATCGATTATGGTCTCACTGACCCCATTGGTCATGTTGTAGATTTACCACTTGTAAATGACGAATGGGGAAAGTGGGAATTATTTTCCCACTATCTCCATCAATGGAGATTCCCAATGGAGATAGTGGGATGTACCGAATTTTAGCATGTACCTTTATTTATTTGCCATAACTAAGCTAATTTATTATCACAATTAAGTCATAAACTCAGCTATAAGTTATAATTAGTCCTTTATTATCTTATCTGGTATGTTAAAATATCTTTCTTGCATTAGAATTTTGTTGTTTAGAATCACCAGTAAGCACGAAAGAGCTTTTCTGCTCAAAGATCCGTTTCAGTCATGACTACGAAGCATTCTCAACTTCTGCTACTAAAATATACTGGATTACTCTGAACGGATATATTAATTTAGTACTTACAACAATACTTTACCCATTTAATTTAAGTAATAGTTTAATTCTAGAATTGTACTTAAAGAAAATTGATGTTGGGTGGCGATTATGTTATAAGACTTTTTCTTTTTATCACTACTATTATATAGCTGTGTAGTTCACAAAATGTATTTTACCTACGTAATTAATAAAAATAATCTTAGACTAAAAATTGTTGTTATTTTAGAATGTAAGAATCCACCCTTAGTCCTTAAAAAACATTTCTAATTTATTAAAGAGCCATATAGAAAATCCAATACAAATAGATATTTTATATTCTTCTTGTTTCTCCGAGATTTCACATGTGGATGTATTGAAGTGATGAAGCAAAACGCTCTTAATATTAGGTATCCATCATATTTCACGAAATCCAGCAGTTTCTATAATAGAACTATTTAGGATTTAATTAAAACGACCATGAATATATTAGGTATTTTTATTAGTTTTCAAATTATCTACGCGTACAAAAGGAGGTACATTGCTTTGTGTAGAACTTTGCATTGGGTTTAATCTCAAAAAAGTTATACATTATTATCTAAGTTCGTGAAACACATGTTTCCACCTAATACAAAGTAAACTGCCCCTTTGAAGGAAACAAAAGTGTAGAATACGTGAGTAGAAGAAATAATGATTAATACAAAATACTTCAACAGTAAATGTGAGTAGATACGAAAGTAAAAAAGTACCTATATCTCAACAAAATGTTTTAAACAACATTAGGTAAACGTCAAGAATGATACAATAAATTGGTCTAAAAATAATTTACTTAAAGTTACGAATACAATGGACACGAATAAATAAATGTGTTGAAATAAAATACTTGTCATGTAGCCCGTAGCATGCATTAATAAAACACTAAGGGCCGGTTTCACCGCTAGCTATAATAAGTACTGATAAATCTGTCAGATAAAAAAAATGCTGTCTTGAAAATGGATTAAGAGCTACATCTAAGCTATCTGACAGATTACACATCTGACAGCTGGTGGACCAGCCCTTACCGTGTGTTTAGGACTGCGTGTCCTTCCTTACAGGGTTGTTGCCAAATCATGATTTGCACGATTGAATGAGTAAAATTATAAATTAAAGCGATAATGATTTGAATTATCGAATGATTCCTGATTTTTACGCGATTACTACAAATACAATAAAACAAACGGAAGAACTTACGCGATTATTAGGTACGTTATGGAGTGTACGTACGTTTTATTTCATATGTAGTTGTTTGACAATCTAAATACTGGAAAAACAGTAGGACTAGCACGGACAAAATCAAAATTTTAGAGTCAAATCGATAAATTAGTAATAGTATTCCCATATAAATTACTCCATACGAATTACTTATCGAAAGTTGTCTGTGGTAGTACTTTCGAACCGCGGTTACTAAAAAAACCATTGCTAACTTCATTTCCTCCTGATACTTCAAACAGACAAGATCACTCAGCATTGCAACATTTGCAACTGTAGAGTCAATATTAAATAGACAGTTTGCACGACACATACTTAATCTATATCAAATTCAACATCTAAACAGTTATTAACTGGCACAATGGTTCTTATTGGAGTAGAGCAAAAATGAACAAACATCGAGTTACAGTTCTAGCCATGTTCAATATACGTCTTGTAATTATACATTAACTACGAGCATAGCAATTTAACCGATTAGGATCCTGTAGTACCTAGCAGAGCGGTGCGGGAGGGTTGACATGACGTGACGTAACTGAGCCGTCATATAGATCGACAAACTTATCTGTTCGGGTGGCCAAAATTGGAACTACGTGAAATGTCAATTTTTGTTGCCAGTTGTTGCTGTTACAAATGAGCCATAATGTTTATTTGGTAAATCCAAAGTAAATTTTTAATATTGAGCAAAATAATTTAAAAATAAAAAGGTGTTTTAATTATTATTCTACGTTTTTATCAACAACAACAATTATTAAAATATCAAATTAACATTTTGATCAAGTTCTGCAGACTAGGACAATAAAATTATTTTTATTCCCAAAAGTGCAAAAACGATATTTAATGGCAATACTAAAACGACTTTAAACTCGTTTCATATTAATGAAGACAGAACTAAAACCCGCGCATTTAACGTAAAAATATACCCCCCGCCCCACTCCTATACCGCAAGGACCCTACTCAGGTTAAATGCTTCGCCTGTACTTCGTAACCGAGGAAAGACATCATCAAACTATGACCCTATAGCTGCAACATGAAGAATTTGACTTTCCTATAGCAGGAAACTTATGTTAATAAACGATATTAGGTATAGGCATTTTCTCAAATTCACTTATTCTGACTTGATTGAGCAGAATACAAGAAAACTTCATGTTCTAACGTGACTTTATTCAAGTATGCTCCTTACTTCACTGAGTTTAAAGTATGTATTTGTGTAAACAATCATTTATGAGAACTAAGTAACTTTCGTAGAAAAATAACAGTATATCTCTATTCTAGTAAAGCGTTAATGTCAATGGGTAGGCACGATGATCTATTGGCTGCAACTACAACTCTGATATTGCTTTGTGTTACAACTGCAGTCTTGCAAAAACGACGGCGTACTAAATAACGATTAAATAATACTCCATAAATATAATAATTTGTTATCTCATATTACTTGAAATCAAACAAAATTGGCACAAGCGTATCTGATTGAATTATGTCAAAGCTCAGCTTCAAGATTTTAGTCATATGTCCTAAATATATCCGCATTAAATATCATTAGTGCCAGATCTTGTTTTAGGGAAGCGCGGCAAAACCATGTAATGTCGCCCAGCCGAACTACTAACTTTACATAAATAGTGCACAACCTCACTTTCGTAGCAAATTTCACAGCTGACTTCCAGACAGAGACTGTTTTTGAACCAACAATATTTGGCACGTCTGTCGCTTTAAAATGTGACCTGCTTGCTACTGTACCGCGGAGGCAGTTAACACATTGAATGCCAACAACGCAATATTGCGTAGGCACTAGTGATGCTAGGGGCCAACTACGTAATACAATTTAAATGGGTGTTTGTTTTCCTAATAAAACGTAAAATAAGAAGCCGTCGCGTTTGCAACACCACAGCATCCTTACGAACAATCTACAATTGAACTACTTACTCAATGTAAATTAAATTACTATATCTGCTATACTTTATTGATGTGACGGCAACGACTGACATTTGATTAAATATAGTGGTTTCTGATATAACATGCTTATTTATTTTTTCACGATTACTAAAACGGTAAATCTTATATAAACAATTTTATGTAATTTTTATATATAATATGTAGGTTAACCGCGCAAGTTGTTTTATTTAATTTTATTTAATATTTGAATATAACAAAGTATTTCTGGGACTATCCTCAGCTAGTAGTAGTTACATAGGTATTTAATCGCAGGAGTACACTTTTGTCAAATGATTAATTTCGGATGGTTGCAAATTATGTATTATCTTTGTATATTGCATGAAATTACTGATAATAATTTACTTAAATACCTTAAATAGCCAAAAAACACTCCTTCATATAACCACATGAATACCCAGTCCCAAATCGTGTTATGAAGTTAGTTTCATTCGAAAATGGGTGATGATATGTTTTCTTAGGAATATAATACTAAAACATCGTGTGGAAAATCAAAAGTTAATGAATTAGTGATGATTTAATATTTGCAAGCAATTTTAATTGTGCGGTTGCTGTATAAATATAATATGTATAGCAAACACCGCGAACGGCTTAGACGGAACTTAATGTTGATAAAAAAACATTATCTAATAAGTACAAACTTTTCACCTCAATCATTGTAATCGTCAATGTCATCTTAGTCAACAATAATGAACATAAACCCAGCACAAATTATCCCAAACTGGGAATCGAACTCGGGACCCACAAATAACGACGTACTGAAGCTAATTCAGCTAAGCCGAACGCGTATTCTATAAACTTGTCTCTACTATGCTCATGCCACCCGTACTCAGTACGTGATCGGCTGTCAAAGTGTTAACATGTTGAACCCCTGTATTTCTTTCAACTTGGCTACAGTCTTTTCCAAATGAAAACAATTTCATTGCCAAATATTAGCAATTACAATAATAGTATTAAAGATAAATCGAAATCTCAGCTAAAGCCATCCGCTTTTAACTATATTGAGTATGTGAATATGTCGATTTGACGACATATAGTACGGCGACATAATTGTCAAAACCGTTTTAACTGCAAAAAAGTCGCAATAAATCATACTTTATCAAATTAGGCTACAAATTAGGCAAACACTATTTTTAATCACACCTTGTATAATACTTATCTTTCGATTACCCTATTCTTAATCTACCAATCCAGATATCCAATATATTTTGATCTTATTATCATGCAATACACGTAATAGTTGTAGACAAAAATATAATTTTGATTTAATTTTAAAAGTCTATCAAAAATACGTTGATAATAAGCATATAAATAAACTGTATAAAGTATTATCATCAAATCGACATACTAAACTCCCATCACTCCGTATACCTACATTATATTAGACCATACCGCTTTGCATATAAAAATATATATGTATATACGAAAATGTACACTTATATATCTAACTCAACATACAGCGTACTGCTTACGTAACAAGTACGAAAGCAAGTGCGATAGAGATATGAGGCTATCTCGCTCCAAAATCACGTTTAAAGCATAGATGGTTTCATACAGAGAGAAAAATCCACGGGAAGCCATTTGCGAGTGACACTCAACGTGTTAAACACACGGCACAACTATTTATTAATTTTTTGCATCATTTTGGGCAAATTTCAATACCGACAGAAAACTTCGTAAGATTTTATTTGTTAAATAATTCGGAAACTGTCTCATTGTCCATTTTCAATAAAGAAGACGGCATCAGTTTTGTCTAACAGATAATTTTTTACGAACTTATTAGTCAAGTGGAACTGACCCTCACTATTGTCCAATATAATCAAAACTAAAACACCAATATCTGCCTTAATTCAATAAAATATAGGCATCTCTCATCTATTCATACTTAACGCTTCCTTAAAACTTTTCCCTTTGTATGAACTTTATGTGATCAAAGCATACTTTACCGTCATAATAAACAATAAAATTCACAGCTGAAAGCAGCTACTAGTTGTAAGATATAAAATAAATATAAAAAGTAAAAAAAAATCTTCAAAACGATAAATAACCAATAACTACTGTATACTTTGTAATATATAAAATACAAAAAAAAACAGTAAAGTGAGAACAATATGTGACTACACCTAGGTACGATTACAAGAGTAAGTATATAATCCTATATAAACCTTGGCCAAATGATATAAATATATATTCTGAAATTAGTCACAAATATGTCAATCTGTCACCTTACAAAATTAGACAAAATCAACTAACAGTCAGCAAGTCAACAGAAAAAGTGTATAAAGTTATGTATGAGTGAAAAATTATAATACATCCATCTAAAACATTATAGACCGACTGACCGACAAACTTATCTGTTCCGGTGGCGGCGTCGCTACTGTCGATTTAGAACTGTCATTAAATATCTATTTTACATTGCATTTCACGTAGTTCCAATTTTGGCCACCGGAACAGATAAGTTTGTCGGTCTATAAACACGTCGAACGGGATTGACTATTTCAAGCAACAGATTTTAACATTTCTTTTCGCCCATGCACTTTAGTTCAAACGTACCAAAATAATCGTGCAATGGGCGATTTTCTGACAGCCCGTTTTGTTAGTTCTCAATAGATGGTGCCACTCCACCTATGCACGTTTTGTTTATGTAAGATGTCATTTTCATTCACGAAAAAATTACAATTGGCGGAATTGGTAATAAAAAACACAAAAAAAGCCATTCATTATGAAGAAGAAGAAGAATGAGTCAAGATTATGGCTCCTAGATACAAAACCAGAGGTAATAATAGATGTACATACTTCGTTCAACGCCATCTAGTAAAGCTTTTGGAAGCCTTTCTTTTTTTTAAATGGCCTGTCAGAAAATCGCCCATTGATCGGAAAATGCTGCGGTATTTATTAAAAAATACTACAATTATAATTCTGAGGCCGTTTTCATATAAGAGGTGTCCCCTTAAAAGATATATTGAACACTTATAAATATGATGCTTGAAGATCACCCCAACAGTTCGAACGTACACATCGAGCATATCAAAACATAACTATTCGTTCTTGCACCCTACCCCTTACAAGTCTCATCTATTTCCCTAACTGAATATATTTATATTCAAAAACAATGAAAAAGAAAAATAATATAAAGTTATTACCTAATATTTTTTACATAATTACTATGTAGATTGAACAACTACGTTGGCTTATCGACACTAAGCGAGATAGCAAATTCAGAAGAGCACTAACCTAATTCTATACATTTACAGCAGATACACATCTATACAATAAAAATATGTAAACTCATTTGGCATATCTAGCACACCGTTCATTCCCTCTTGGGGTATTTCACCGTTCAACTGTGGCAACACCGCGTTTACTGCTATTAGTGAGGAGGGGAATTCTTCCAAATATAAACACATATCAGACAATGAAAGTACATGTTACCAACATTGAAATTAGTCAGATTTTAAACGTTCTTATGGCATTTATTATTAGGTACAATATACATAATTAACGCGTGTATTGTTAAACATATGAGAGCTGTTATTGTAGAACTTTAAAAACCAAATAAAGTAGGTGATAGAAAAAAATATTCAGGAAACACGAGCAGTTTCAATTATCCTTTCAAAAAAAAACAAGTCAATGGTATATTATACTAATAATAGTTAATCTATATATCTAAAACTCAAAGGTGACTAACTGACATAGATATCTATCAACGCACAGCCCAAACCACTAGACGGATCGGGCTGAAATTTGGCATGCAGGTAGATGTCATGACGTAGGCATCCGCTAAGAAAGGATTTTGATCAATTCCCACGGGAACGGGAACCACGCGGGTGAAACCGCGAGCGGCCGCTAGTTTTGAAATATGATATTGAACATCTATGTACCTTAATATAATCACTTAGCAGTAACACTCGGTATTGCCACAGGCAACAGCGTGTTTATACATTTTGTGACATGTTTGTCTCACTCGAATCCGCTCCAGCGCCTCGATAACCAATACTCTTATAAATAAATGAGTAATGCGATAACTAAACTAAACGTAAAGCTTTGATTACATAAATGGGGTCTGAATATGTCGGTTCTAATTAGAGTCTGTCTGTTGCCAGTGCCATGCGATTCATCAGTATAAAAGAATCTTTACATCTTTGCAAATTATTAACAAACTCCTGTAATGCAAATATTTTAGACCAGTTTCTAATTAGAACCATTATAAAAGTAATTTGTCTAAATTAACGCATTTTGCGAACGACCCCTACCGGCCGGCGAGTATCAAATAATTCAAATAAAATAGCTTCTTTGAAGTGAGTAGCGCGACAACCTAAATAAAGCTTTAAGACAACGTATGTTAAGCACACGTTTGAACGGCTATGGGGAGTGTTTTGTGCTCAAGTTATACGTCTCGCAAGAGGGTGGAAAAACAACTTTAGATGATTTTTAAATCATAATTGCTTTGATATTAATGCAGAGTATATACCATTTGGTATTATAGTAGTGCCCGACTCAATTGAAATGAATAAGTTGCTTGCTTTTCACTAAACCCATTGTCAGATTTTAAAATAGTTTACATCTTTGCTATGCAAGCCTAATGGTAGGTATGATAGATATTTTTATACCTCGTCTTAAAAGCACTTCTATTAAAATTTAATAATTTAATTGTCACCGTAAAATTTAAAAAAGCCAGAATATAAATTTAGTACATTCTTTTCAATTTTTTTTTAAGAAAAATTTTATGAAACGTCGTACATGTACAAAATCATCGTATAGATTCATAAAAAAATATATTTTATTCAACACCGACTAGCTACAATCTTTTTAAATTTTTGTATTTATTTTTCTTATTTCGATATTTTTACTCTCGCACGTAGATATAAAAATCTGACTCCACACCTATCATTTGTCAATGGAAATCAAACTTTATTAAAAACAATAGAGTCTGTTTTCAATTTACATAACCAGGTGGGAAAAATATACTAAAGTCATTAATTATAAGACACGAAAGTAATTTTTCAACATTTTATAGAAAAATCATTCGACATGCATTATTTAATTTACTTTATGAATGCATTAAAAAAAAGGTGTAATTTATCTCCATTAGCGATATACTCGTATTGTTATAATTAGACCACTGAAGACTGTGGACAAGTTTAATATGACAGTGATATTATTAATTGACTGCTCATACTAGTAGGAAATCGAAGAGATTACAATTTATTGAAATTATCGTGCAAATGTAAAAAGGCTAAAATCTTTTAGTTTATTACAAAAAAAACAACGTCCTCGAAAATTGTCTTAGACTAATCAAGCATAAATAGATGAACGACACCATAAATAAAATGCTTTGCAAAAAATGTACATCTATAGATAAGTTAAAAATAAATGTCTCCACCTACCATTAGGGAAAATAATTTTAAATAGTCATGATTTTACTTCTCATAAAAAGATGCAATACTTGATTTTAAATGGAAAACAGTATATACAGTTATAGAAAATATCTATAAAAGCACTTTCGATGTTATAATAAAAAAACACCTTCCACAAGACTTGCCTGAAACTTCAAGTTAATTTATTTTGTAGTTTATTTTTTAAATAAAAAACACGTCACAACGGTACGTATTAAATCTTACCACTATAATATCTTTTTTTGTTTACTTACGTGTCAACTACTTTATTGATTCATTTATATATTATGTTTACCTTACACCCTCTTGCACGTATAATACTGAACAACATGACCGAAAAAAAAAACAGAATCTCCATCATTCATTTGTGAATAGCGAGTAAGTTTAGGATAAAGTTAAATACACATCAAAAACTGGCACACATGTCGAATAAAACCATGGTATACAGTATACCAAATACACTATGACTGTAATTTACAGTGATTCTGTACTTTCATTTGTGCCAGTATTGACACAACACTAAACAAGACTTTTTGCCTTACATCATAGAGTTGATATCCGCTTAGCTTTGTCTCTTCTTTAGCCTAAACTAGGGCGCTCCCTTTCTTCTTACTGTGTGGAGGAGAAGAGGAGTATTTTAGGATAGTCGCTTTTGTTTCTATTGTCGTAAGAACTGAAGTTGCGTGATAGGGGCTGCCGTTTACTTAGTCGCCTACGCCGCTGCCGGCTGCGCTACGTCTCCTAGGTCAAAAACATGAATTAGGTAAATTAATAATATTTCCATTGAAGGTACAGTGGGCCGCAAAAGTAGCTTTACATTTGTCGTTATCAAAGCGCCTTATTGACATGGTAATAAGGACGTGCAATAGCTTAAAAAGTGCAGCTACTTTTGCCGTGTACTACACTCATTTTGTAATTTAAAAAGTATATAATTTGACTGGACAGATGGTTCATTTGGTAACGGCTCTGTCTTATGCACCATAGGTCGTGGATAATCATTTCACACAAGGCAAACATGCAAGGGATGAACAGTTGTCTATTCTTTTTGATAATTTTATTTCTCAAGATATTAATACAAAATATCTATAAATTAAACAGTTTTTTTGCATTATTTTCGTGTTACGAATCGAAATTCGTTTGATGACAATCTGTCGCTCGTTAATCTTTCAACTTTCCCTCTAATCTATTTTGAGTCTAGTGCTTTTGTTAAGAAATAATCAGACAATTAACAGGTGTTCGAACTTATTTTACTCACCTATCTGCAGCCATAAGAGCTTGGTGCGCTTCTCGCTGCGCTGAGACCTGCACTAGTTCCGCTACTGTGGCCGCTTGCTGCTCGGCTAGAAACACAGACACCGCCCATTCAGAAACATTTATATATCTGTAGTACTCATGCACATACATACACAAGTACCATGTAACCTTGTTCCATATTTATATACAATTGAACATCTTTGAGGTGAACCTTGTCACAAATCGTCCGATTAGCAACGCGGCTAACTCACCCCGCCCCCTCCCTTGTCCGGCAAACAAAAACTATCAATATTTTATAGAAATGTCTGAGCATTTGATACATAGTAGCTAACTAAGCAAATCATGTAATGTTTGTATTGTGCGAAGATCGAACCCGCTTTTACTTTCCTGTTGTCGCCCTCTCTGAAATCATTACATCAAATGTTTTTCTCAAAGATAGCTTTTTCAAAACCAATACATTAATGTACACATAAATGAGGTTACTAATAAAATGATATATTTTACTAATGGATGACAATGACATGATATTACAATATCGGGATAAAATGCAAAGTTGCAGCTAGCATTTCAACTGACTAATAAAGTTACATGCCTTAAGCAGTTAAGACAAAAGTGTTACTGATAAATAAATACTTACTAACCTGTTAATGCAGTTTAACTCGATCTGGGTCTGTCCAATCTACAACAACCTCAAAACCATTTAAAACTAACCAACCCGGGCAGCAGGAGTAAAAAAGAGACCGACTAATTGATTTTGACAGGAACTGGTCGAAATTAGGCACTCACGACTGTACACTCGTCGTCGCGAGGTTCCTACCGCACGCGCCGCTGCGCCACAAGCCGCGCCCACCGCGCCTCAAACCACAGCTGCAACGCGTCGCGCTCGTCCACGAGACCAATGCACCCGCCATATGAGTCATTCTTACCAGAGAGCGGTCTCGTGAGCCTCCGCTCGAGCCGCGCGAGGCGTCGCGCGCTCGGCTCGTCGCGAGGCTCCTCCCGCGCGCGCCGCTGCGCCACAAGCCGCGCCCACCGCGCCTCGAACCACAGCTGCATCGCGTCGCGCTCGTCCACGTCGCACGCGCCCGCGCTCGGCCCTAGTTAGTGCAATGATCACATACGCATGCGCTATATGACTGATTGACTACGATAAGACGACTGACTTGCATCATTACGCTTTTCTTTTCCGTTCCTAAGTTCACTGTTATTTAAAGTAACTGCATCTTTAAAACACAATATTAGGGCACGATTAATCTTTTGTACATACTTTATATTTATAGGGCTTTTTTTTATTAACAAGTTAACTTCTTCAAATAATGCAACTCAACACGGGCTGGGTATGTATCTGAAGAAATAAATGTAAAATAAATATGGCAGGGCAGCTGCACACAAGAAATCTCCCCAAGTGCAGTAAATTAACAAATCTTTATTTTGTTTTAATGGTACAAGTCAATCGCAGGTTGAAAAAATAAAGAGATTAAAACAATAAAAAATGCATGGGTATATGCGAAAATAGGTTAACAATGCGATGAGCTGCGTTCACGTTAACAACATGGATGTCAATGAAACTAAACTTAATTGCGTAATTCCTAACTAAAGATTTATTGCCAAACTTTAAATTAGTAGTTACTAGGCCTGCTAGTGAAATCAAACGGAGAATGAGGAAGCTATGAAAAAATGTCTTATTTCTACGTATACTGCTCGTTTTCTTTAGCATTAAATTCGTCCATCTAATAAAAAAATTACCTTTTTTTATGGACTCAAAAAATTACCTTTATTTAACCGACTCAAGAAAGTGTAGGTACTTTTATTTATAAGAAATACAAAATGTCAACAACCTGATAATGTCAAAGTACAGTCAAAAGCACGTCAGACTATACACTTTGGACTTTGTACCAATTGAACTAAAATTAACAGCGTATGGAACCGACACCGCAAACCAAATTTTTGCGCGATGCTTTGTTGCCGATCGGCAACAACTCATTTCAAACAAAACGCGTAAGCGCCGTGCTTTACATGGCGCTTACGACGTTTTGGTCGCGAGAAAATTATACTTTGTAAGCAATCTAGCGCTGCAAGTTTTATAGTTTGGTTAGACGACATCCGCTGTAGCAAATACATCACTCAGTCCAGCGTGCCCGTCATCATTTTGCGACTCAGTTTTTGTTCCGTATAGCCTCTCTATACGTAGTACTTGTAACTCAATGTTTGTACCACTCTTATGTCGGGGGCATAAGTGCTATCATCGAACTGCAAGTGTTTACCGTGATGTGCCGTGGACCGTACAATCATTTTTTTCATTTTTTTATTGCAATGTGTAACAAGACGAGCAGATCGTACACCTGATGGTAAGTGCCACGTCTACCCTTAGACAGTGCCAAACAGTAAGTAAGCTGTCTGGCACTGCTCTGCGCCCGCTACACCGAGACGACAGTTATTAGGTCTCATATACACTCATATATTACCTGGCAGCCGATGGTGTCTCCGTTCCACCGGGGGGCAGTAGGAGGCCGGCGGCGGCGGCACCGGCGGGGCCTCCTGCAGGGCTCCGGTGGACTTGTGCGAGCAGTTCAGCCGCGGCGGGGGCTCCTGGACCAACACAACAAGCGTCACCACCTCCCCATAATCCCTGGTCACTTTACAGACTAATGTGGCAAGATTTACAGTAAAGAGATTTTTTTGTTGGCAACACTCATATTATTGCTATGTTTTAAGTTATTTAGAATTATATCCCAAAACGACTTTACCATCTTTATGAATTTGTACAAACTCTTTTAAAAATATACGATCAAGAGACTTTTATTTTGAATTTAAAAAAATCTTTTTTTTTTTGTGGAGAGGAATGTTTTTAGGCACCGTAATTCGTCTGGGGTAGGCGAGCCGTGTGTGGGACTCGTGCAATCCATGCCCCAGTCTTTATAAAGACTGGTGCACGGAGAATGATCTCAAAAATCCTAATAAAATCAGTCAAATTGGACCATTCATCATTATATAAAAGTTAAAGTGGACCAATGCAAAACCAAGATTTGCCAAATAATTGTTATTTTTTCGTTTATTTTATTTCGAATTCATTGACACTTCTTGCCACAATAGTTACAGTAAAATAACAGGCCACAAAGATTGTTTTGTTACCAACAAATATTCAGACAGACTAAGGCGCTTTACCCTACAACATTCGTTTAGCTTGCTCACACGCTTATTTAAAAGTTTATGTATATGAGATAAAAACAAGGTAATTTAATAAAAACAATGATATATTACCCAGTTTACCCACATGCTAGTAACATTTACAAATGGCCATTGAAGTGAAGCCAAGCAAATAAATATAGGATTTATCGTATCTTGTTCTATTTAAATAACATAGAAATCTTATTGTATATTTATTGCAACGAAAACTTCAAAATCGTATAAGATGCCTTGTTTTTTCTGTGCTTCGAAAGAAGCAAGTTTTCGATAATTGACAAGACACTAAATCAAACAATAGATTAGGGACACCATAAATGGAGAATATAAACCTATTTATTTCTAATTCTAACTTGGCCACACTTCACTGTAACATCACCGCGAATGAAAGACCTTTTAACTCATGAATTTAATATTTTTAGTTTAGGAAAAAGTAAAATGTTTTGAAAGTTTTAGCGCAATATTTGGGAAGATAAATTTCTACGCTCAAGTTGGCAGGTTCGATCTACGCACTATAAAAACATCTATGGATAGTTTTTTATTGAACTACTCTTCGTTTTAGATTAAAAAAAAAATTGGATAATAATGGTGTACACAATGAAGCGACACCAGAGAATTAACATTACGTTAGTTCCTCCACTGTCATTATCTCAAAAACAATGTACATTAAAATTTAAACATTTTGTCTCGATGTTAAACACGGTGTAACAACATAGATATAACTTCTTACCATTGATTAAAATATTTAACAAGAAAACAACATTTTCTTGTGACGTGATTACTAAAATCATAACAAGTTCAATTGAAGAATTTGCTTGTTCTTTAAAAGGTCTGATTTAGGCACATTGTTCTCAAATTACTAGTGGCTGTGTTAACGCCCCTTTAACCTTATTATTGTTATTTAAAAACGACAACGCCACAAACGCGTTTTAGTTCTTTATAAGTAAGTATCAAGACAGATCTTGAATGTATATCGTAATTTAAAATAATCGAAGCTTAGCTAAGCCATAACAAATACGTAGCAGTAAGAACTTTTCAAATATAAGATTCCAAAACTTAAAGTAAATTTAAAACTAATAGGCTAAAATTCATTTATTTCCTATTTCAATTTTTACAATACATCCGATTGTGTTGTAACGATTTAATATAAAGGATATTTGTAATCTTAACTTTGAAATTATTCAATATAAATATAATGTAATAACATAAGATTAAATAATATAATTTCTTCCATATTGTGTCAAATACAATGGTTTTGAAATATTCTGTTTGTTGTTGTACCAATTTGAAAAGTCCTTTCCTAAAAGCCAAAACTTACATGCAGAAAGATTAACTTAACTTAAAACTAAAAGAGCATAGACACAATGAACAGACGGAAGACGGCAGCCTCAGCAAAAATGAGATTGTCTTGGTAGAACGAGACAGCGACATTGTGGGGGAGATGCTAGACGAAAACAACAACGTTGGCTATGGATCTTGTCAATGCAATTTGAAAACGTATGTAAACTAGTGTCCTTGTAATTTTTCAACAAAAACTGTATCAAAAAATCTTTCAATAGTTATATCTTAATGTGTATAAGAAGGACTTTCGAAATAATCGAAAATTACATTTTGAATATTTGATAATTATCAATTATTATAATTATAATTAATTATCAAATATTCACTTATATCAATATGAACAAACGAGTTGAGATTTAAAATTTTGCCCAGTGGTAAACATGATAATTTTTACCAAGCTTTTGTGAACTGGAAAATAAAGTGTTAGGTACTCATTGAACAGTAAATGTTAAAAGCTAGCTCGGTGCCTGACTAAAGCAAGAAAGCTGAAATTAAGCCCATGAAGTCTTTAGTCTACATTGTTTTACCCTGATTCAAAGTGTGTGATTCCCCTATAGGCTTTAAAATTATGACAGCAGTCGGGCCGATGTTGACCTCGGTTCGACCAGAACAAACTGCTAGGGCACGGGTTGTAATAACCAGACTTGTCAAATCTAAGATCATAGTCGAAGCGGACCCTGAGCTCCATACTGGATGCAATCGGGAATACGCTGAGATGATGATGATGATGAAACTGCTTGGGCACTGTCAATTATCAAATAGAACATCGACAAAAGATCCATAACCAATAAGTCGCAGGCGCAAGCAACGCACGCGTGCGAGCGAGACGTACAATCGGCATGTGATGGTGCGAGATGGGTGGCATGCGACTCACGACTAGGACATTTGCTTACGTCTTGCGCCACGTCCGACTCGGAGGCCCACTGAAATGTTACACTCGTGTTAGTCTACCGGTGTCCGCTACGTGAATTTTGAAATGCGTACGAGCACATCATCGCTTGTACCAACAAGATTTTGTAGAAATAACGTTGGGGAAGTATCTATAAGGCTTGATCAACAGTGATTTAGAGGAATTACTACAGTATTTCATTAGTAAAATAAGTTTGCTAATCGATACTTGTAAAATCCAAAAATATATCATATTATATAGGTATTAAATATTTTTTTATTTTAATAATTAGCTGTTTCTGACTTGCTCACCTAACATAATTTAAGTATTTGCTTTTTTGTATTTAGAACAAAACAAAACCAATACTATATTAAGTTTTACTAACGTCATTAAAATGTGTAAAAGTCATAATTTTGTAACACAAAATTAACACTAGTATTGGTACGTAGTCAAAAAAATCATTTCATACATATACCTACTTCAGAATCGAATAATTGAAAAAGTATTTACTGAAATATCTCCTTATAGAAACACTGTAAAGGGATATTGGCATCAAATTGATACTGTACTGTTTATTTGCGTTCAAACTGTGCTCACCCCGAACTCCAACATCTAAATGCCAAATCATTGGACACCCAAAATTAGGTATTAGGTATACTACAACCACCCCCATTTACTGCTTCAACTGTTGTAACTTATGTACATTATTAACATATGCAAGAAATGATTCACAGTGCAATGCTCAAGTTCGCGGCATGGAATCATGTTGAATGATGTGCGAATGCATTTGAAGCTAGTTCATTAACAAAATGCACTTGAATTGTTTGAACGGTTGATCATTGCATTATTGAATTTAATGTATTTTTATACAGAGGAAAATTTAAAACTGAGTTTCAGTTACATATGTCTAAAATTATGGTCATGATTAAAACTTATTTTTTATTTTACGCTTATTACATTTTTACTTTAAATATAATAATAGTTATGACTCACTGTATTTTCAAAATCTTTAAAAAAAATTGTTTTCTTTTTTCATTTTCTTTTCATTAAATGACAATTTTTTTTGTCTTAGTAAAAAACGAATCGAAACTTGTACTTATTGTTCCTTGTCAAGTTACATTTCTATAGCTTATTTAAACATCCTCTGTATAAAATTAGTGCATTGTCGATTTTTAAAATATGTATAGTTGTATGAGCGTTATAAAAATTACCTTATGGCGAGGTCCGCGCCTCCGGTGCCAGTAGTTGGATATACTCTTCATGATGCTCTTGCTCCGCCTCTCGCGCGCGAGCTCAGGGTCGGAGAAGGAGGGGGTGACGGGGAGGGGCATGCGGGGTGGGGCCGGGCGGGGCGGCGGGGGAGGGTACTGCGGCGGAGGCGGCGGGGCGGGCGGCGCGGGCGGGGGCGGGACGGGGGGTGGCACCGAGGCCCGCGCGCGACGCGCTGATCTCCGGCCCCCCCGCGCCGACCCCAGCCGCTCCAGCACCAGCCGCCGCACCACCTCCGTCTGCTCCTCCCTCTCCTTCTTTATCTCCTGCACTTTATTCATCGTCTCCCGCAGCGGCGTCGGGCTCACCGGCGATATCGACCCCGACGACAAGTTAATCGAAGTAGAGAGCTCTATACTCCGCGTCGGAGAATCCGTGCTCCGCGAGTTCGACCGGTTGAACGTCTCGCTCGCCGACCGGCAGATCGCCGGCGAGTACAGCCTGATCGTCGCGGGGCTCGAAAACGGTATAGGCGCGGTCGGCACAGCGAACATCCTATTCGCTTTCGGCGTTTCAGGTACAAGTGGCGGGGATATGTCCTCGACGGATTCGACAGACTCCTTCGATTCGTCCTTCGTGGTCTCTATGCTCTCGAGCGGCGGCGACGTTTCGGAAATACTAAGAGACTCAATTTTTAAATCGGATACGTCCAGTTTAGGAGGTTCGTTCTCGACTTTAGTCGGGCTATCGGTTTTGGTCGGAGTGGCGCTGTCACTCGACTTCTCGCTCGCGTCCATTTCTATGGACTTGAGAAGTTGCGGTGACTTCAGGTCGTCTATGGCCGGATCTTCGATCTTGGGCTCCGGCTCGGCCGGGGGCGTGTCTTGCGTCGCGCTAGCTTCCTGGCTAGGCTTCAACACGGTTTCGAAAGTGCGCTCTATGAAATTCATCGAGCGATCGTTGGAGGGCGAGTAGGGATCGAACTCCTCCTCGACCAGCTCCATGTAGCCCTCGTTGCGGGGAGTGGCGGGGGTCTCGATCGAGGGGTCCTGCTCTCCCTCGTCGGCGAACTCGAAGTTCTCGAACGCGTTCGAGTAGACGACAGGTTCGGGGCTGGTGCGGCCGCACACGTGAGATGCGATAGCGGATATGTTTTTCGCGTCGTGGATGAGTTTGGGGCCGCTCAGAGTCCGGGGGTTTTTGTTTCTCTTCCGGTCTTCCTTGTCCTCGAATCCGCAGTCGTCTAGCACGGCGCTCTCGGCTGCCCAGTCGGATAGCTCAGTTTCTGTTAATGCCAGGGTTGTTGCGTCGCGGCAGGACTCGGAGGACTCGGATTCTATTGCGACGACAGTCGGCCCCGTGGTCGTGGCAGTTCCTGATGCTTTTTCATCGTTATTCTCAGTGCTGCTGTCGACGAGCATCAGGCTGTCCAATTGGATCAGCTCTCCACCTTCGTCGTGCACCTCGAGGCGCGGGACGAGTTGGTTGGGCGCGGTCTCCGTGTGCGACGAGTCGTCCTCCGACAGCGAGTCCGAGTCTAGATCGGGCTCCGGCTCCTGCTCGGCTTCGGACTCAGGCTCAGGTTCCTCTGTGACTACTTCCTTTGCCGTTTCCTCTCTCCAATCCTTCTTGCAGAGCGGGGAGTCACCTTTCGTGAGTAAATCTACTGGAGCATCGGCGCATAAGTTTTTGATTATATCCGGCATGGGCTGGGTTTTCTTGTCTTCGGTGGCAAAACTAAAAGTGACTACCGGTTTCTGGGGTTGGGGTGACGGCGTGGGGGCGGGGTGGAGCATTTTCTGGAATTCTGTGATGGTCGATCGGAAGGCTTCGAGTTTAGTGTCTATCTGTGAGGTGGAGTCTGATTTTCGTACAGCGGGAGGGGATGGTTCGCCGAGTAGGTAGCGGCGCTTGAGTTCAAGCGCGCGTTTGGTGGCGAGCCCGCCGGCGGACCGCGCGCGGCTGAGGGGGAAGTCGTGCGCTTCCGTCACGAGGATGGCGGGCGGAGACGGCGCGGGGGCCTCCTCGCGCGCGAACTCGCTGTCCGTGGACACCTCCGTCGCCGACGACACCGACGAAGAGCTCGAGGAACTCTCGTCCTCCGACTCCACCTGTTTGATAGCGTGTTGCAGTACGTGGCTAATAAGAAGCTAGGCTTTCTTTTACTGAATCAGGAATATTTATGACTGACTTTTTTTTTACTACCATAAGTAATTAAAATGATTTCATTTAAACTAATATTTTCCGGCATTGATGTTGATAATGTGTGTTTATAGCCAGTCATCGAATTCCTCATTCAGCAGAAAAGTGTGAGCAAAGTCATAGTGCAAGTTATAACAAAGAGTAAGGAATGACCTACGAACTGTTCAACACAACATTAAACTAAAATATTCTTATTTTAAAGGAACATAATTATCCCTTCTAAATAATTATAATCTATGAAACATTCTTTTAATACCATCAAAGTTAAAAATGTGTGTTGAACGATCGTGAGCCAGCAAGGTGCGCCGGAGTCTTTCCACACTAGCTTACCGTCTGAACGCGAGATGGCACAAGCTCGCCTACTGTCTTTACATACATATCCATTATACACCATGGAATAATATATAGGGAATTTGGCATAAGTTGATCATAAATTCAAAACTATAAAAAAGTAAAGGTTTTAAGTAAGGACTACTTTATTTTATTCCAAAGAGAACTTAGCGTATTTATATAACCCTATTTCAGAGGAATACTTTTTAGATAATTCATTTCAAGAAGATTGTATAATCTTTGTTTATATAAATGTCGTAGCACGCCCCTACGACGCGGTAATAGTAGTTCCTAACGGCGCCGCTAGATGTCGCTATAAAGGCTAACAATGTAAACCACTGATCTCTATGACACTGGATGGGCGATTGTCACCAAATGTTTGATCCGATTTGAAAATCGCCATGTTGGCGCTGAGAGCAGTAGTTAGTGTACTTGGAACTAATAATAGTACTAAATTTGGCAGATAAACTTTGATAATCCTGTCATTGTCAATGTCAAAGGCTGTCCATTTGAAGTGTAGACAGAGAAAATTGAAGTCATTTTAGTTCCCAGTACACTAATGGGGGGCGCTTCAAATCGACATAAAGATAGCTGTCATTTCAATGTCTATAGCCACTCCAGCGTAATACGCCGCGCGTATTATAATGGACCTCAGTGATGTAAACACACCTACATCGCGGTGATGAGTTTATTTTTTGTATAATGACCCTCCGGAGGAACTTTTAATAATAGAGAACTTTGTAACGTACGATAGTTATAAGGAGCGATTTATAACTATCGTACGGTCACAATCTAGTAATATGGTTATCTGACTAAACTAATCTAGTTCTATAGTTATAAATCGACTGGGGCGACTAAGAAATTAACGGGCGTCTAAATATTTTATAGTATGGAATTATAGATGAGGTGTAATAAATATAACTTTGCGACTAATATTATTAGTGAGGTAATAAACATTGTATAAACGGCCGGAGGCGGAAATCGACTCGGATGGACATAGGTTAGAAGGCTAAGGCGGGAGCTCCGCTACGCTCCGCTCCCGCCTTAGCCTTCTAACCTATGTCCATCCGAGTTTATCCATCTATGTCCATCGTTTTATTTAATTGTTTAGTAGATTTATAGCTATGTAACTAGATTAGTTTAGTCAGATAACCATATTACTAGATTGTGACCGTACGATAGTTATAAATCGCTCCTTATAACTATCGTACGTTACATAGTTATAACCCTGGCATATAACTATATTACAGCTTTATCTATCTTAATGCGACATATACACCACGACCACCGTGCGCACTATTGTGCTAGTTATAAATGAAACAAGCAAATTTGGTGACAAACAAAGTTTTCGATCCAAATATCACGACAAATATCGAGCGTGTAGCATTCGCCAAAAGGAGGTACCTTGTTGGAAAAAATACATAGCATGTTTTTATTATCAACTTACACCCTAAATCAACTCTGTAATTTATATACATAAACAAATACACATATACGAAAAACAACCCACAAAAGCATAACAATATTTACACAATATATTACATATACATACATATTATATACAAATCAAGTAGCTCATTTTTTATTATACAGTTATTGGATGGGGTTCAATAGTTAAGTATCGATAACGAAAACATGTTAAAATATTTAAAATAAATATAAAACAAAATCAAAAGCGCCATCAAATTCTAATCATTTACTGTCTTATTTGTAAAAATACCTCATTAAAATTTGTTTATTTCAGCGGAATTAACAAGTAATTGTCTGTTAGTGTGTGTAATAATTATTAAAAATAACCACGCCATTTTAGTTTCTTAGATAAAACTTGCTTTTGTGCATAATGTATGTCACCTAATGATTTTAGGATAGAAATAACACTTATTTCTTCTATCTAAATTAACAACGAGATGTTGACTCATAAAACCTTTTTTTTTTCGCACAGAAACATCACAACAATCATACACAAAATTCTTCATTGTAAAACTCAATTATATCTGGTAGGTAATGGATACGACACAATCCCGTCATTACTGAAATAAGTTTCTGTCATCAATAATTATAAGCGAATCTTGACAGAATTTGAATCTTAATATTGTCGAAATGAAATAAGTTTTATGAAATTGTTCCATTACGAGTATAAGTGCCAATATTTAACCAACATTCAATATGATACTCGCTTAGCAAAATATAGCACATAAATAAAAAACTAGACACTAGACAAATAAGAGATAACTACATACGAAAGACGATAAAAATGAATAATAAAGTTTATTATCCGAGGTAAAACAAATAAAACAGTAAGTTCGATAGACGGAAGTTAGTGTGGGCAAACTACACTCTTACCACGACTGCCGCCGCCCCGGGTTAGACAGCACGCATGCGCGAGACTGGCATGACATGACCGCTTACAAAATATACCATTTAAATTACTTTAATTTTAAAAGATATTTTAATAAGAAAGGATTACATTTTGGTGAATATTAGGACAATGTTACACGCTTAAGTTTGATTTGTAGTTATGATAGTTTAATTATGTTTCACATGTTTTTAGAATAAATATGTTTCTCAAAATTATGTTAATTTATTTATTAGAATACCTATTAGTTAGAGATTCAAATTTCAAAAACACATTGAAACTATATTACTGCCGAGTTTAAGCTGAAAGTACGTGTTTATGAGTGACTAAGAATTAAGACATTTAAACTCGTATACCCTAAAAATCGCAAAAAGTAATGAATACCTATTGCCTTTTATAATCTATGTCTCTAAAACCAGCGCAGGTGTTTCATAAGCGCGAATTTTTTGCAAGCGACGCGAGCGGTGTACTTAAGCGACTAAAATTCTCATCCGAGGAGAAAAAAAAGATGTGGTGATAGGTTCGCGAGCGACGCGGGCGGTAATCGGTTGCAATGGTGGTAGTGATGGGGCAGTGGGCGGTGGGGCGGCGACACACGCGTCCAGCGCACCTCCCGGCGGCCTAGGCGACCGCGCAGCGCGGTACCTCGCTGCTGTCCGTGGGCGGGCGCGCGTCCGCCGGCACCTCGCGCCGCCTCGCCTCGCGCGCCGCGCGCATGCGCGAACACGACTCGTTGCCCGACGACGACGCGCCTGGGGGGACACATTTTCTGGTGAAAATCTGTCGAAATTCGGCCAGTTTGGCATCTTCCACTTTGGTCGAAAGGCAAGAGTTTCACATTTGTCTATACTAATCTTCTATATATATATATAAAAGAAAGTGGTGTTAGTTACACTATTTATAACTCAAGAACGGATCGGAACGAATGAACCGATTTGTGATTGGTGGAGAGGTCCTATGTCCGTCTCCTGGTTCTAATCAGGAGACGGACATAGGACCTCTACATATCCCATCAAAGTATCCTATGTCCGTCTCCCTCAGGAAGGGGGAGATAGGATAGGGGAAGGGGGGAATAGTTGAAAAAGGAAATTACGCGCGGGTGAAACCGCGAGGACGACCACTAAGTAAGCAATATTATAAGGAAGAAAGAATTGTATGTTTGTATTGGATAGGCTCTGAAACTACAGAACCGATTTAAAAATTCTTTCCCTGTTGGAAAGCTACACTATCCCCGGGTGACATAGAATACTTTTGATCCCGGAAGTGTGGGGGGAGCGAGGGCTTATTGACAAAAGAAATACCGCGCGGGTAAAACCAAGGAGGCGACCGTTTGATATATTGCAACGCTGTATAAATGCCTAAATTGAATCGATGAATTTGTTCATCAATTTTTGATACTTTGTTCGCATTTTATCAAAAAACAAACATGATTGTTATCAGTTGGCAAACTGCCATCTGATAGCCCATCTGATGGTAAGCGACCACCGCCGGCATTATGGGCCTAGGGCTATAAGTCAAGAATATTTTAACATATGGACGGTACGTAGATGTATTGACCTGTGTCGGAGTAGTCGTCGTAGCCGAAAGAGTCGTCACTGAAGTACAGCGGCGAGTGCGAGGGCCGCGGGTCGGCCACCGCCGGCTCGGGCGACACGCCGCCCTCGTTGTCACTCAACTCGGCGTCCGTGTACTCGTCCGAACTCGACTCCTCTTCGTCACTAGACAAACAACAAACACTAGTATCGAGTCATTTTATTAGGTCACATTTGAAAGTTTATTTATGCAAAGAAAAATATACCTTACGCTAAAGGAATAAAATTCAAGAAAACAACATCAGTTCTTATTAATACAATTTTATTTAGAAAATTAGACTCTACTCCTGATGTACATAAGTAGCACTTTTCTTTGCATAAATGAACTGTCAAATGTGGCCTATTAAAATGACTCGACTATGATTCGAGTATTTCATATCACTACAACTGGCAGTCTGGCATGCAGCCCACCTGATAGCCATTGAGAGAACTTTAACTAGTAAACAACGCTTAATTTGCTTTCACACTGTAGGCTCCTTTGATCTTCGAGCCTATGATTACAAGTACAATGACTCTCACATAAATATTGTCAGAACACAGCCATAGCTTTAATGGCGGCAGATTACACCTGTAAGGATGTCGGTGGATTTCACCTGTGAGGTTGATAGGTACTCAAAATCTGAAAGGACAATGCAAAAGACTGGGCCCAAAAAAATAAATGTTGTGCAGATTTGGGACATTGACTACGAAGTAGATTCTATAAACACCTTTAACTTATATTATGGCGTCGACAAAATTGGTCTTAGTGAAAAAAAATGTTTATTATGTTAATTATTTATGTTCATATCAAAATAATAAATTATTATGGACGATAACTTTTTCCCCCTGGGACCGATTATGGTGTCATCATAATAAAAGTTTATGTTGTGTGGGTGTTCTTTCACGTAGAATACATCTCATCACTGCACATTAACTTAATTTTTTTGGGCCCAAGAACAATGGCAAGTTTTGCATTCTCCTTTAACATGAGGGCTGGCTGAGTAAGGCAACCTCACCTCAGCCCGCCGGCGCCCGAGGTCTCGGACGCGAGGAAGTTCCTGTCGGTCCACTCGTCCTCGTCGATCTCGCGCGCGCCGCTGTCGGACAGCTCCAGGCTGATCCTCTCGGGAGTAGGGGTCGCGGCCTGGCTGCGCTGGGGGGCGGCCAAGGCGGCCACCGCGTCCGGCACGCTCACGCCCGAATGCCGGAGACAGACTAGGCGGCTGCCGTATCTTTCCATTGTGTAGTTTCTGTTCAGGATGAAATATAAACAAAAATAAGACAGAGTAGGGGCTATCTTCTGTAGGGCTTTAACACGTGAATTTGTGTGCTGAACTTAAAAAGGTACTTCTAGAGAGTTTGTATAATGGAGTCGGTGTTATTATGGGGCGGAAACACTGAGGTCCATTAAGTGGCTATAGACATTGAAATGACAGCTATTTTTTCTGTCGATTTATAGCGCCCCCAATAGTGTACTGGGAACTAAAATGACTTCAAATGGACAACCATTGACAATGACAGCATTATCGAAGTTTATCTGTGAAAGTCAGCACTAATATTAGTTCCAAGTACACTAACAACTGCTTTCAGCGCCAATATGGCGATTTTCAAATCGGATCAAATATTTGGTACCAATCGCCTATCCAGTTGTCTATGGAGATCAGTGGGCGGAAAGTATTGTGTTTCGTACAGGGACACGTAGTTGTGGTGGGCCTGCTACAAGGTAGGCCGGTCAATCGCCGCAAGGCTAGCAGCGCCTTGTCCCTCTTACATAATTAGGAGAAACTGGGGAAGTTTAGTGGGTAATGCGACGATTATAAATTGGTCTGAGTCCCACATACCTACGGACGCAAGCGCCGCAAGCTTATTGCTATGGAGTGTAAATGCTTTCTCCTCGGTCCCAAGGTAGACCGATGATGTCGTAAACATCGCTTTGACGCAGGAGTGATCGGTTTTAAGACTCTTGAGGGACATCTACTCTTATGCTTATTTATTGTACTTATTATATTATTATTAAGTTGACATTATATTGTTATTAGGTTGACATTATATTATTATTAAGTTAATATTGTACAACACAAAATGATTTAAAAAAAGGCTATCATAATTGTTGAGTTTCTTGCGGCACTTCTTCTCAGCAGCAGGCCATTCATTCACGTCGAAGTGCTGGTAGGAAAAAAGTTTATGACGTGCAAAAGAATTTCTTGGTACCTAAATCAAATCGCAAAATAAATACTTTGACTTTGGAGAGGCTTATGTCGATCAGTGATGCGTGTGGTACTGACCAATGATATTATATAAAAACAAAAGCAGATATGTTATAAGCGCTCGCGTTTTGAAGACTCAAAAAAGACCCAATTGTGAGGTTTTTTAACAGTCTGCGTCATACGTCAAATTATACCTATCTCTTTCATTTGCGTGCTATTTCGTATCTTTTGTCTTACTTATCAGTTATATTTGTCAATGTGTGCAATGGAACAGATTTAAATCGTAATACTATGAACGTAACATATCTATAGCATAAAACATCATTGGTACTGACCCAGGGCGCAGCACGCACTTGCACACGGCGCAGCGGAAGCAGGCGCGGTGCAGGTGCAGCCCGTCCGCCGCCACGCCCTCCGCGGCGAACACGCGCGCGCCGCACGCCGCGCACTGCACGCCGCCGCCGCGGGCGCCGTGCCAGCTCTTCTTCACCTGCCAACAACCACCACCCATGCATTCAACAACAGCACGACGATATCGACCTATATGCGGATAGTTGGGGAAGACTGATCCATAAATTTCTGACGATCTTGGATAAGAAAGTGACTAGTAATTTAATTTAATATAAGATAGACATATTAGTGTAATGTATTGATATTTAATTTTATTTGTTCTGAATATTATGTAAGATTTTATTGATTTTCTTGACATTTGTGTATTAAATTTAACATTTTTACTGTATTGACTCATTTCTATATTATATTTTTTATATTAAATTATCTTGTGTGCACATTGGATTAGTCTGTAAGCATGCTTGTTAAATTGAATAAATAAATAAATAAACAGACGTCTAACAAAAAATCGGTTGTCTGTAAAGTCGGTTTACTGACGATAGTTGAACGTGACAACGTTATAAGAAAAGGAAAACTGTTCAAAGGATAAACATGTAAATGTATTTTGTATAGCAGCTGTCCACGCGGACCCATCGCTCACTCAAGTAGGAGAAAGACAGATGTCGAACGCTGCCGAACGCGGAGGCCGATTGTGCCTCTTTGTCGCTCGTCCCGCGCTCACGCTTGCACAATGGAACGCCGCATGCATGAGTTATGTTTCTTGGTGCGTGCAATCGACTCCATTAAATAATAAGACGTTTTCACGTCAAAAATATTTATAAAAAGAATCTTTTTAATTACCCCATACTGTGGCCTAATAACAAAACATCGGCGAGAACTTCATTCCACAGTATCATTCAGTCATTAAGTCAGTCAATCATTCACATTCCAAATCACTAAATCATTAATTGCACATTGAACACACAATTTTAATGTCCGCAAAACAATTCATCGTCTTATGCGGCAACTAAAGAACCGTTCACTTAATTAACTTGATGGATATTCTAGGACTTAATTGATGATACGTTACCTCCTCCTTCGGCTGCGTCTTCGCCACCGGTTCTTCGTCTTCTTTCTTTACGAATTTCGTTGCGAGGTTGGCAACCTATGGTGAAAGCCAGTATTAATAACAAAATTAATACATACATACATCAGAGTAAAAATACTATCAGAATATGTATTATAATATTGGTAATGCCTGTTGCCTTGAGCCTTGCCGAAAACTTCCAAACAGATCTTACGACTTAGGCTTCATGTAGACGACGCCGGGACCGGACCGGCGCCGGAACGGATGTTTGTGTATACGAATGAAAACCGCGCCTGAGCCGGACCGGCGCCGGAGCGGCGCCGGACCGACGCTGTGCCGCCATTTTGTGTACACTGCACGATCCTCAGTATCAATGCGCTTAGGCTAGTGTTCACATGTGCCTTGAAATTAAATATTATTAAAATGGAAGAGTTCGATCATGAGTTATTTATTAATTTAGTGCAAGAGAGGGAGGTGATATGGGACAAGACAAGTGAAGATTACAAACATAAAAAAGTACGTTTATTAATTTGTTTCCGTCTCCATTTATATATTAAATACATAAGTAACACTTTATTTTTATTTGCTAAAGCTAACATTGTAAAATATAATAATTTTAAAATGAAATGCAGACGTCTTTACAGTTTCGTTGGCAATGCTTTACTGAACTGTAATCGCCGCTTAACTCAGGATCAAAATAGAACACGCGGTGTCGGTCCGGCGCCGGTCCGGCTCCGGTCCGGCTCCGGTCCGGCTCAGGCGCGGTTTTCATTCGTATACACAAACATCCGTTCCGGCGCCGGTCCGGTCCCGGCGTCGTCTACATGAAGCCTTAGTAAGCGTCAGGTACGCATCATAATTAGAACCTTTACAGGACACTGATGTCTTAACACACACAATTGACTGTATATTGTCTACGCGGGTCGAGAAAATGCAGATTCTGTCACACTAGTAACGAAACACCTCTACATAATGTACTCAGACTGCGAACCATTGCAGCACAAACGTAGTAGAAGAGATAGGGCTTGGAGAGGAAATGTAATCAGAGTGGCGTTCACAATAGATCAGAATAGGTCGCAGTGACTGTGGGAACAAGCCGCTATTAATAATATAAAAAAATATTGCCGTTTAAGACTTACCTTTTTGGTGCCGTGGTCGGGTCGTCCTGAGTCCCTCAGTTTCTGGTCGAGTTTGCTGAGCGTTTCGTCGATTTCCATCCACTTCTCTTCGTTAGCATCACCTTCCTTGAGTCGCTTTTGGCGAACCAGGAACTGTTTAACAAAAACGTAAGATCTTACATGGACAAGTTACATTTGGAATCGTTATGTAGGATTTATCCTCTCGCATCACTCTACTCCGCAATAATAAATAAATATTTCTAGACATTATTCACACAGCGCCGTCTAGACCCAAACTAAGCGTAAGCTTGTGCTATGGGTGCCAGATAACGGATAAACATTATTTTATATTTTTTTTTTGTAAATACATATAACTTATTATTATACATAGAAATACCCAGACTGATACAAACAGACATGTTTATGCACACGAATGTTGTACCGTGCGGGGATCGTAACCGCGACCTTTGGTGTAATAGCCGACTTCTCGACCGTTACACCAAATGGCAATGAAGGACTGATGCAATTATGGGATCACCTTATGACAGTTATCAAACTCTAGTTATAAAAGTAGAATAATATTCTTTTGTGATACTTAGTTATGAAACAGTGAAAAAAAGTCTGTTTATGTAGCCCGTTATCAAACTTGAGTTACGAATATGGCTGAAGGGGATCGTAGACAAACAGCACACCAACCTGCTCCCTATCCCACTTGGGCACCTTCTCCGCCGTCCTCGGCTCTGGTCTTCCCAGTCTGTTCTCCATGATCTTCCGCTCGATCTCCTTGACATTCCAGTCGTCGCGCTCGATGCGTCCCACGGAGCGCATCAGGTCCTTCGGTTTGCTCGCCTTGGGCGCGGCGGCGCCGGTGGAGCCCGAGAGTTCGGCTGCGAGGCGGGCGACGCGGACCCCGCCGCCGCCCGTGCGACCGCCGCCGCCGACGATACGACCTTCCTCCTGTTTTACAAGTCAACGATTAGCTTGTTTGTAAATGAGATTCTTTTTAAACTAAACTGTCCCGGCTGAGCTAAGATCTGTCCCGAAATTTTCCGTAACTTGATCAGAGACTAAGTGTAATTAAATTTTTATTTAACAAAACAAAATTGTACAAATTTCGATTTCTAACATGGAACTTATCAAACCTTATCAATTGAAGAGGATGTAGGAAAAAATCTCTTGTGAGTTTCAATTTCGAACGATTCTGAGTAAGATCTTGTAAACTTTTGCGGTCATTTATAATTTTCGAAAAAAATATTGGATTTATTATATAGTTAAGGACAAACATAGTTATGTTGCAAATTGCCTTATCTAAAAAGTTCACGTAAAAGAATATTATTATAATAATATTCGAAAACATAATAACATCATCTCCCAATAGACAAACCGAAGAGACTACTCCCTTCCCATAACACATTAGTGAAAGTTGTGTATAATAAGAATACGCTGAAAATAAGAACACATCAAAAACAACACTTCTGAAAACATTTAGCATACACGAGAGATAATTAGAATCATTGTAACAACTAACTGGAGCAGAAATAGGCCAATCAAATGTTTAGAAAACGAAATTCATTTAAAGCTGTTACATTAAACTCTTTCACTTCCAAATACATACTTTCCTGTTAGTGAACACTGTGAAAAACACACTTCAGTGATAATATATACGTCAAATCCATGCACACACTCATTTTGTATTTCAGTCTGTTATATCGAGAAAATACACGTTAGCCTTAGTATGTATGATGTAGATATTGTAAAACTCTTTTAGATAAAGGACCATGCAAAGGCGCGTCCCCACCCACCAACAGATTTCAAACGTATCTCTATTTATACCTCTTGCCATACTGATCTTTTTTTTGTATGACGACATCCCCCGTAGGAATGGGGATTTCACGCAAATCGAATTTGAATGTTGTATTTTTCAAGTATTTTTTTGACACAGTAAATTGTGAAAATAATGTGCAGGCGATCAAGAGTAACCCCCCTGGCCTAAATAAAAGTCTTCAATAAAATATAATCTTAAAAAATATTTTACAGTCGAGTCTACTTGAAGCTAGACACTTACAGCGCAATTCTGATTCTTAGGCGTTCGGCATAAGGACGTTTTTATTGTTTTTGAATACCCCGTCATTTTTTGGATTAAAAATGGTTATTTGTCTTTTTAAGGAATGTCATAATAATATTAAAACTAGTGCCAAGTCTGTTGGTGGGTGGGGACAGAGCCCATACAACTTCTTGCGTTGTTCTTTTTCAACAACTTTATTAATTGGATTATTTCAGTATGTTCACCTGGGTGAACAAAGAAGAATTTTTAGTGGCCTTTTATCACCTCGGGCACATTTCACCTATAGTGATATCACCCAGGTGAAGCAATTCCACATTATTAGTGTCATTTAAAAAATTTATGCGGCATATGGTCTTGTCTATTTTTTCATAAGAAACTCCAGTATGATTTGAGAGATCTGTTATCGCTTTATAAACTGAAATTTTGAAAAAATTATCAAAATAGATTCCAGTTGTTGATTATAGTAAACAAATTGTTATAGTCCTAGGGAAAATTAATTCAGAAGAAGCACAACAGTGAATCAGTATAACACACGTTACTAATAGCCGGGAGCAACGTAGCTAGCACCCGGCTGGTTAATACGACGTTCGTCCAACGCATGCAAGGCACAACTGCAATCGGCTCACATAGTGCTGCAGCTGCTTCTCGAGCTTGGCGACGCGGTCGCCGAAGTGCGGCGCGCTGGCGCGGTACTGCTGCAGACCACAGTCGTTCTCCAGGTCCACCGACGGCGCGAACTCCAGCCGCGGCTCCGTCGCCAACATCTGCAGGCTCTTCTCGAACCGCTGCTTCATTATCTCTCGAGCTGCTTTCCGCCGTCCGCCTGCCTTCGACCGCTTCCCTTCCACCTTCTTCTGCATCAGGTCGGACGCTCGCTGCATGCGAAACGACATCTCCCCCGAGCCGCGCCTTTGCGTCGGCACCACCGGCTGCTTCGTTCCTTCGATCAAGTCCACCATCCTCTGCCGGCGCAGCGCCATCTCCGGCGTCCCGATACTCTCCCGCTTAGTCCGATCTGGACTGGGCGTGTCTCGCCGCTTCCCCTCGATGATCTCGGCCATCCTTTGCATCCGCAGCAACATATCCGGATTTGTCACTGACCCCGACCGTGTGGTCCTGGACTCAGGACTGGGCCTCCGTTTGTTGTTCTCGAACAACTGGGCTATGCGACGGGTGTTAGCGACTTCCGAGGATCCGACCGAGTTGGATCTACCGTATTGAGTATCCGGACTCTGGGAGTGCCGTCTTTTATGCAGGTCGATGACCTCAGATAACCGTCGACCTTTTTGAGGCGGAGTTTCTGTGGAAGCTGCGCGTACTAGCTCCTTCTTCTTCGGGACATCTACGGAGGACGATCTTGCCGTTTTCTTTCCACTGTCCGTGGAGGCCGATCTGACGAATTCCTTCTTCTTCGGTGCGACGTTGACGATCGTGGCATCCGTGTCCGCGGACTCGTCCTGAAATATGTCTGAGAAATCGGGTATCCTAATCGTGGACGCGTCGAGGCCTTTCAGCTTCCGCGGCGGTCGGACCGGTTTCTCCTCGACCGGTTTGTTGAAGAAGTTCTCTATCTTGTTGTGTTCCTTAGGCTTGACTCTCGTCTTGACTGTTCCTTGGAGCAGTTGAGCGAGCGAGTGCCTGAGTGCCTTCGGGTCGGGTGATTCGTCGGGGTCGAGAAGCGCTAGAATTTGTTCCTGGAGGTCCCTCTGCTTGGCGAGCGCGTCGTCACCGGCGTCGTCGTGGCCGTCGAGCAGGCGCGCCAGCTGCGAGATGTCGTCGAGGTCCAGTTTGCCGATCTGCCTGCGGATGTACTCCGCCGGGTCGGTACTTACTTGTGGCGTCCGGACGGCGTGCGAGCGACGCTTCTTCCTGTAGCTCGAGTGGGATTTATCTGTCTCGGCCGCGTCTGAAAAATGGAAACAGTGATACTTAACAAAATAATGAAAATATTTCGACTAGTTTGATTTAAATGAAAAATAACGAAGAATATCTTAAGAAATGGTACATGTGTGAACATGGAAATGGTAAAATCAAAATCATATTATTACAAAAATGCGTCAATTCTTTCGCAATATAATAAAACTAGTATCTAGAAATACTCACTCGAGTAAACAGAAACCGAGTGTTCCGCAGAATTTCTTACATGTTTCTCCTTCTGTATACTTTGCTTGATCTGCGAATAAATAACATTATATGAAGACGTCGTCCACGGCAAAATTAAAATATGACTTCTAAGATTACCTGACAGAAGATTTCAATTTACGGCTTAATAGACAGAGTGGGTTGTATTGTACTTTTTATTTTATTACTATATAAGAACGCACAAAAAAAGTAAAATTAACAGAAATAAAGAATAAAAAAAGAAAGAATGATAGAGTGATAGAATGAAAGAATGAAATAATGAAATATTAAAATAATGAAATAAGGAAAGAATGAAAAAATGACAAAATGAAAGAATGAAAGATAGAATGAAATGAACTTTAAACAAAAAACAAATGAATGATAATATTTAGAGATAGAAATATATTCACATAGTGGAAAACACGGATCTGGTGATTCCTATAATGACTATCAGCAATCGAAAAAGTTAATTCTACAGCCTAAGACGTTTTAGAGATAACTATGAAGTAGTTAATATGGTTGTTAACGCCTGGGATGTGCGAGCATGTGTGAAATCTAATGACAAGTGATAACTATAGACATCTGCGACTAGATCTAAGATTTTGAAAGGAGAGGGAAGGTGAAGGGCTATCGGGAATCAGGATAGCCACTCACTCTCACTCACCCAACGGATCGCAAAAGCAAAGCTACTTATACGATCTTCTGCTCTCCCCGGTCGAGCCGGGCAGGAGATATAGAGAGACCTTTAGAGCTGTGGTTATCTGGTGAAAGACAGATAGAGATCACGTCGGGGTCACCACTGTGTTAGTGTATCGACTATTTAAGCGTGTGCTCGGGAAGTATTAAGAGCAATGACGTTCAATATACAAATAGACACCCAATCTATAAGAAAAATTCCTCAAAAAACGTCCGAGTGGCTTTAACACTGATGACATTAACACATTCGTTCAAATTAACACCTTATCTCGTGGCATTTAGTGTTTAATGTCAATTGTATGCAACTAAACGAAAACACTGCCCAATAGTCGGGTGGGCACTTTTGCTTCGGACAATATTTGAGCGTGATTGTGAGTCTAGTTTTTTAATTGAACGTCATTGATTAAGAGCCATAAATGAAACGGAACTCTATTCCGGACTCTAGTGATTCATTAGCGCAACTGTTTAATGTGAACTACGCCAACTATATGTCACAAGACAGGAAGCAGTGGCGTCATCTCGTGTTGGAGGCCAAGATCCACTTCGGGTTGCTGAGCCAGCGGAATAAGTAAGTATGCAAACTGTAACCCCACAGAACTAGGGCGGTGAGTTCACCTGGTGGAAGAGAGAGATAGATAGAGAGAGGGGGTGTTACCTGGTGGAAGACGTCAGACTGGTGGTGCACGTGCGGCACCTCGCCCTTAAAGGCAAGGTAGACGCGCGATAGGTACGATCGAAGCTTCGCGTCCGGCACGTCGCGAGTGCTGCCGCCAGACGCGAACGGCGCTATGCCTGCACAGTTTCAGATAGATTATAATCTGACAGAAAATAGTCAGTTATATTTTGAACACAGTTTATCGATATGTTTTTTTCTTAAGTAAGTAAAGTAAGTAAGATTTACTTACTTACCTTATACAGCGTGGAATTTTAGTCGTTGTTTTCCCGCAGTAAAATGATTCTATCTTAGTAGTAAAATAGATTAATAGTTTTTTTTTCTAGTCAAATCAAAAGTTTTACGATTATGATAAATGAAACTCGAACCAACAGTACTAACTGCGTCGCGGACGGTCATCGGCCGGGGTCATTGCCCTTCGCGTTCACCAAAAAAATGATTATTTACTATTTACTCATATATGTTATCCATTTCCCCATCAAACTTTAAAAAAAGTAAAAAAGTTTAAAAAAAAAAATTAAAAAAAACTACTTGCATAAATCGATAGTACTACTTCAGTAGTACTATCGATTTATGCAAGTAGTTTTTTGCGGTAAAGCGTTCTGCTGCGGGAAAACAACGACTAAAAAAAACATACAGTATAATTAAATTGGCCTTCAGGTACTCACCGAACTCATTGTGCAGCACATGGTAGACGGCGCGCGGCGGCGCGGAGTCGGGCATCAGGTCGGGCCGGTAGCGGCGCAGCAGGCCGCTGAGCGCCGCGGGACCCACCGCCGCGCGGACGCCGGGCTCCGCCCAACCTACCCACGATACCAACACGTCGTCCGGCACCTCCACTTCTATCACACAAGACACAACTAATTAGATGACACCCAATGACGTTCAATATAAAACTAGACACCCAATCTCTAAGAAAAATTCCTCAAAAAACGTCCAAGCGGCGTTGACACAGATGACATTAACACATTCGTTCAAATTAACACCTTATCTCGTGGCAGTTTGTGTTTAATGTCAATTGTATACAACTAAACGAAAACTCTGCCCATTAGTCGGGTGGGCAGACTTTTGCTTCGGACAATATTTGAGCGTGATTGGGAGTCTAGTTTTCTAATTGAACGTCATTGATGACACCCCTTTTCATCTTCGGAACACAAGACGTGGGCAAGATTTTCATCCTTATGTCTTAGTACCAACAATGCGTACAAATTGATTTGAATATCCAGTTGCGTATTGCTAAACTATAAAAATTGCTGCCTGAAGTCAAGTTTCAAAATATGTGTATTGATTTGACGTTATGAAGGGGTTTATATACCACGTCGTATCGCTCAAGCCTACGACCCGCCTGAGAGTATGCGGTAACCGTCGCATATGGACGTACAACATAGGCATCATTTACGCCTCGCTGACCTAATATTATTGAAGGGGAAACAAACGATGGGCAGCATAAAAAGAATACGGTTCTGTCCGCTACGTCCGCTTAAGCTCTGGAGACCTTACTTTAGAGGCAGAAACATAGTATACGCTACTTCACAGTGGTATTTTTATAAAGTTACATCCCCAGACGAGCGGAAAGTTCCTGTTAAAAAAATTACAAGGATGATAGATAAAATAGTTCAAACCTCTCCGTCTCTTCCTGGCAGTGGGCGCGGCGTCGAGAGGCAGCGGATCGTCGGAGTCGTAGAAGGACGTGACGCGGTGAGGCGTCACCGCCGCCCGGTTTAGGTTCGGGTACCGGGTACCCGGGTCGAGCGTGTACGCGCCGAAGTCTCTGTGTAAGTTCTCCGGTGTCGTTTGAGCTATGAAAATAGGTTATAAATATTAGATATAAAAAACCTTTCGCTTGATAATTACAATTTAATAAGCTTTACAATATTCGGCATTAAGCATTGCAAGCGCGGTAAAATCTATCTGTCCTATTCCCGGCCAGTGCGGGGCACCGTACGCGGTGACCATAGTGATGTGTTAATCGAGTGAACCAATTATTCGCCTAACATAAATAAAAATTGTAAATATAAATTTCATATTAGAATATTTTTATTTTACGACCGATTAGTAATGGTTGTGAAATTGGCTATTACAAGAGGTGGTGGTACAAACATTTCGCTGCTTATAAACGAAATGTCCCACATTTTATCAGGAGAGCTGAAATTAGCCACAGATGCGTCAAAATGTGTAAAATATAAAAATATGGGTGATATTGGATATTTTCGTGTTTAAGTAGCGAAATGTTTGTACCGTACGGGGATCGAGCCTGCGACGTCTGTTGTAGTAACTGTGCACATAGTAATAGTACTTTTAGGAGACCTACTGTATCTTAAAAGTCAATGATCTTCCTCTGATCTTGATCGACTGTGCTCAGAGACCAGGGTACAAGGTCATGGCCTAGTGGGTGACGATATTAATTCGTATTCGCAAGTCAGCGTCTGCGAACTGTTAGCGTTGAGCGGGTTGATGTTTCTTGATCAAGTCAAAGGTCACGACATACTCACCGAGAAGCCGGTAGATGGACTCGCGCTCGGCGATGACGTCGAGCGGGTGGGGGGGCGGGACCTGCCCCCAGCCGCGCACGGCCCACGCCGCGTCCAGCGCGGACAGGAAGCCGCGCGCGCAGCCCGAGCCCGTCGGCCAGAACGGCTCCAGCAGGCTATCGCCCACCAACTGGCACAGCAGCCGGCGCCCGCGACGCTCGAACACCTGACAAAAGCAATTACTTTTTTTATACTAACTCAGTTGGAAGACAGGCACGCAGCCCACCTGATAGTAAGCGGTCACTGCGGCCTATTCAATTGAGGGACGCTTATCCTGGAAGCGCCGCTCAATGTGCTGCCAGACTGTTAGGCTTATCTGATCTTCGAGCCTCTGATTTCAAGTGTACTGGCCCCCACATTAATATGGCGGAACACAGCCAGAGCTGTTATGGCGGCAGATTTCCCCTGTGGTAGCTAGCCAGTCGGACTCTGAAAAAGCCCTACCACCAACCAGACCCAAGGTGGAAATCGAACCCACGCTTACCATCAGGTGGGCCGTATGCTTGATTGCCAACTTTATGGCATTAAAAAAAAGGTTTTTTATTTTCCTGGTCAGGGTACAAAAACCACAATTGCAGTATGTTCGACGGCCGGCCATCGGTGGTAAACCGCAGTAAGCACTCACCATGCTCGCGTTCTCGGCGGCGTACATGGAGGTGAAGTCGAACAGCGCCACGTCGGGCTCTCCGTAGTGGTTGAGCGCGAAGTCGCGCAGCGGCAGGCGGCCGTCGGTGGAGAAGCGCGCCGCTTCTTGCGCATACCGCATCAACGCCGCGCGGTCTACGTTATCCACGCTCAGGAGTCGCGACACTTCGTTGAAGTCCTGCGAAGAAAATTCATTCTTAATTGTTAACCCTTTATCTGCCTAGCACCATTTCTCTCGGGCAGAGTACAGCGAAAAATTGAGCTATTCGAAATTTTTGGCCAAAGAGTAGGAATTTACGTCATGATTAGCTATTGGTATTTGGTAAGCACGAATAAAAAATTCATAGATAAGCGCTGAGATTCTAGGGTTCAACTATTAAAAAAATATGTTTTAAGTGTGTCAAGCGCTTCTGTGTTTTGGAGAAAAGGCACTGAAGCTAGTGAAATGACTGGGTATATGGTACCTAATAACTGTCGTCTCGGTGTAGTGGGCGCAGGGCGGTGCCAGACAGTAACTGTTTAGTTACTGTTTGGCACTGAACTGTCTAAGAGCAGACGTGGCCCTTACCATCAGGTGTACGATCTGCTTTTCTTGTTACCATTGCAATAAAAAAAAAATGTAAAGACAAAGTAAAAAATTTAATTCTTCATTTTTTCCCATTTATTTTTTAATTATATAGAAGGTCATGCTAGGGGGACTTATCCGGAGATGTCATACAGTTCAAACCGAATAATGTAAATACTTACATTCAACAAGACGCCCTTATCAAGTAGGCTGTGCTTCTTCGCGGTCATGACGAAGTAATGAGTGTCGTCCTTGTAGTACACGATGTTCTCCAGGTCGATACCCGTCACCTCGTACAGCTCCTTGAAGAACTTCTGGTTGAATATGAACGCCACGCCGCTGATCTCCGGCACCTGGGAGAGAGATGGAAAATTATAGCCTCTAATAAAGTCTCTAATATCCCAGGACACTGTTCACACAGCGCCGTCCAACCCAAACAAAGCATAGCTTGTACTATGGGTGCTAAACAACGGATAAACATTACATAAAGTAGTAGAGTATCAGCCTATTGATGTCCCACTGCAGGGCAAAAGCCTCCATCCTTGAAATCAAGTTATCGTTACAATAATGGGTACTGGCTTAATCACCACGCTTGCCAAATGCGGATTGGCGATCACAAACCCGAGCAGTGTCCGAAAAAACCGACACAAAGTTAGCTCGACCCGGGAATTGAACCCATAACCCCGAAATCTCGGCCCGGTACCTAAACCACGACCACTATCGAGGCTAGGTTACATAGGGGCCGTCCATTAATCACGTGAGGTCGTTTTTCTCATTTTTTGACCCCCCCCTCTCCCCTGGTGATATTTGGTGAGGTTTGGGACCACCCCCTCCTCCCCCCCTCTGGATCACGTGTATTTTTTTGGAAGTCTATGTAAAGGCTATTTTTGACTGGAAAAAATATATTTAAAAAATGGCGTTTTGATTCGAAAAACATTTATATGTATTTGTAATAAAATTAATGAATAATTAATTAATGTTGTCTTCGTCCCACGGAGTGGCAAGACTTTCATTTAAGGTTACAACTGGTAAAGCTTCTTCTTCACTGGCAGTTGTTATTGGCTGAGAGGTTTGTGACATATTAACTTCGGTGTCGTCAAGCCACTCGGCACCATCATCCTCGCGCACTACGCAGAGAACCTCCCTCCCTCGTAGCGTGAGGATACGCGTGGGCCGAACAGTTTCAGTGTCGTGGGCAGTATGGTGCCCATGGCACTCTTTTGCTCTTTTTTTAGTGCAGAAGTACTGCCCACACTGCTGACATATTCTTTCCACAAGAAGCTTACAATCCTTCTGCAGGCTAGGGCAATACAGATCATAAGGCATTCTCATGAAACCTTCATGCGTTGGGGCAATTAAAAGTGCCCGACGTAGAAGAAAGTTGGCAAACGTCTTGCCGTCATGCTCTTGAGGTTTCGGAATACATAGGCCACTGGATGTCTGCGAAATCGGGTAAGGTGGTAGAAGAAAACGCTATTTCGGTTCAGAAATAGCGCTTTTTGACAAAAAATTAATAAAATTAATACACGTGATGTCTAACGAGACCCCCCCTCCCCCCTCGTGATGTTTCGTGATGTTTTCCGTACCCCCTCCCCCCCCTTTTGAGCCTCACGTGATTAATGGACGGCCCCATACATACTTTTTTCATAAATACATACACACATAATATTATACATATACATAGAAACACCCAGACCGATGCTTATTACAAATGTTTGTACCATGCGGGGATTGATTGAACCCGCGACTTCATGAGTGTAATAGCCGATCTTTCAACAATTACTCCAAATGACTCATCAAAATTGCCATCATTACAACTAATATTGAGATCTTTGGCGAAGGCATACGCCCAGAAGTGGACGTCATATGGCTGATGATGATGATATATGCAACTAGTTAGTGGTGTTACGGGCCAGCCTGATAAGTTGCGACAGTGTCACGTGGTCTCGTACTCACCGAGGCCTCCTGCTCGGTGTGCCGGTTGATGAAGTTGGCGGTGATGGCCATGGCCAGCTTGCCGCGGAACTCCTTGCGCTTGAACCCGGAGAGCGTGTTGCGCTTGCCGTCCGCGCCGAGAAGCACGTCGAGCTCGTACTGCGACACCGGGTGGTCTGCCGGCGTCACGCGCGCCCGCCATCCTAGTGCTGGAACATATTATCGCGTTAGAGATTGTCGTCGAATCCTGGATTGGGGTGCAAGCGTCCCCCGATTAGGTCGGCATAATCCGCTCGGAGAAAGAAGTGGATTTCGGAACGAACATGGAATTTACGCTTTGTTCGGACACGTAAACAACCCCTAACATTTTCCAAATGACGCGTCCCAGAAAAATGACAATATCGATTACTGATATTTATATTGAAAATGATAATAGAAATTTCGTACGCAAATGTCAAAATCTACAGTTCTTTTATTATAAAATTAATCGTTTGCACTGTCTAAAAGTGATTAGCTTGTACACTAATAAATATACCCCTTTACAAACATACGATCAGGACATGTTTACCACTAATTTATGACGGTGTAACGCACTCTTAAATAAAGTTCATTATACTCCTAATAAATTCGCCTTGCCTTGAAGATGCACCGAGTATTTCACAAAGACATTGCATTATTATTTAAACTTCTTAATTAGCTGATTGCAGGAAGCGGTTCATTATTCCGGACACGGTGTCATGTTGACCACAACAATAACAAACACCTTGGAGTTCAGAGAACTGGGTGACGTCAGGAGCAATAACGCTGGACAAATATGGTCCATCATTATAAATGACGGTTAAGATGTCTCATGTGAGCTACGGATATCGCAAGCGACAACAAAGCTACGTACGTAAAGCGTTCATTTTACTTAAAATTTAAGCAAAAGTCAAAGAGAGCTCCTTATTTCATACGCAGTTTAGTACTTTAAACATACACATTGTTAAATAAAAAGATAATTTTTAAAACACATTAAAATTCTTTGGCTTCTTTCGAAGTGTTATTTAACAGACAAAAACGAGAAACCATTCGATTACCCTTCTCAATCAATTGCAATATTTGCAAGATGAGGACGTAATGGAGTAAATACATTAATAAGAGATATTCACGACATTGTTCCGTTACAAATAACACCGTACCGCTTTATCGCACAGGGTGCTCACCCAGGAAACCTGATACAGCAAAGGCATTTCAAAATCTTGTTTCACACGGTTTGCATCCCGAGAATGGGACAGATGATAAAAGCGTGGGAGAAAACATTTATGATGAAATAATAATAAAGCTAAATGATATGATGATTTCTTATTTGTAGATCAGCTGATTCGTATCTGGAATCATGAATTTATAATAAATTCAATTCTCTGGAATATATCCACGTCATCAAATGTTTAACTATTGAATTTCCAGTAAAATTTTGAGTTACGCCGCATATAAAACTACCTAGTACTAAACACAGAAAGCAATGTATTATGTTTAAAACGACTATGCTACTACTTACTTTCTGAATTTTCTGATACTGTGGGCTCCAGTAACTCTTCAAAGCTGACTCCTTCGTGAAACTCAACACCGAGTAATAAAGCCACCTGCAACAAACATTAGCTTATAGCATATTAATAATAAAGTCTTCCTAGCCGTGTGGCGACTAGTCTTTACAATGAACTAACTTACAGGATAGCAGGACATATCCCAGTTACCCTGTTCCATCACTGTCATAGCTCGGTGGAACAGCAATGTCTTTACATTGTAATATGTTCATGTTGAAACCAATTTATTATTAAAAAATATAAATCATATAGTTTAAATTCTTCTTTAACTTAGAAAACTGTATGAGTAAGTATGAAAACGGAGTATTGATAAAATTAAATATAAAATAACTTAGCGATTGAAATTAGGACCGATCTCGAGTTTCTTGCTGGTTCATCTTGATGGAGAGCAACATTCTAAATCCTGGGGGCTTAGACAAGATGACATAGCTTCATAGCTGGCGAATTTCGCTAAGTCCAATTTGTATGGATTTGACAGATGCCATTAGAAAAGTCCGTGTTGAAAGTATGGGATTTGACATTCGCTATCGCAAATTGAGCTATAACGAACGTCATAAATGCCGCTTGTCTAGGGGGGCTGTAGTCCGAAAGTTACTCACCAACTTTCAATCAGTAACAGTAACATCTTTAAAGCCGATAATATGAAATGAATAAATTTTCATTTAGACCTACATCATAAACCCTATCACAAATTTTGGTCCGACCAAGTATTTTAAGACTGGACCCCTGGTGCACTCATAGTTAGTGCTAGATACCATCAAACAGTTTAACTACTCGTGTTCTGAGGTTCAGAACCAACAAGTTACATAACAGTTTGCCATGATTGCTTTTGTTTTGCAACTTGGCAGACAGCCACGAAAGCTATCTCATGGTAAGCAACTTTAGCCATGTGGAAAACTTCATTACAAGTCATCACTCAATCAACTTCAAACTCTTTTGGTATTCGTTGATTTTGGAAAGGCTCTGGCTCCTGTATTTACAATAGCAAGTTCTCAACCCGAATTCTATGGCTGATAACATAATATGGGGTTGTGACTTTTTTTTTATATACTAAGTCAGTTGGCAGACAGACACGCAGCCCACCTGATGGTAAGCGGCCACTACGGCCTATTCCATTGAGGGACACTTCACCAGGAAGCGTCGCTCAATGTGCTGCCAGACTGTAGACTCATCTGATCTTCGAGCCTTTGATTTCAAGTGTACTAGGGCTCCCACATTCGCCAGTCGGACTTTGAAAAAGTTCTATCAGTTAGTTTTATGACACAAATCATTATTTTTTTGACCCAGGATATGTACAGTCAACAGCACATCAGACTACCATAATCTATAAAATTTCTACGACCAATTTTCAGCTTTATATACTTTACATAGAGTTCTCTTTCAATTGAGAATTTTAGACAGATTAGGGTAGGTTGATCTGCTGCCGTCCGTACCCGTGGGACTCACAACTGCAACCCCATGAAAAAAGGAGCAGGATTTTTTATATTAGGTCAGTTGGCAGATCAGTAGGCACGCCCTTCCTTGGCTTCCACATTTATATTGCGGGAACCCTATGGCAACAGATTTCACTTGTGGGTGGTAGCCAGCTAGTCTCGTTTATCCACTAAACCCCAAAATGGTCCATCCAGTCGTATCGCAGCTGTCGAGGTGGTGCCAGCATACGGGTGAGGGTGATGTAACTAACCTTGAGCAGGATGCACTGCAGCTGTCTAATGCTGATATGGTCAATGGAACCGGCGCAGAACTTCCCGAAGAACTTCTTGGCGCCAAGCGCGCGCAAATCCTGGATCACAAACGGCCAAAGGTGCAACACGTTGTTTCGAGACATCCGATCGCGCTTCTCTATCACCACCTGGAATCAAAACGAGACAACTAATATTACAACTTAAGTTCGTAAATAAAACTTATGAATTCCTTTATTTCAATGATAAAATCTATTAATACCCAATGGGTTTTTATTGCAAAAATACTTTAGTATACTTTCAGATGAGAATGGGCCTTAACTGCAGGATAGCGGTCAATTGACCGCATAATAATTGCGCGATTATTTGAAATGTTATTAACGAATGGATCAGGTGCTTCCATGAAACATGTTACTTCTAGGCCAATCATGCTACCACCTCTTTTGTGAACTAGAAATATTTTCAAACTTGCCCAAACATAACCATCAGCAAGTATAAAATAAGAAATCAAAGTGGACAGCGTTTTGACCTAGTGGAAGTCATCATAGTGACTCATACCTGATGCAGTATAACATCCCCGCATAAGAAACAGATTTACTAGCGACAAGATAAGTACGGAACACACAGTTAAATAATGTCAGTCAGTGGTAGAATTAAAGAGCAGCTACGTTTGACGTTATCGCCACGAAAGGGTAAGATCGCGTGCCGTGACTAATTCGACATTTAGCCGATTAGGTCTGTAAGGCTGCTTCAACATACTCGACCAAGACCAGGCATCAGCGGAGAATTGGCCACGGTTGCATATTAATGCGACTGACGCTGCAAGGCGTTAGTTAAAGGTGCACTGCATAGTGTCTATAGAGTGTAAACTCCGTTGTCGCTGAGAATGCATTAGAAAGAAAGATTTGTTTGATCACACCATTTACATGAAGAGACAAACAGATATTTAACAAATAAAGTCAAATACTTAAATATAAGAAATACAGGAACAATAAAAATCAATAAAATAGTTATTAGAAAGGTCCATGTCTTAGCATTTGCTTAATTAAGCATCACGTTTGTCTCCATAGTAGGTGACAGGAAGTGGAATGTAGGACTTATCTAGCTAAGAGTAGTTTATATGGCATTATCAAAACTTCGCCGTGCATCTCTAAGCCCTAACTGAAGCGTCGCTGCGTCTAGTTAGCATGTCACCGCTAAAAAATGCTACTTCTCTCAAGCAGGAAATGCCCTATTGAGGGCGGTGGAAATCCCACTCAGGTCTCTTTGACCCCAAAAACAATCAAAATTAACATCTTCACTCACGCAGGTTTCAGAATGGTTAATCTTATGGAATAACTAGCGGGCGCCCGCGGTTTCACTCGCGTGGTTCCCGTTCCCGTGGGAATATCGAGATATCCTTTCTTAGCGGATGCCTACGTCATAACATCTACCTGCATGCCAAATTTCAGCCCGATCCATCCAGTGGTTTGGGCTGTGCGTTGATATCTATCTATGTCAGTCAGTCAGTTAGTCAGTCACCTTTGAGTTTTATGTATATAGATTCTACTGACAAATTATGAATCAGTGCCTGAAATGAAACTTGCCACAAACATAAGAGAGTGTGGACATTTTGCAATTGTATTGTGAAAACTGAACACTAGGGAAACTTCTGGTTTTTAACCTGAGACAATGTTATAGGTGAAAGGTCATTGTACACGTTTCTAAAGAATAAAACAGACGCATTTTTGTTAACTTTTGTAGGATACATACTTAATTGTATAGCAGACAGAATAATATTAAAAATCTGGCTACTACAGTATCTCAATCGAATAGAAGACAACTAGAAGGGAGCTGTGGCAGCCGAGTGGTGTCAAGAGTCGCTTCGCAAGGATAAAATGGATGGTTTGAATCTCAACGTGCACTTATCCAGAAGTTGCGCGCTTTTTCTACGTGCGTATTTGGATCAACAAAACATCGTGAAGAACAAACTTATAGCAGTTTAGGTAACGGCCAATTCACACATGTCTCCGTTTTACTGTTCCGTTTTATCGTGTACGTTTTTTCTTTTCGTCGATGGCGTATGTAGTTATATGAGCGACTTCACACATGGCACAGTATTCTGTATACAGTAATACATTCGCCATCGACGAAAAAACGTACACGATAAAACGGTACAGTAAAACGGAGACGTGTGAACCGGGCGTAAATGGAGTATTGGTTTGTGCTTTTAATATTGTTATACATATTTGGGGAAGTTTTAATGTTAGCGAAATGATATTATGTAACGTTTTTCTCGATATAGGTTCTCCTACTTTCAAATTAAAAATAAATAAATTTGAAAGTATAGTAATTTCCTTTAGGTACTAAATAAATCATATTTACAGCAAGTGTCAGTAGAAAGTTGTCATAGCATAACTCAAGGTGTCAATGAAATGCACTGTTTAGCAACGAGTGGGTCATTGTGTGCTAGAGACCGCCTCCGTAGCGCAGTGCGTTGCGGGTCGCAATCTACGAGTACGTGATGACGGTTCCGGTCGGGGTGCTGCGTTCAATACCCGGGACGGTTCGAAATAGTTAAGCTTTTCTGTTCTGAATTTCTAAAACAGTATCTCGTGCCGTGGGAAGGTAATAAGGATGTTAATCCTGTATTATTATTAAAGTTAACAAGTGAACGCACAAATGCAGTTCCTCGTCAGCTATTATTTAGGGCCATTATCAGAGTTGTCACAGTAGTTCCTCGTAATTAAAAATCGTTGAGCTACTTGATGTGTCCAGACGGGTTTGACGCAAATGGTGCACTTCGCAACTGGTACACCATGCTCAAATGGTGCACTTCGCAACTTGTGCACTTCTCAAATGGTGCATTTCGCAAATGGAGCACTTCTCAAATGATGCTTTTTGCAACTGGTGCACTTCTCAAATGGTCCATTTCGCATTTGGTGCACTCCGCAAATGGTGCACTTCGCAAAACGTGCAGTTTATTAAGATAAGTGGAGATTTAGATGGGTAGTCTAAAAATGAAAATATATTTGGTTTCACGCAGAATGTTTTATATATAATATAATCAACAATGTTTTATATATAATACATGCAAAGTGCATTGTAGTCGCGGTGCTGTGATTGTTTTCGGTGAATCCTGTTATGCCCAAAGCGCGAGAGTTGTTTCTGGATCAATTTTTGCACATCAGCGCATCTTGATGGATGACGCAAGTGCTCTGCGGCTGATTTTAATACCAAAGTTATAACCATAAAAAAAACAGCGGTTGTTGTCATGCACGAGACAGCGTAAATGCATTCTCTTTATTTTCGTAAAAAATCGTTTCCCTTTTTGTTTTTGTTTTTTAATAAATATGTCTGGGAAGTTTCGGAAGAATAATTAAAAGATCTTTACTCAAAAAATTCTCATTCTTTCTTATTTGTGTTATATTGTCAGGACGACTAAATTTCAATAAAAGTGAAATTACATACTAAGAAAAATATATATTAGGTAGGTATTACATGACATCCGCGCAAAGCCGAACACAGTGTAATAAAAATAAGGATTAGTACATCAATTACAATCTATGCGTTTTTAACAAACAATTCGGCACTTCCATACTACGTATAAGTCATGTAGTAGTACATGTGTGATCTTAATCTAATGTTATCACATCCATTTTTGAAATGAACTTGTAAACATTTCAATGGATACTCAAACGGCGCAAATTAATTAATAACTAAGGTCGTAAATTATATATGTAAATAATAATCTAATTAGACAATTATTTTGCATTGTGCAATAATTTAACGCAGTCATTTCAATGTTATTTATTATAACAGCGAGCAAACTTAGTTACATAGGAGGAAACAGTTGCGAAACTATCACTTCCGCAGTTGCAAAGAAGGATTTTCTATTATTAATTACCGGCAGACGGTTACTTCATTCCATTACAACTATTTGCGATAAAAATATATTAGGGGCCGTCCATTAATCACGTGAGGTCGTTTTTCTCATTTTTTGACCCCCCCTCCCCCCTGGTGATATTTGGTGAGGTTTGGGACCACCCCCTCCTCCCCCCCTCTGGATCACGTGTATTTTTTTTAGAGTCTATGTGAAGGCTATTTTTGACTGGAAAAAAATATTTAAAAAATGGCGCCCACTTCGTAAATTCTTCTTTTTGAGTATATTTTTCTTTCGAATTAGCCCATATCTCATTGAATTCTTTCTGAGCCACACTAGGTTTTTTTCCTTTCTTATACTCCGCAAATAGTTCTTTATACAGTTCACCTAGTTGAGACATTATTTTAACGTAAAAATTGCAAGGTAACGGTTACGCATGCATTCGGCGGTAAAACAACTGACGACTGACTGGCAAGTTACTCTGTGCTGACTGGACTGTCTGGTAGGAATGGCCGATACAAATCGTATATAGATATTAAATCGTTTAACAGGCCAATATCGTAAAATCCGATATCGCTGCGTATCCAAACTATATATTTGGTGATACACGATATTGCTGGATCGATGCGATGCGTCTCGATTTGATATCTAGCTCGATATCCAAGACCTATCGATAAAGGATATTAAACCGTATCGCGTTGCGATACGAGCTAAGGAAAGGATTTGTGAGTGAGTGAAATAGCATTAGTCGTGTATTCGTACAATTCTAAACCTTATTGGTATAAGAATAAGGTTGTTTCAATACTTTCTTGTGTATTTTGACACATTTTTAATAGACCTTATTTTGTCAGCAATAAGATGCATTTTCGATTTGCAATTTTACGTAACTCTCACTGACCTTTGTCCTTGAACTCATAGCATTGGTGATCCATGTCTAATGTTTGTTATTCTATTAATAGATTCGGTGGTTGGTATTATTAAGTTTATGTATTTCATGCTTTTAGTTACTACTAACGAGTTCTGCATTAATAAACATCGTATTTAGAAGTTCTAAATACGATGTTTATTAATGCAGTACTTACTGAAACACAAATAACTAAGTAAATACTATTAAAGCATCCTTAATACACCTAAAGTAACTCGAATCGAGACAGTTTTAAGAAATAAATCACAATGATAATATCATGTCATGATACAGTATCTAGTTTCAGAACACATCGTTTTATAGGTTTAGTGTATCCAAATACAGTCCGATACTCCGATACACCAATATATAGTTTCAAATAATATATAGTTTCAGAATCCGATATCAGATATCAATATAATAGTTTCGATTCGATATTGTAAAAATATGATATTACCCACTACTACTGTCTGGCGAGCGAGCCCAGTAGTCGGCGCGGCGCGCGGGGTATCGTTGCCTAGCAACGGCGGGCGAGTCAATCAATGTCGTACTACAAATTGTTCAAATTTTCGCGCCGTTCAAAATTTCGGTTCAGAAATAGCGCTTTTTGACAAAAAATAAATAAAATTAATACACGTGATGTCTAACGAGACCCCCCCTCCCCCCTCGTGATGTTTCGTGATGTTTCCCGTACGGCCCCTTACGACGTAAATCTTTTTTTCGAAATCAATTAATAAAACAAATATAGGACATCATATACATTTATTTGACCCCAAAGCAGCAGCTTGAGTCATCACTACATAGTATAAAGCAAAGTCGCTTCCCGCTGTCTGTCCCTATATATGCTTAGATCTTTAACTGATTTGTATAATTCTTTCACTGTTGGAAAGCTACACTATACCCGGTGAACATAGGGTACTTTTGATCCCGGAAATGTGGGGGGGAAGGGGGGATATTTGAAAAAAGAGATTAATAGAGCTGTGTAACTCTTTACTGAAACGACTCAGTGATTCGAATCTTTTAAATGATCTACTGATAGATTCGGATCAGCGCCGCATCAAATGAATCTTTGAATCAATTGGATCTCCGTCTCTTTCAGTACGCTTCGATCAATGCGCTCACCGAGTCGCTGATACGAATGATCGCAAGATCCACTGTTCGGAATACTTCGGAAAGATTCGGGCGGACGGAATCGGATCATTTGAATCAATTGGATCTCGATCTCAGTTCGGTACGCGTCGATCAATGCGCTCACTGACCCGCTGATATGAATTATCGAAAGAATCACTGTTTGGAACGATTCGGAAAAAACTCGGATTAATTTAATTATTGTTTTTTTACATTTTATTGATGTTGATAAAATTTTACGAATTATGTAACAAATATCAATCGAAATCAATATTTACTGATATTGTATGTTATTATATTAATTATATTAATAATATTATTTCTTTATTTTTTCTCCGTTGTTTTTTGTTTAATTAGCACTACCTACTATCCTATTCTGCTTAGCCTAGGGCTGACTGGTAGAGAATGTCATGTGGCATTGAGTCCGTCTTTTGTACCGTTGTGTTGTAGAATAAATAATAAATAAAAGCGATATTGAAAATTATTTTCTTAATAATTATGCTCTCTGATCTAGTTGAGAATCGATGATTCAAAAGATGCGTTTCACTGATTCGAATCTTTGAACTGATTCAGACGCAAATGATCCAATCTTAAACAAAATACGTTTTTTCCACGCCTAGAGATTAAGCGCGGGTGAAACCGCGGGCCGAATGCTAGTATTTATGTATAAAAAAGGATGTCTCACCACTTTGGCGCCAAGCAGCTGGCACTCGATGGCGGCGCGCAGGCCGCAGGGCCCCGCGCCGATGACCAGCACCTTGCTGCTGCTCGCCCGCCCCTTGGCGTACACCTTGTGGTTCGCGCGCGCGTCGAATTTCTTGAACAAAGCCTGCGCCTTCCATGAGCTCGCCAATTTTGCCTGTCAAACAATTTATAGCATTTTAGCAAAAAGCCGCCTTCAGTCAGACACGCTTTATGGTTGGATGCATTTGCTCCGCCTGATCTCTTCGTCCCACCGCGGGAAAGCTTGCCTCTTGGACATGATTTGCCATGGTCAACCTGGAAATCTCTGAATAGACTTCGTACCCAGGTTGGCCGTAGCAAGGAGAACAGGTTCAGGTGGGGGTTTACCGAAGAGATGGACCTCTGCGACACTTAATTTCCTGCCCCACGTGCCCTGTCACCTGTACCGTGAGTGAGCTAATCAGTACGACGGATATAAATACGCGTCGCCGAGTACTGGGCCGACTTTATATGAATGTTTGTCATCGACACGAAAAGAAGAAGAAGCAAAAAGAACTAGTTGCTTACTTCACTGGCTCAGACCCGAAGTGGATCGTGGCCACCGACAATAAAGAACGCCACTCATTTCTACTTTGTGCCAAATTAGGCCAAAAGTTTCAAAGCGACGCTAGAAGAAAATCTTGATTAAAAAAATGTGAAGTGTGCTTCAACCAAAAACCAATAAAGAAATAAAAGACAACTACAACGGTTTATATTAAAATACGTAATAATAAATGAACCCGGATTATGAATATCTATTTAGAAGAGTTCAAACGAAAAAGCTTAGCCTGCGTCAAACTCTTAGTTTAGCTTCACTTCTGCTGCTATCTGTTAACGCCTATACGGAAATTAAACCAAGAACTTAACGTAAATCCGATCCCTAGTAGTTACCCATCAATGAGTATACATGACAGTTTCACATTTCAAAAACACATTACCATCGGTGCCACCCAAACAATGGCGCGATATTTGATGATACTTCCGCGGACTCATTAGGCTAAGGCTGCGTGTCCACTAGAGCTAGGTTTCCTCAAAAATTTTTCCAGGTATGCACAATAAACATGTCTGACTTTCCTATCATGCAAATGAGTTGAGCGCACCGCGCCACTCGCTAGTACAGTTAGCGTCATATAGTTCGTGATACTCAGGGTACTCTAAAAAATAGGCGCAACCAAAAGCCGATAATATCGGTACAAACAAAGTTGTCTTATTGTTGTGAACAGTTTTGTCGCTCAAAAGGTCGACACACTTAAAATGTCATATAATTCGGTTCAGTCAAACTGCCATAAATATGGTTACAGTCATCCCGCCAATGGTATCGAAACATTCTAAGTGTTCAAAAACATGGCACACATTAGAAAAATAAGCTAGCATGAAACGTCATTACGCAATCTTGTGTTTGAATGTAATTCGATTAACTGTCAATGCATGTCAAATAACCATCAGCATATACTAAATCTATGGCATCAATTGATTTGTCATTTTCTTTCAAACGTTGACAGCACCAAGAAAGAAAGAGACAGTGCAGTGAAAGAACAGTAAAATAGCTAAAATAGGTTTATTATGCGACTAGCCTTCCGCCCGCGATTTCACTTGCGCGTAATTTATTTTTTCAAATATCTCCCCCTTCCTCCCACATTTCTGGGATCAAAAGTACCCTATACCGGGGATAGTGTAGCTTTCCAACAGTGACAGGATTATTTAAATCGGTTTAGTAGTTTCGGAGCCTATTCAATTCAAACAAACAATCAAATCTTTCCTCTTTATAATATTAGTGTAGATTTGCTTTTTATGAAGGGTCAGTCTTTATGTACGTTCGAACGTAACTTTATCAGAACTGCTCAGTTTATCGTTAATACGGAATGTGTTCATTTCAGTTACGTACCCAAGTAAAATTAAATACGAAATATACCTAATAACTCATATTCATTCATTGAGGTTAACATCTATTTAGCTGTACCTGTACGTATATATTCTGTGCCTGTACCTTGCTTATATTTTTTAACATATCTTGAGACATATCATCCGTACTGAAATACTGAAAATTCAAGCTTCTAGTTTTGTCTAAAACGAAGCTATAGGGGATCGAGAATGGCCTGCAAAGAATGGTACGGCCGTGCCGGCTTTTTTGCTCGACTTGGTCCTCACCACGGCCGTGCCCCCAAATATCGTAAATGGGTATGCAAGAAATTCTGAAATTCTATCCAAAACAAAAGAGAAGTCTATGACGTCGTGCTTAAAATGAAAAGGACAGCAGTAGTTTCTATCGCTTTCACTTTGTGTTTAATTTTTTAGATACTTATTGATGAGAAAAATAATATTTTAAATATTATAGCCGTAAGCTTTATTTTTCGGTTTACTATTGAATGACAAAAAACGTATGAAAAACGATCATTTTACAAACAAACGTTTGAAAAACTATTCATTTGACAAACTTTCATTTCGCAAACATATTACTTTAAAAACAATCATTTGACAAAATACAGGTTTCGCAAATGCTTTAAATATTAAATTATTAAATTGTTAAAGTTTTATTTTAAAAATAATCACATGACTAAATAATTCGTATGACAAATTGATGATTTTACAAAAAGTTAGAAGATAAATTATTAGTTTTTAAAATTAACTATTTTTTCAAATATATAAATCAAATTTTGAAAATATTAAATTGCAGGGATGCAATTTTCACCTTGGACAGATTATTTATAGGCAAGTAATAATTTTGTATTAATACTTTTTCCATAGAAACTTTAGTCTTTAAAAAAAATACACACTGCCTGAATTAAGCGAAATAAGTAGAATTCGGCCCTGGCATAACTAACCGACCATTGTTTCAGTTGACCCTACACATATTATATGATTTCGTGCTTAAAGTAAAATATTCGATATGTGTAATTAAATATGTTATTTTTATAAAGTACACGCGTACTTTATCTAGCTAACTACTTTGTATTAACGTAAATATTACAAAGCAATGCATTTTGTCAAAAGTTATTTATGCTTTACGTTGTTTTGCCAAGTAACATGTTTAGAAAATAATCAATTTGTAAATTTATGTTTTGGCATAACATTTTTTTTTTTGTAAACAGATTGTCTAATGCGTAGTTTATTAAACAAAAGTTTGTAAAATAATAAATTTATCAAGTAAAATTTTGTCAAACGTTGTTTGTCAAATGAAAATTTGTCATTCGTTTTTTGTCATATGAACGGACACCACAGAGATAGATGCAACTCTGTGACGGACACCTTATTTTTCTAATGTGTTCCATATTTTTGAACACTTAGAATGTTTGGATACCATTGGCGGGATGACTGTAACCATATTTATGGCAGTTTGACTGAACCGATTTATATGACATTTTAAATGTATCGACCTTTTGAGCGACAAAACTGTTTACAACAATAAGACAACTTTGTTTGTACCGATATTATCGACATTTGGTTGCGTCTATTTATTAGAGTACCCTGCGTATCACGAACTATATGACGCTGACTGTACGCGTATCAGCAACTAACTAATATTGATTTTGTGACGTCAGTTTTAGAAGTGTATAGAAAAAGTTGTTTTATTTAGATAATCGATTTCCGCATACAATGTTAAAATTCTACTATTAAGTCTGCTTCACTAAATAACAGAAGCAAATATAGAAAAACAATATTAAAAACATGCAATGCAAATGTTCTTTTGCTTTTGTTTGTCCATACTTTGACAGCACAAAAAAGTAAAGTAATCAAAGCGAGCCAGATAAACAATAGACGAATCCTCTAGCTCCGCTTATTTGGCAGCAGTTTCCGCTTGGTTGGTCACTCTTACACACCTCAGTGGAAGCGCAGCCTAATACGGTTACGCTCAAGCAACCTTTGATGTTTACAAAAACAATATACCTATAATGATGAATATTTTTATGTGGACGGAAGTAACACTTTTCTTAATGAAATTCACATAAAAAGTAATGTACCAGCTTATATAATTTCCCACTGCAGGGCTAAAGCTTTCATCATTGAAATCAAGTTATCGTTATGATCTAGCATCATCACCACCCTTTCTAAATTTTGCCTAACCCGGGTATTGAACCCAGGACCCCGATATCACGGGCCGGCACTTAGCCACTAGACCATCGAGGCGTGACTAGCCGTACACAACAAATGCAGCACATAACTTTCCAAACACAGCACCATGGGCAGTCACTAATTGTTAGGTACAGTCAAAAGCACGTCAGACGTAACACTTTGGACTTTGTACCACTCTTATGTCGAGGGCATAAGCGCTATTATCGAACTGCAAGTGTATACCGTGATGTGCTGTTGACCGTACCTATACGTAGGTAAATAAACCAGATGTAGCATAATGTATTCTTACGTATTGTGTATTAATTACATAGTACATTTAAGTTTACGCTCGGCAGTTTTGAATAAAATAGCATATTACACGTGTCATTAAAAACGAACATTACGCAAGCTTATGCAGTAGAATACCTGCATTGGGGAAGTATTATAGCAATAATAATATTATGATTAGCCAAAACACAACATATGCTTTTAAGTGTACAATAATTTACCAATTATTTGAATAATACTCCTGTTTGCAAACAAAGGTAAAGGTATTTTTCCGATTTGTGCCTCGCTCGTCCCACAGAGTCTCGTCCCACATAAAAAATCCTGAACTGTCCTAATTTGTATGCCTTACTCGTCCCAAAACATATTTTTCAAAATTTTATTCCCTGCTCGTCCCAATTCCTATGCCTGATTCGTCCCACTTTTTTTTTCATATAAGATAAACTGCATTTTTGGTACAGTCATCGTAAAAACGTGACTGACCAATATAAATAACCTTGCCATGTTGCGAAAAACACCTTCTAGAAATTCCTTGCCTCAAACACTCCCAAACAAAAGCTCAAACGGGAAACTCTAAAATAAACAATTTAAAAACGAATGTAACAAAACATCAACTGACAGGAATAGAATTCGCACCAGCAGGATTAATTCGCGAAAGCAAAGTGGCATACATTATGGCATACATCAGTAAAAATAGATACCTAGCTAGAAACCGTTGCACAGCCCAACAATTTTATTAAAACAAACACTAGGTTTTCTTCTCGACATATAGATATTTCAACACAACTCTCGATTGATTTTTTAACCATGGATCAAGATCAAGCCAATCGAAATGATTACCTTCAAATCGTTACAACTTTCATGACCGCCCACTTGGTACAGGGTTCGAACCCGTTTGCATTGGACCTGGTGCTATGAGTTTTACCCACAAACTCCAACTGACTGCCGTCAACGTTTTGACCGCCTTTGTGGAATAGTGGTTATACCCCACGTTCCCCTCGTGTCCCTAAACGGAATATGCTGTTAGTTGTCAATCAATGGTTACAAGAACGTATAAAACTCAATCATTGTTCATGGTCACTGATTCCGCAAAGGCACATAAATAACAAACAGAATCAAATTGTACTTTACTAATCACTACTGTTTACAAAATAACTATCACATCACAAACCGAAGCTATGTTTGACTAAACTAAAAAGTTTTAACCTAGTACCTAGGTCTTGACATCACTATCAGAATAAAGGGGCATGACGGACAAAACGTTTTGAAATAAAAAGAAAAACAACCAACAACGTTTTGTACACAATGTTTTGGTAGAAGTCCAATACAATACAGTAGTATCTTTTACCCTGCTTCTTAAAATCTATGAAGATTTCCGCACGAAACTTTACATTGACAGTTTATTAATAGCTTCCATGACATGAGACTGAACATGAGCGTCGTTGTACGACGTCCTACAAACACCGACAGAACAGCATACTAATAGGACGTGGGTGTCAAACAAGTTTTATCAAAGGATCTGAAGCAACTTAATTATCGATTTAACAACACAAATACGTTGTTCCACGATAGCAATCTTACAAAAACAGCAACAACAAATCAAAAAGCGTTAGCGTGGAAAGTGGCGTGCGCTATAAAGCATACATGAGCAGAACACGTAGTTTGGCAAACTTTCGCGCTGCAAATCAGTTCGTAATCTTATCGCGATGGCTGGACAAGCGTAATTAATACAGATAACGTGCAGGATAAAACCGCTGCTTTGTTGAAATTTACTACGGCTGAGTGTACACTGTAATGTTTTAAGCTAATATTATCATGTGCGTTCAACCTAAAACCTAGGCTTGTCGCAAACGGTCGAATTTCATCAATGCGTTGCGAACTCGGTGTGTCAGTAATCTTTCTCGACTGAAGGCTTTACGTCCTTTTCCGAACCACGGATATTAATGCCATAAAAACAAAACTCCAGACAATAAGATATTCCTCCCAGCGAATCTACGACCCGGGAATCGAACCCGTGCCATGGGTTTAGGATGTTTGTCAAAAAGTAATTTGGTAAGATATTAATCACAGCTCCTTATTATTCTGGAAAAACCATTGTCACTGGCCCCAGAAATCGAATCAAGGGGCCTATCAAAGCAAACTGTTTTTATTTATTTAAATGCTACTTAACCATTATCGTCATTTCCAGACGAAAGACGTTCACTTCTGGGCATAGGCATGCTACATAATAATAACACAAAAATCAATTCGCAAAGCATCTACATACATAGCAAGGCTAAGAAATAAAACCAAATTAATGTGATGGATCACGCATACATAGGTTCCGAAGCCATCTTAACTATTATTCAAGCCTATCAAGATCATATTAGACAATACTAAGAACGATGTTAAGTTATCTTCAGATCAGTCTAAACGTGATAAAAAAAGAGGTAGAACATACAACATAGTGGATCATCCACCCGAATGAGCCACCCGTCAGGAAAAGCCCTACAAATTATATTTTCCCATTTAATTTACAGGGTCGATGACGCGCCGGCCCTGTGGCTGGGGGCCTTAGAATACCTACACCGTACTACCAAGCGTGGGGTAAGAATCCCCAGACGGGGATCCCAGGGATGTTGGTGCTAAGGGTGGGGATCCTTATATCTTTATAGCATCCCTGAGTATGTAGGCAGTATGGGGTGGCCCCACACTGCCAAACGCCATGAGGAAACGGGGGAAGCTATGCTCGCTTGCCCTAAGGAGCACTGCACTAAAGCAGCAGAGCTCAGCTGGTGGGGGACAATTGTGTGAATCTCTGCATAGAGCGACCCGGCCCCCCAGCCTGTGCTTGAAATGGCCACAGTGGAATTTTAGTCAGTACCTCCTAACATAGGGCAACTCTGACATAACCTCAGCTGCTCCCCCAAGCGGCTGGGGTATCCATAAAGGATTTCTCCAATATAAAAAAGGGTCGATGACGCGCAAGTGATGTCTCTGGCGTTAAAAGCGTCCATTTGCGACGGTAACCGCTTACCATCAGGCGAGCCGAATGTTTGACCGCCAATTTTGTGGCATGAATAAAAAGCACATTCAAAAGTACACACATGTGATTGTAACAAAAATAACACAGATTTACAATAAACAATGGATTAAAGCTTAAACGAATTTAGGTCAACTCAATTATCGATTAGATACGGTCTCCAACCATCCATCACTTACTTCATTAACATTTATACGGGCGCCAAAAACCTAGTAAATAATTAGTAAAAAAACAATACCAATACCCGCTACTCACAAAACGTCCCCGGTATCCCCTTCACACCCGAAAGGGACCAAAGAGCCTGTGCCTTTCTTGTTGCAATTAATACAATATTCTAATACAACATAATACACCAAGGAGCTAAATAGTCGCCTACTGGCGGCACTCCTCACTTCCTCCTTAGCTCAAATTCCTCAAATGCACCTGCGGCGACGTCACGCCCGATCGACGCCTCTATTCACGGCAGGTGACTCAGATGTCATAATGTTCGCGAGTTATTTCCACGACCGACCATATTTACCAAACGAGATTATGGATCGACTGCTTTATATCATAATATCTATCCTAATAAATATGAATCGCGGAAATGTATTTGCGCATAACCTCAGAACGAATGCACTAAATTAGATAATTATGTTTTTGTTGTGTTTGTTATTGTCAGGACAAGGTGCGTCCAGCTAATATCGTACATTCAGTTTTACACCACTTGAAGCTAGATTTTGGGGGGAAATGCATATGATATGCATTCCCTGCCCTTGAAATCACAGAGTTATGTGGGAATATACCAAAGTCAGGTTCCGATTGGACCTGACTTTGGTAGATTCCCACATAACCCATAGTCCCACTTACTAAAACCCTCAATGCACCTGCAACGCCCTTTGTTAGGAGGTCCTGCAGTTGGCATTCGCAACCGCAACAAAGTCTACATCCACCAACTGAGATGTCTATCAACGTATGATCTAATACTAGATATTATATTTAAGACGCAGCTAATGCATAAGCGAAACGGGTCCGGCCGTTATGCCCCCATTCCGGGTTGCCACCGGCAGATATGCCCCCACATTAAAAAAAAAAAAGTTCCAGTTTTCCGTTAAACCGTGGGGGCATACCGGCCGGGGGCAACCCGGAATGGGGGCATAACGGCCGGACCCGAATATACGCGCACTTTGATTTATTCATACAAAAACATTATACTTGTTAAATAAGACGCAACAGTAGTGTTACTTTCAACACTTATATTACTTTGCCCTTGTCAGTACGTATTATTTAGCAAATTATTGCGCAACACCTTATAATAGGTATGTTTGAAATGTTAGACTTACAGTTATGTTCAATTGATATCTATTTTATTCTTAACATTCGTAAAAATTTAACTCTCTACGAGTGTACTAAAAAAAATTGTGTTTTAATAAAATTAACGTTTATCTCGAATTTGCTACTACATACAACAGCATCGTTACAACGTTCAACGACAAAGAGTCATATAAAACCTAACAAGACATCATTTCTAGTCGGGTGTGCCCACGTACAGGCAACTCCAAGCAGTGTTAACGCACCGCTATATGCAAATAGATGCATAACTGCATAACAATTGTAATCCACACTTTCGTGTCAACTCGAGACGGCAGTTTGCAGCGCTGCAAACAATTTGTATGTTCTCATTAAGACTGTAATTAGACGAGAAGAAATCTGAAATTAATTTTACGAATGCATACACACACGCTCATTACAAAATGTTAATTGTGATTGCAGTTTAAGTGCTCAGGTATGGTCGACGCGACGCGGCTGTGACATCATCATATACAATTATTATAATGGTGTATCCGAGAACATTCTTATTATAGACTACAACATATCCAAGCACAAGACTCAAGGTTAATCAATCCTGTGTGAAATAGGGTTTCGCGAAAGGAAAGATACACGTATAGTAATCGTATCACATCATTGTCTTACTATACGTCTCTTTGTTAAGACCATTTTTTCTTGCATTCCTATGCGTTATGGTAATAAATACTCAGGTGTGTAATTACTCAAAGCAATTAAACAATTTAACTTCTAAACAGCTTATAGCACATCATGTCGCAGGAAGAGGCAGCGGAGTGGAGACGGAAAAAGGATTCTTCCGATCTCATGCCCACAAAAGGAGGATTGTTTCAATACGTCAACTTGGCCCATTTAATCTTGGTACAGCTGGTTGGAGGTACACCCACACCTGCATAGCACCACTCTGTCAAAGTCGGACGAAAATGGATCGGTGCTACCTGTCTTTTCTCCCGTAAAACAGACAGACCAGAAGTAAAGGCTCTCGATTTACCCCCATGACGGCGCCGATAAGGCTGAAGATCATCCCGGGATTTTATTCTTCTTAGGGTGGTTAGAGTTTGACACACCACCCTCTGCCCGCGACGGAGTGTGATGATTTTATTTTAAGCGTACTGAGTCTATACATAGAATAGCAACAGCACAAACATTTCTCCACATCAAATCCTAAATTAAGCAACACGTGTATTTTACTACCAACAGACGAAATTAGAAACATCAAAAATATCCGTCTAAAATCGTCGTACAGGTAAAATCGATCGATTAAGCGTTAGCTTTAGAAGTTACGTGATAATTACACGTACAAAATAATTATATATTATGAGAAATAAACATGACAACCTGAATGGGATTCGAACGTACGACACCTGACGCATAAAACAGGTTTACTACCAAATGCACCAACGAGTCAACAGACAATACTTTGCAAAGCTTTCAAAGTCGTCTTTAGATCCTTTACATCGCAGTTTTTTTATTTCGGGAAAGATGTAAGAAGCACTATTAAGAAGAACAAAAATAGCCGCTTGACAGATGACAAACAACGTTTCGGCCTGAGTGGATTTTTTGAGCTGCTTTTGCGAACATTTATGTGATTTATTTTAAACCAGGTTCACGCGGTCTACTATGTCTGTTGTGCCATGCAAACTGAGTTTTGTTTGTTTGTTTAAAAACTTTAATGCACAGCACAAGCAATTAGCAGAATTATTTCCATCACTTTGTTCGCCTCCGTAAAACAGTGGATAAGCCACTCGGGTATAAAACCCGGAGGTCATGGGAGGAATTCCAGCCTTGGGTCTGGTTGTTGGTAGGACTATTTCAGAATCCGACTGGCTAGCTATCAGCACCACTGGTGAAATCTGCCACTATAACTCTGGCTGGGTTAAAGCAAAATTAATTTAGGAGCCAGTACATTTAAAATGAAAGGCTCGAAAATTATAGGAGCCCAACAGAGCGACAAGAAATTTTAATTTCAATTCAATGTTCAAGGAAGCCATTTTCAAACGTAGGAGGAAACCCACTGAGGTCAGTCTACTATCTAATGACCGAAGCAGGAACATCCGAGAAAATCTATGCGTTCCAGAATAGGAACAAGGATGTTTATTTATATCCAAAAACGTGGCACCAGGAAACATCCAATAAGGAAGTTTTGAAAGTCTTTGTTCTACGTACCTTACATACATTTTTAAGATATTAGTAAAGTTTTTAGCGGAAATAGAGAGGCTAATCCGATCATTATCATCTATTTAGTATTGACTGCTCAAATCAAGCTCAGACGGAGGATCGTTTTGGGTCGACGTCAGTAAGCATCGAATTAAAGTTCAGTGCAACGTACAGCGCGACGCGACCGAGTTAACCGAATAAAAACAGCCCATGAATAGTTAAAGTGTTGTTATATTAAACACACCCACAACAGGGAAGCACGTGGAAACTCCAGATAATCCAGCGGAATCCGTTCTTTCGTGGCAGCGCGCCAAGACTCGCCACCACGGAAGCGGCCCTCGCACCTGTTTACATACATGCTCACTGGCTTTTGTCAATCGTTTCGCTCGCTGCACCGTTTGTACCAGCTTGACACACACCGCCACTTAATGTGCAAGGGCATACGATTCTATTGTAATCAAGAAATCGTTACAATGCCATCATTGTACGACTAAATCATAGCGCTTGTCAAATACGGATTACTATGGTGACCAATGTTCGGACTATACAGAATTTATTTACGTACATCAATGACGTTCAATATACAACTAGACTCCCATTCACGCTCAAATATTGTCCGAAGCAAAAGTCTGCCCACGCAACTATTGGGCAGAGTTTCCGTTTAGTTGTATACAATTGACATTAAACACTAACTGCCACGAGATAAGGTGTTAATTTCGTTTGAACGAATGTGTTAATGTCATCTGTGTCAACGCCGCTCGGACGTTTTTTGAGGAATTTTTCTTAGAGATTGGGTGTCTAGTTGTATATTTAACGTCATTGACGAACATAATAGATTTATACAAATTGTTAAACTATCTAAATAAAAAAGGGCAGTGAAACAATTTAAAAATGAAATTGCAGAAGCAATTGAGAATATTCAGAAATTAAATTTCAAAACATGAGACCGCGTTCAAAAACTTTCTGAGAGGGGCCAGTCCTAGCTAATATAAAGCTACTGGCTCAGGTATTCTAACAGTAAAGTATAACATGTAGTTGACAGTATTGTATTCCCAAAGGAGGTAAAACATACAATTAGACAATGCAAACAGAGCAGAAATAAACCCACCAGGCACGGCATTTGACTTTGACCTTCGCATCCGGATCGTCAATAATTTTACGCAGGCCCACTGACTATCTCAATAGCTGCACTTCGAGGGCTAACTTCTATAAATACTAAATATTGTTCTGCTTTAAACGGGAAAACAAAATCAGGAAACATTATTTATTTTGGAGTGCCCATATATTTCTGTTAACAAACTGTTACATTTCAACGAGTAAAATAACCTCCTCCTTTTTTGAAGTCGGTTAAAAATACTACTACGTTTCTTGCTGACTTCTATCTATATAATAAAACTCAAAGGTGACTGACTGACATAGATAGATATCAACGCACAGCTCAAAACACTGGACGGATCGGGCTGAAATTTGCCATGCAGGTAGATGTTATGACGTAGACATCCGCTAAGAAAGGAATTTGATCAATTCCCACGGGAACGAGAACCACGCGGGTGAAACTGCGGGCGGCCGCTAGTACTCGTATAAACATCATAATTATGTAACATGCTACATAAATAAATATTTGTATTCTACATTATCAAAATTGAAACCAGCAATCCAACTTTCTGTACCAGGTTTGGAATCACAATCACGCTTGTGCTTTAAGTGATTGAGAGCCCGTTTTATCATTGAGCGACTAAGCTCATGATAATTCTGTTTGATAACAATAATGCTGTCTGGGTTTTTTAAAGGATTTATGAGCATACTCCTAAGTTATCTGACAAATAAGTTGTCACGTATTTATTAGACAGCGGCGTAACCGGCAATGAACCTATTTAATGGAATTCTTTGTCTAAGTTTTATATTATCATGTAAGCAATGATAACGTTACTCATGGGTCAAAGATGAAAAGTCGCCAAGAGTTTAGCCACGAGACTCCGCGGTACTTCCAAATCGCCTCACCACTAAGGGCCAAGCTCTTGGCTCCGCGAGCTCCCTGGAGAAAGCCCCTCCTGCGGTTGTGCATTTGGCATGACTATTATATCTATTATCGGTATCACTGGGCCCTGCGTCCCAAATATTTACGCTCAGGATGGAAACAGGGCCTGATTTACCCATAGGCTAATTAGGCTGCAGCCTAGGGCGCGAGGATCGAGGGGGGCGCTGAAATCGTGTCTTCGTATGCACTAATCTATCATCATTGCATCTTTTTTTTTTTGTGGAGGGGAATGCATTTACGCACCATAACTCGCCTGGGGAAGACAAGCCGTGTGTGGGACTCACGAGAATACCCACTAAACCCCCCCGCGCTCCTGCATCGCCAGCGTCCCTGGGCCTTGCATCAGCCTACTACCAGGGACACTGCAGGGCGACCTGCCCGCCTCTTACAAAGCGGGCCCCGCTTGCCTCCCCCCGGCGGAGGGAGAAGGCTGGCAACAACGGCCGGGAGCGCCTGGTCGTTGCCGCCCGTCGGGAGCGGTGGCCTGTGCAATGCAGGAGGAGGTGTCCCCACACCTCCGTCCTGCAGGCCATTGCTAGGGAGGAAAGTCGATTGGTCGTAGACTCGTCTTCTCCTCCCTCTCCGACTTCTTCGGAGCAAGGGAGCGAGAGGGTCATTTTCTCACTCCCGCTCCGCCAGCATCATTGCATCTACCCTATTTATTTCAACTAGACAAAACATTAAAACTAAATGTGTGCTTGAGAGTCCCTAATTTTAACATTAAATTTTGAAATTCCCATACAAAATAATCTTCAATCTTCACGTAAACGCGCGTTTCTGTGAGGCGAATTCAACAAAAATCGCACCGCACACTACAAACTCCTCAGCGCAGCAACAGCTCCTTAGCTTGCCGCGCGCAATGAGACCGAGACAAATGTACTGAAATACGCCTGAGTGTAAGCGAGTAAAGTATATTCAGCTCAATTTGCGACCGAGCGACGCGGCACACACACGTCCGACGTCACCTTTTATTCCACTTATCCCACCCGGGTGGGAGGGAAGAGTGGAAAAAAAATTCACTTTGTGAGATCATGGCTAGGTGGGATAAGTGGAATAGCCCACTTATTTTACCCTGAGTTTTACCCTTATACGATTCAAAATTATATGGCCAAATCTGACGTTTACTGTGTTGTCAGCTTTTCATAAAATATAATTAGTGCTGTGATAAGTGAATGAACCAAAAAATCGATTATCGTGGCAACCATCGATTATCGACGATAAATTATTCGTATTTTTGTACTTTTTATAAATAGTTGATTTTTATTGACAACCTTCACTTTTATTTGGTTCTAAATTGAACGTCATTGGGTTCTAATGAAATAATTATTACACAATTATTATCCCTACAACATAAAAGCACGAAAAGGGCTTTTGTATAATCTAATAATAATTACTTAATTACTATAATTTTCAAATAAATTATTAATCAGTTGCAAAAATGTTTCACTGTTTCAAATGTTTTCTCTAGAGTAAATATTTAAAAAACTCAAGTCGATTCAATGGCAATGGAAACTATGGTGTCTATAGAAACTAAGCCAATACAAGTCATGCTGTCAAACACGAGATGGATTTGGTTTACTACTTGGTAGCCTGCAGTCACTTGTCATGGTTTTGGTCTTATAATGCGTGAGGTTGCAGATCGATTTGAAAACTTTTATAGGTAGTATGAACCATGTTAAAATTTTCATAATACTACTCTACTCAGTTCCTACTTTTAGACCCGTCCGTAACACACCTGGAGGGGGCGCGTCCTCATAATTAGCCTAGGGCGGTCAGAACTCTTAATCAGGGCCTGGATGGAAATGATAGTGGGTTACTATTAGTCTGCAAGTCCGATAAACTCACTTTAGTGTGAACGTGTCGTCGGGTAAGTACATCGCTAAGACAAAAGAATTAGGGTGGGTGCACCAGTGCCAAACCAGGTACCAGTAGTAAACCATTTCTAATTTCACATCAAAATATTAACCTTCTGTCAAATTTCCCGCCACTATTTTTACGTTTGGTAGCACTGCCGTACTTCTACGAATCATATAGTCATAGATAAAAGCGACAAACACGCCATTTACATCAGTTTTAGAAGCAAAATTCGAAGCGACAATCGTGCACTTCGTTTCGGGCGGCCATTATAGTAAGCGACACGTCAACGGTAAGTTTTTTACATAAACGTAATATAACTAACTAGACTGTGCTCTCGTGGCTAAAAAACGAGCCGAGCGAAACAGTCGGACGGAGCAGCTTGTCCCTTTCTAATAGGGTGACAATAAGTTTCGGATAAGTGAGACAAATTCAAACATGCAATCTGCGGATCTGCCTAATAATAGTATTTATCTACATCCATACCATAATATGTCTATTTTATATTCAGGAGCGAGTACCTTGAGCTTTGGGTAGAAGTCCGGCAGCCTGTTGGGTTTGAGCGTGAGCGTGTGGCAGATCTCCCGGTGCAGCGCCAGGATCTGCTTCATCGTGCCCGCGGAGCAGAAGTGGTCGAACATCTCCGCCGCCAGCGCGCACTCCGGCGGCGTCGGCTCCGGCCGCGCCCCTCGGTTCATCGTGCTCGGCTGGAACAACCAACACTCGTCACACATACTCTTCATAACCAAGCCAGAGGTACAGCCAGCCGCAAAAGTAAATGATCGTTTGACGTCATCAAAATGCCTAAGCGCTTGTTCACGTTGAACGCGCGGGCGCGGTCGCGAGCGCGGGCGCGAAATATCAAACATAATGGCGTAGTATCGAAGTGTTCACGTACAGCCGCGCGCGCGGGCCATACAGCGAGCACCGCGCCCGCGCCCGCCACCGCGCCCGCGCGTTCAACGTGAACAAGCGCTTATTGTTTATAACAACGCTCTAATATTATTAATAAGGTCGTATGATAACACGAAATGTGCAGCTACTTTTGCGGCCGACTGCACCACGAATAAATATAGCCCATGCGTGACTTCTTCTTTCTCCGAACGTTCTGTCCCTAACGTTCTCGTTAGGGACACGTATCGTACTCGTAAGGGTACGATTGCACCACACCCAGGATTTGGTAAATTATAACATTGATGCAACTGCCATCTGACCTCTGAATCCTTAACACAGGCGACCTAGATTAACAGCTATTTAACTGTGCAGGTTACCTCACGATGTTTTTCGTCACCGCAGAGCTAACGATAATACGCACAAATAAAAATCCATAGGTGCCGATTTACACGTGTGAAGTGACGTTTCATACAACTCTTCCCCCACAACTCTTCCGATCACTCATCCTTAAATCCCAACTGTAGCTTATTTCGTACAAATTCCTTAAGACTCCTCTGAGCTCACGCGTGGACTGTACTAAAAATTACAACAAGTCAAAAAACAAATGATAATCACTAACTATTTATCCTGAATGTAATTATAAATGAACGACTCTTGTGCGGTCATGCTTCATACGGTCGCGGTCGGCAGGAGCACAACTAAATCTATTGTATTTTCGCAATAAATATTCTTAAAATATACACACCACCGTTATTTGTGACGGTTTACTTATTTCTAGTCATATATGATCGATAAAGAAAAAACACAGGAAATACGGGTCGGCGAATCGATTAGTTCTTTAAAAGTGATCACAAGATAAGCACGTCTGAAAAAAAACCTTATTTGTTGTTGCGAGAGACGATAATAAATGTGATTTCTATTAAATTAAACTTCATCTCAAAACTTTAAAAGGTCTGCTTACTACTTTTACTTGAAAAAAAAAACACGATTTATTGTAGTACTATCGAACCAGGCCCGAAAAACATATTATTCTAATAGTTGACCAACCAAAACTTATCCTTGACCGTTTTCACAACACCGAATATGAAGAAAAGAAGACAGCAATCGCTTCCCCCATTGAGGTATAAAGAATGCCCTTGGCATTTACCTTACTTGATCGTTTATAATCTATTATTCACTTTCTACCTGCAGTCGTATGAAAAATTGTATGAGGGGTTTAATTTCACTGCACCGCTTTAGCCATTTGTCAATTTTCTCTTGCAGGCTATTGGACGGAAGTTAAAAAGGATTACTTTTGGAAGAAAGTATAAGATATACTTTCTTACAAAAGTAAATAGGTACGGCAAAATAAGGCATTGACGCCAATTTTTTAAAATAAATTTAAATAAATGCCATTCCCACTTATTTCAAAAAAAATATTACTTATCTAACCACTAATTAACGATGCCAAAAACCTATACGCTGGAAGCGTTCAGCGCAGAACCGATCATTATGGAGATTCGTGCGAGCGAGCTACCTATGAGCTATGTCGAGCAGCAAACATATGCCTGAAGAATTGTAAGATCACACTTCTAGTTACAGAATCAAATATTTCCAAGTCTAGAGCGTAGTCGATCTAGGCAATTTAAAAAAGAAAAGGCAGTCAAATAAACTTTAGACCACACAGCGGCAGGTCTTTACTAAGTCATAAGTACAACCATTGGCCTTTAATGCCCAACAGATTAGGGTCGTCACACACCTGACCCGCGATTAGGCCAAATTGGAGTGGCCACTAATTGAAGACCAGCGGGCTCGCGTGAGCGTCCTTCAATTAATTAGCCCTGTCAGGCTGTCTTCGCCTGTTGCCGTGGCCGCTCACACGCCCAAACTCGCCCGCATTATTAATTCATATGAAAAGTTTCAACTCATTTGCTGAACATTGAAATAAAAAGCGAATATATTACATTACGATAGGTCCGAACCAAAAAGTTACGTCTTATAGAGCCATTTAAGATGCATTTTTATCGTCATCTCACTGGCCTTATCCTACAAGATCGATATGATAAATCGGTGCAATGCAATCCAACGAAATGGGGATGTGGCGGCTCACCTCGTGTAAATACTTTTTACTGTTTGTTTTTCGAAATGTTTTTTTTTGATAATGTCAAGTGTTTTTGTTTTTGAATTGTCAGTTTATTGTTTTATTGTAATATATTTTTGGTGTGTCGTCTTGTAAATAAATCTGTACATAGTCACTCCTTCTGAATATCATTTATCCTCCACTTTATTTGGTGACCCCTGCTGAACACATTGGCGACCACCACATTGGTGAACATCAACATCAGCCTCCAGCATGTCAACGCATCTCTTCAGCCACGTCTCACCTCCATAAAGACTTCGACTGTCAGTCAGAGCAAGCCAGCATTCAGCCACACGGAACCACCGCAGCTACGCAACAGCTTCCTGGTTTCCGGCAGCTACTTCGCGACACCAGGACTTCACCGCCCCACGTCCGGACTCTCTGGGCGCACATCGGTCGTGGCAGCCATGGAGTCTACATCGCACGACTCTTCATCACTCGTCCCGACTCACCGCGGACTAGAGTATGTTCCTCACTCACACCGACTGACTACGGACTTGAGTATCATCTCACCCATCCCGACTCACTGCGGACTTGAGAATCATCTCACTCATCCCGACTCACTGCGGACTTGAGATGCACTCACTCATCCCGACTCACTGCGGACTTGAGAATCATTTCACTCATCCCGACTCACTGGGACATCAGCAACTACGCGCTCGGCCCGACTCACCGAGGAATCGAGCAACTTCAAGTTTCTCTTCCCGACGCACCGTGGAATCGAGAATCTCACTGGCACTTGAAGCTCTTTCGTTCAGGCAGCCGAGCCTGGGTCAACATTCGACCCCTGGTCTCTGGAGGGGGGTGATGTGGCGGCTCACCTCGTGTAAATACTTTTTACTGTTTGTTTTTCGAAATGTTTTTTTTTGATAATGTCAAGTGTTTTTGTTTTTGAATTGTCAGTTTATTGTTTTATTGTAATATATTTTTGGTGTGTCGTCTTGTAAATAAATCTGTACATAGTCACTCCTTCTGAATATCATTTATCCTCCACTTCAGGGACAAAGAAATTCTCTAAAACAAATCAAAATGTATATCTTTTTATCAATATCATAACTGAAACTCAAAGTTGTATAAAGAAATAATACAATATAGGTCAATCAAAAAAAGGATGAGTGTTTAACTACACGTCAGTAGGTTTACCCTACACAGAACAAATAGCAGACAACTAAGACCAGTTTGTTACAAAAAAAATTTTATTTTTTGGGCCTAGTCTTTTGCATTGTCATTTGTGATCCATAAAAAAGTATCAGCCTATTCATATTCCACTGCAGGGAAAAGGCCTCCATCCTTGAAATCAGGTTATCGTTACAATGATGGGCTTGCCAAATGCGGATTGGTGAACCAGAGCTGTGTTGAAAAACCGACACAAAGTCAGCTCGACCCGAATGAACCCCGGACTCCGAAATCTTGGGTCTTGGGGCGTTTCGCACCACAAGTTATTCGACCCGCGCGGTGCGAATCGCCCAAGAGCTCTTTTTGTATTGGAGCTTTCGCACCGCGGTGCGAATCGCCCAATAACTTTTCGAAATGTGTCGATTCGCACGCGCAGTGGGGAATAAAACAGCTCTCTTTTTGGATGGATGATTTCGATCAAAAATATATAGTTTTATTACATATCTCTTAAAGTACAAAATAACAGAGCAAACGAAATAATTTATAAGTTACAAAATGTCATAAGCCAATCGGCACGGCACTTATAACACTAGATGGCTAGACCATCGAGGCCACCCATTATAACTGGACCCCGGTCGTTCTTTATTTCCATAACAGTAGTCTTCGAACACTATGCTCCGATATGATCACATCGGAGCATGTGACGTTTTCTGTCTATTTCTATTATATATTGTCGACGAAAAGGATTGTTCGCGATGGCTGTTATCAAAAACCAGTTCAATAATTCGATTACAGTATCTTATCACGAGGTAACGCGAAACTGCTTATCGTATTGCGGATTCATGCATTGTTTTTACTAGGCTTGCCATTACTTTTTTCCCGAAACCCTTAACTAAGGGCCTGGAAAAATCCCCGGATTTTTTCTTTTTATTATACTGAATTATCCGGATCTCAGGGTATTGGGTTTATTTCCCGGGTCGAACAAAATTTGTGTTGGTTTTTCGGACAGAGCCTGTGTTCACTGATCCCCATTTCGCAAGTGTGATGATTAAGCCAGACCTATTATTGCTAGGATAATTTAATTGATGGAGGCCTTTACGCTGCAGTGGAAAATGATTTGTTCTTTTTATTTACTTACTTAGCTGGCCGAAAGACACTTTTCCTGATGGTAAATGACAATCATAACGAATCGATCGGTCAATTCGCGGCTCATCTGATGTAAGAAATCTTATTGCGTTTCTAAATGTCGTTTTCACGCTTTCGAAACCCAACACCGTAAACATTAGACCTCATTAGCCCCTCGAGAGAAAAAGGCACAGCAAAACACCCCAAAAATAGTTGTTTAAATAAAACATTCTCAATTTTCTAGAATGCGAGAAAAGAACAAAGTCGCGTGCCAGAACGGTCGTAAATAAGCAATAAATATTTAAAACCATCCATTAAATATTTGAAATCAATCAACGAATTTCTTTTATTTTTAAATTATAAAAATAACGTAACGCAACTTGAACAGTTTTGACTTTTAGCAATGGGAAGATCAGTCAAACATGTTTTTTGAAAGTAAGTCATCATCATTAAGAGGAAACACTAGGGCCGTTTTTCCATACAAATGTATTCCCCTGTTTCCTCCCTGGATAATGCCAGTACAGAAATATATTTTTTTCAAAAAATCTATGACCACTATTTGTATGTCCCTATGTTTTCCTTTTTTCATAAATTAATAATTAAAAGAGTTATGAACCTTCAAAAACCTAAAAAAAATGACCAGAATTTTCGCTATGTTCAAACATCCAGAAAACAAATTTAACTACATAGATTAAATAAAAAAAGGAAAACATAGGAACACGGCCAAAGGCTTTCTTTAATTTTTGATGAAAAAAAGTATTTTTTTTTTTCATAAAAAAAAAAATTAAAGGAAGGCGTCAAGTTTTGGAGAAGAAATCAGGGGACTACGAAACGTTGATTTTATAGGTATTTTCGGTCCAAGCTGCAGTTGTCTCTATCGCGCTCTGCGGGGGGATGTTCGGTCGCGTTCGACAGCAATAGATTTTAGAAATACCTATTTATCAATTCTCTCGCCCTTAGTGTTTCCTCTTAAGAGCCGTAGAAACTGTATGGCTAATAATAAGCCATCCCCTTATATTTACATTATCCCCACAGTGACCGATCGCATCTGGTCTCTCGACCCAACAAAGAGCCAGTCATGGATATAGGGGCAAATAACAATCATTATTTTTAAGTTGCTATTGGTATCATTATTTGCTAAGGGGTGACGTGTATAGCAACAACGGACAACGGACGAAACACAGAATCGCATAATACAAGATGCTATGAGCTGATCATAAATATGTAGCACCAAAGAAAATTGGTTGTCACAACCGCTTCCCTCAATTAGTGTACGTGTATTCTTTAAAAAAATATATAATTGAGGAAGTTTCATAACGGCAATCTAGTAGTGTATCAGCATTTGGTGTGAGCTCGCGTCGTAACCGGTTGCGCAAGCGCATCACTGAAACGGAAAACTCGGGGTAAATTGTGAATGCCGACGATTTCACCTTCTGTTCGTCGGACGACGGAATACTTAATTAAATTAAAATGCAGCGTCTATTAACTACGACTGAAGCCGATTAATCTTGCTTTTTTATGGTACATAGAACGGCAATGAGCAAACGGATCACCTGATGGTAAACGATCATCGTCACCCATGGTAATTTGCAACAGCTAATTCAGTTGCCAGTCCTCAAGAAAGGAATACAAAGGGAAGGCCTTCGAGACACGGACAGCGTACAGTCACGTGCAATAAAATGTATGTTACACCATGTTGTCTTATACGATAGCTAGAATGTCCATATACATATTTAAATGAGTCTGTATACATGTAAATTCTCCTGACTGTACTCGGGCACAGTATATAAAACATCCAGTAAAACTACTTCGTTTTATAAATCCATATACTGTAATTTCCCCCTCATTTTCAATTAGATTCCACGACATATTCGACTTAGAAATGACTTGAAGACACTTAAAGGCTCCCTAATTACCAAACTGTAGCAACATGTTTTATGACGTCCATAATAAGAAATTACGATTATTTGATGATGACTAATGTGGTGTAACGACCGGCCTCACTTCGCGTCGCGTCTTCAGTTGCACTAAACACCCGATTTTTTAAAAGATTTTTAGAGAAAAGAATTTTAAATTGTTTGCAACAAACGAGTCACACTAGGTTATAATATTCAAATTCAAGCAAGAGACTCTGCTGGCTTCGCTCAAGTAGATTCATTTTAAAATTTCTTTGTTACTCAGAGTAAATTATTTTTTAAATCTGTAAAATATGTAAAACTTGGTTATATATTATTTAACACGAATTACGAAATACGAAGCTTTCCTTTTTATAATATTAATAAATCTACGTACACGAAAGACGAGAATATTAATATAAATTGTGCTTCGTTTATTATTATAATAATTAATTACCTTGCATGTAATAGATATTACACGTAAAATAAAAATAGATAAAATTGATTGATTGATTTAAAGAATTCCAGTAAAAATTAATAATTTTAATAGGAAGGTGCTGTAAGTATATAAAAATGACAATGGCCAATACATGAATCACGACTTAATCTTATTATGTATGAATATTACAGTTTCGACAAGCGGCAATAAAAAAAAGATTATTTTTTTCTTCCTTTGTATTAATTTATTATCTTTTTTTATAAATTAGTATTTTATGTGCACTACTCTATTCCTTTCCGCTTAGCCCAAAGATTTGCCAAAGATAGACTGGTAGAGAATGCAATTGGAATTACTGGGCTTATTGTACCCTTCTTAGTTGTGCAATATTATGATTAAATACGTGAAATATTAGAAACTAACTAAAAAATCTGCCAGTTTAATGTCCCACGGTAGGGCAAAAGTCATCTTTGTCCATCTAAAGGTCCATCACAAGAATATTTGTTCATCGAACGCGGGATTAAATTTCACAGGGCAGTGCCACTAGCAAACACACTACACGTACCTACATGAATTAAAAGTGCTTGTTATGCCTACGTGATTTCAAAAGGAAACCAAGCCAGCAACAGCACCCTGAAGAGCTTGTGGCGAAATCATTCTCGGAAGGCAAAGAGATCAAGCCCATTGTTTTTTATTTTTAACGAGGAAGATATAGGGCACTGGCACATCGCACGCAAATACGCATACCGGAGTATCTCGGTCTGGCACACGCTGAGACGGTCAGTCCGACGCGAATTCTAGTCTACCTAGTCTAACTACCTAGATCTAGTGACTATTGACTTTGTCGAGTGCCATAAAAAGTTTTAGAACCCTTGCAATGATATTTCAAACAATTACGTAATTACGACTATAAATTAGGGTCGAAATCTGTTCTAAGTTTAAAACATTGACATGTTTCAATGATGAGTAGAGCGATAGATACGATACATCACATGAGAGGAAGAGATAGCTGCAGTTTAAATAGGTAACGCCCGGTTCACACAATACTTAAAAAACAACAATAAATAAACGATAGTTTAGCGCTCACACAGTGTTCACATTTAGCGACGAATTTTTTTTAGATAGGTACAAATAAAAAAATAAAATACATTGCATGAGATCAGCAAAACAAACAATATTGAGTTATTAATTAATTAGAAAAACAAAAATATACAACGCTATCACGCAAATTGAAATATTTTAAACACGCTCTCTCTAGTTCACGGATAATTAAAAATCACTTTAACTCACACAAGGAATTTGGTTAACATTAACCGATATTATAATTTGTTTAAGTCGAACATGTCGAAAAATGACACATGTAATTTAATAATTTTGTATAAATAAAATGGCTCCTATAAATAAATCGTCTGACTGCAGTAAATGCACGTTAAAGCAGTTGGTTGTTGGTTCCGTGTTGATGGAATCTATTCACAAAACATTATGTCAAAGGACACCAGTTAAATCTGATAAACATTATTATTCAACGGAAGAAGCTGTGAAAACGTTATTCCATTATGCTACATTATTTACTTTCAAAACGTTCATCTGCATGCATCTTTGAATCTCGGAATCAACGCATGTGGTGCTATATATAGAATTGTGGCCAATTTAAAGTAGCACATCAATCAAGCGTGTAAGAGAATTGTCTCATTTGTCATCAATAACTCGTACACAGCCCACATAATTATTATGAGAATAAGTAGGGTTATCGCCAAACGCGTGGTTTTCATCGGGATCATGTAAATTAGTTATTTATTTCTTGGTCTATAATTTAAGTAACTCATTAGTATAAATATATTTTCTTGAATGAATAAAATATTTCTTACGGTGCATATTAGGCAATTTTACACTGATGTTACTATGATAATTATTATGATGGGTAAACTTGGAAAAATCCAAAAATCCAAAAGGTATTTTTGAAAAAAATCTCTATAAAATGTGGAGCTGAGTCGCAATATGCTTTAAAGTCACGTTTTTATAAATGTCTCCAAAACAATTTAATTAGACTTTTGGTTTGGTGGAGCTTGTGCATTTTGAGTTAAGGTCAAAGTAAATTATCATCTTACTAACTGTGCGATATGATACATGCTTCACTTTGGCTTCTGACTGACAACCCCAGCGCGCCGCCGACCATTACTTTACGTAAATACGGAAGAGGTCGTAATTATAAGCACACATAAATGTCAACGTTGATAATTAACGCGATACAAGATACCACAAATTACTGACCCCTGATAAAGAACTACTGTTTGAAAACAACTATGGCAAGTTCGATAGCCGGTGACTAATCCAAGATTCTATTTTATTGCGGCAATAACAGTCTCATCTAAAATTACTCTTCTGCGAAAATAGAACACAAATTCAGAACAAAGTACCTAAATATAAAATTGGAAAACATGACATACATTGATAAGACCCCAAAGTTACTAGCTTGAGCACTCGTGGATATCGAAAACAACAAATGTATTAATATATCTTAATATAAAATATGATCTTAGGATTTAACTAACTGTGCAGTTGCGTTTACAAACCTCCAATCCTTATAGCACGGTGAGCCAACAATCTGACACAAACAAGAGATACTAATGTTGGATGCAACCTGCCACTTAAGTTCACTTAACGTGATCACAGCGACATGGTTTTATTAACGGCGGTAAATTCCAGAACTTGAAACGTTACACAAACTACCTAACAGGAAACCTCAAGTGCACATTTGGTGTAACTTTTCTTTGGCATATTGTATTCTCAACAGCCCAATATAATGACTTGCGTAAAACTGACCGAATAAAAGGCTCGTTGTTTGTTTACACGAAGTGCAAATGTCCGTCCCTATAGCGATGTGATGCCGTGAGCGACTTGACTTGAGTCAGACTCGATTCTTGCTTTGTACTCGCATGCTCGAATATCATTTTGATTTTATCCGAGTACGCTAGACTCGAAAGTGAGTCAAGTGGAATTATTGACTCGTTGCTTCTATATGAGTACAACTGTATAGGTACTCTTCGAGTTAGGTTGACTCGCTCATACTCGATCTCTGTTAACTTAAGATATAAAGTGACGCCTAATAATACAAGTTCTGACCGTTCCGAGACTCGAGTTAACATTCGAACACCAAACTTAAGTACAGTACTTAAGTAAAACCCAGTGGTTTAACTGCGGAATCGAGTCATGATTCGAATAACATAATATCCGACTCGATTAACCAACCAACAGCGACTCGGCACATCACTACCTCTAGTCACTAAGCCCGCGAAAATGCTACGAGCAATGCGAACTGCACGTGGGCGCGTGAATCACACCAGCCAACGCCACAACACGCGCTGTGTCACTCAGCTTGAGATCACCTCCTCCCAAGCGATCGCAAGCGCATGAACATGTCATCAACCTGTCACCGAGTTACCGGTGCGGTAAAAATAAATAAATCCACCAGACAATGCCAGTCATCGTGTCCGAATACTAGGTTCGATCGAAGAAAGTTGCAACTAACACAATTATATAAAAAACCAAAACAATAGCCAGAGGTAATCACTAACTTTTAAGGTAAATATTAACTGGATAAAATTACTATAAAATCGAGCCATGAACGCGGACAGAAAGTTTGTGATTCTTATCTAGTGTGAAGCAGTTGGACAAGAAATTCTTGGGCGGGAGAGACGTTAAAAATAATATATTCGTGGAAATTTCACTTTCGATTGTACACATTTAGCCACCACAAAACGATGACATCTTAATGAACTATATGTACCGTTTTGTTCTCCCTGCGATTCTAAATGTAGTATGCCGTTTACGTATAGTCCGATTATTTACCTTCAAACATCTACTGCGTAGCCCCACACAGTGCGCTAACAGCCATAAACAACACGAGTCTGGGGAAAACTATGGCATGGCATGCATTACGCGTCGTTGTTTGTCGAGAGCTGTGCGGATACGACCGACTTGGCGGCCACGTGCGTGCGTAAACAACCCAGACCGATTTCGGATTTTCGGCTAAAATGTTAGTCTAAAATGTGCAAGATACCAACCTAGCTTGCACACCATACTACACACTCAAGATAAAACTTGAGCAATCAATAAAATTATTGCATTTTTTTCTCTTGCAGAATGTTACCACCTTAGTTACACCCAACGGGTATGGTTTAATAAAATTTCTTTCTGGTATTTCCGTTTTGGTAATCAGTTTGTTTGAACGTGTAAATTTTAATAAACTACGGATGAAAATCCTTTATTTAAAGAGTTAGTCTAATATTCGCGTTCCTATCAGGAAACTCTATAAACGTAATAAAAAATTTAATAAATTTTGGGACACCGCCTCCCCATGGATTTTTTAAGCTGTGACTGGTATTTATTTAACTGTAGATTCAGAATTTTAAACCTTGAAGTACACTTTCAACGTACTTTGATGACCAGACTATCACCATTCAAGTGTTAGCGTGGGCTATTCTGATTCACATGACAAAAGACGAATTGCAAGCCTTCAAGCATGCATCGACTCGTTTGCATTTGGTATGCGTTTTCTTAACAAGGCACATCAATGCACAATGTAAAGGTTAGCGGCCGCCACCAACGGGATGCCGTTCTTTCTGATTCGAGAGTACAAGTATACTATACAAGTACACCACACTTGCCAAATACAGGTTGGCAAAAAACCGACAAACTAAAAAAATGGCTCAAATCATAATTAAAACCAGAAGCCCAGAAGAAGTTTGTTGAAGTTTGTAAAGACATACTGGTCCTAAAAATATTTTGTTTGAGATTACCTTCTCAAAACAAGAGTACCCAGATCAAAGGAGACGACAATGACACATATCAATTAATTTGCTGTTCATAACAATGAATCATTGTTTTATTTACATAATCCAATGCAAAATGTGGATTCATCACAAAATATTGTTATGCGGAAAACACTCCAGTCACAGTGGGAGGTCTAACCATGTATTTATTTATAGACACCGGCTGATACGTGCGAATATCGTATGATATGAAACAGATGCCTCTCATCTCATCTGATATAAAAAATGCCTACCTATCCTTACTATCAGTCATCTCAAGCGCTTGTTGGCGCCTGGGATAATATGTCTGGGACCGTAACGAGGCTGATCCATCCTATCTTATACCTCTATGAGGAATTTACCCCGACCAGAGGACAAGCAACTTGGGGAGGACCAAATAATACTAATGTCGAAGAACGAATACAACAGAATTTAGAAGTTTTCTCTTCATTATTTGAAGCTTAAGGAAAATTTGTAAGAGAATAGCCAATTTTTACTGGAAAACCATAGGTACGAATCACGTCTTTTAATGGCATAAATAAACAAAAATAATTAGTTAAGATACTAATATTAAAAGAGGAAAGATTGAATTGTTTGTATTGAATAGGCTCCGAAACTACTGAACCGATTTGAATAATTCTTTCACTGTTGGAAAGCTAAACTATCCCCGGTGAACATAGGGTACTTTTGATCCCGGAAATGTGGGGGGAATATTTGAAAAACTAAATTACGCGCGGGTGAAACTGGGGCGTTCGGCTAGTAGTTAAAATTAAAGTATTTATAGTGAGAAGGGAATATTGTAAAACTAAGATTCTAAATCACAAAGCAAAATATTTAAATGTGCCTTATAAGTTATAACTATAAGTATATAAATGATAGTATGAAATAAACATAATAAATTATGCAAAAATAGACAAAGCTTTTATTTATGTTGCACTATAAATATCCATTCTCATGCAGCGCTCATAAAAATAGTGAGGCAAATTAGTCATAGATGACGCGATTATATGAGATGAGGACACACTGACACAAATTTAATTATACATTTGACACATCTGATATCTAACAGTTTCTTGTAGGTGTGCGGGAAACAAGTCATTGTTTACCAGTGTTTGGTATTCACTAGGGAAAATGGGAAAATATAAAACCTTACATATGGAGCTCAGTGTTACATACACATTTTGTACCTTTTTACTGTCACACTAATGACAGCAATGAAAAATCCATTCCAAAACAATGATAAATCTCTCAGTTTAAAAAAACTGGCAGACTTAAACATTCTGCTTATTTTATTCATCATATTTATTACACAAAATTAAATAAAAATTCTACAGATTTTTTTTACTCTTATTGTATGTTGTTAGAAAATTATTTAAGATTATTTTCAACATCTAAATAAGTATAAGTGTATCTATCTATTAAGAAATCCGCCAGGACTAGACTGAAATCCAGCTCTGGGCTGCTGGTGCTTGAGTCTAATTATGATGAGACTGCAACTGGTACTGATTGTCATTGTGTATACTAAACCTAACTATGTTTTTTTTCTTGAACCTTAGCAAGAAACATTCATTTTAATAACTATAAAAAATAATATTTTTTGTGACTTTAATAGACTATGGCTACATTTTAAAAGAAAATAAATCTATAATAAAAGAAAGTTGGTGTTAGTTACACTATTTATAACTCAAGGACGGATTTAGATGAAATTTGGCACACATATAGTTTATAACCGGGATTAGAACATAGGATACTTTTTATCCCGGAAAAGTGGGGGAAGGGGGGATAATTGAAAAAGGAAATTACGCGCGGGTGAAACCGCGAGGGCGACCGCTAGTAATTATTATTTGAAGGCATATAAACTCTGGCCATATGTCGGATCCATATCATTTAATTTTTTTTTTTTAATCTTATGCCCTGTGCCTTCAATCACAAACTACAAAACATAAACTCTTCAGAAATACATTTGATATGATAAAAATTTATGAAACATAAGCCAAGATATATAATAGAAGCACTAAAAACACTAGAATAAATCTGTTTAGAAAGTATAGTTGCAGAGCATGCTAGCACATTCCTTTTAATATTTACTCATTGCCTTCATTCCTAATTAATTAACTTGTTAGAAAGTCTGAATATATTACTTACTACAAATAGAATGAGGAAAATTAGAAAATATGTAAATGAAAATTAATAAATAAATAGTCATCCTGGATGTATATCAAAGATGATAAAGAGAAAAAATATGTTATAACAATTTTTTTTATGCCATAAAGTTGGAAATCAAGCATACGGCCTACCTGATGGTACCTAATAATAATCAGTTCTCACCAAAATCTTGCATTATTTTAAGGATTCTAAACAGAATAGAAAATTTAAAAAGTGCTAGGAGAATGAGTAGGTAATCCTCAAAGATTATGGTGTGCTTGACAATGATGATGGAGGGAAAAGTTTTTTGTAAGTACCAAGTAAATGCTAATACAAAAACATACAACAATAACACCAAATTTGTAAATCTTAGACATACCTTTTTTTTAAAGTTGCCTTTAATAAGTATATTGTGTATGTGCCTGAGCTTTTTATGCTTAAGTGATCAAATTAATCTGTTCTCCTCTCAATTAATCTGCTTGATGCAAAGTGCTTAGGAAATAACAATTAATGTCAATACTACTTTATCTTAGAAGCTTTAAATTTTAAAGGGTTATTTTTCAGAGTATTTAATTTACATTTCCAACCAAAATGATAAGCAAGAATTTTCTGCAATGCAGTACAAAACACTTAGTTGATTTTACAAAGCATTGTGTCTGAAATACTTGAGTGAGTAACGACCAGCCCGGCTTGAAAGTAACACTTGGCATCACGCCCAGTACCTGAACGTGAACCACATCTAGGTTAGTATACCTAAAAACTATACTTTACAGCCCTCAGTTGCATTATAACTCAATTTTAAAGTAAATAATAATAAGACCAACATTGCTAAAATTTAGCTGTCGTTCAATGATAGCAACATTGTCTATAGCTCATCTTAATATAGATACAGTAAGTTGAGAGAATTTGGAAAAGTTTGTTTCTTTTATTTAATGTTTTAGGGTATCTGATGATAATGCAATTCAATGTTTTAGTGAACTAATTCCAATCAGAATATAATAAATTTATTGTGACTGGTCAGTATTTATCAAATAAAAGAGAAAACTATTCGAATTATTCTTGAAAATGGTTATAGCTTACTTGATTTTTAGTATGTCACTTCAGTGTATGTAAGCACACAGTTTTGTTTACTTTGTATCAGACACATGTTTGGTGAAGCATTCTAGTATTCCTACACAAAAATCTGTTTTTTTTTTACATTTTGACTAGTACTTTTAAAACAAGTGAAATAAAAATTCGAGAAAGACTAGGGCAAGTTTAATCTAGGGATCAAGAATCGCGTTTTGTATAATCGCGTAGGTACTACCCACTACAAAGACATAATTTACTTACTTTAATCTTTAGTAGAGCGCGGGCGTTTGCATTACCTTGCTAAATTCGTACTCGCTACACGGAATACCATCGAAAAGTGTTACACATATACTGTAGGTGAATGATCGCTCGCCAAGTAAAATTAGAAAAAACATTCACACAGTTCACACAACACAATTTTGACACCCAACGTTACATTTTACCAAACACCCATCAATACACAACTTTAACAAATTACTTCTGCGACGTAACGCACGGCCACAATTGCACCAGAAACATAATCTCATGTGATAATTTTGATTGTACGATCACTGAAAGTTGTTAATTATTGAGAACTAAACGCACACGAAGTCGTGTCCAATGAACGAAAAGGACCACCGCGATATACCGATCTTCAGCAGCCGTCATACCACCTAAACTTTGTCAAAACTTATTAATAAAAATATATTTTTATATAATTAACTTATTTACTGACCTGCAATTTATTACAAACATAAAAAACACTCCCCTTCTCTCGCGACCATTGCTTGCTTTAAAATTTATTTATCTATGTATGCTTTCTTTAATGCCAGAAGCAGAGACAATTTATTTTTTCACAGCATAGTGCTGCCTAGTGTATCAATTATTAAATCGTTATTGAACATTATTCGGTTATTTCGGTTCTATGTGTCTGGCTGGCTATGAAATCATGGAAAAAAGGGGGTCGCTGCGGTCGTTGCACATAGCACTAAACCTTCTATGCACTAAACCTGGTCACTGAGCTTTTTTCATACAAATGTGGTCACTTTAGCGTCTCATAGATAGAAAACTATTTGCAGCTGTGCAATGTTTATTTCGTCAATGGAGATGTCAAAAGCCCGATTAACAAGTCACAGTTTCAAGAATTTACACTAACCGCTTAATTTTCTCAAATGTTTTTCTTCAAGGGACCCCAGTGTCTGTGCTGATGCCATCAGGGAGGTGATATGTCAGGGGATGGAGTATTTTATTCCGTTCTCTGATCTGCCATCCTCTTGCGTGGCTCGCCCATGGTTCGATGCAGAGTGCGCGAGTGCTGAGGTGCTCAAACACTCTGCTTATCGGGCTTGGGCGCATACTTTGAAAAGAGCATTCAACAAAGCTGCCAAGTCCTGCAAAAAGGTATTACGTCGTGCTCGCTTTAACCATATTGGCCGGATTGGGGCCAAGTTAGCTTCGTACCCTTCGAGTAGTAAGTTGTTTTGGTCACTAGCCAAATCAGTTGAGTGAGGTGAATTTATGCAGATCATCACTTCCGCCTTTATTACGTCCCGATGGTTCACTCGCCCACACTGCTGAGGAAAAGGCAAATTTATTTGCCCATCTTTTTGCCAGCAATTCGCATTTGGATGCTGCGAACCATGTGCCACCAAATCTTCCCCGTTGTGAATCAACGGATTTGGCGAACTCGGATTTGAGTTCGCCAAGATTCGGCAACGAGAGGTGCTTAAGGTTCTGCGCAGTCTTGATGTGAATAAGGCAAGTGGTCCTGATGGGATATCAGCGAGAGTGTTGCGGAGTTGCGCACCCCAGCTTTCTCCAATTTTGACACGCCTTTACCGTCTCTCTCTGAAGGAGGGATCAGTTCCGAAATCCTGGAAGCTTGCTAACGTGCAGCCTGTGCCCAAAAAAGGTAGCCGTGCAGACCCAACAAATTACCGACCAATAGCCATAACCTCCATTTTTTGTAAGGTAATGGAGCGTATAATCAATAACCGCCTGTTTTCGTATTTAGAAGGTAACGATCTCCTCAGTGATTCGCAATTCGGGTTTCGAAGAGGTAGGTCCACTGGGGACCTTCTTATATACGCAACGCATTTATGGAGCGAGGCTATTGAAAACCATGGTGAGGCCATTGCTGTGTCCTTGGACATATCAAAGGCTTTTGACAAGGTCTGGCACGATGCCCTTATTGGCAAGCTTTCCTCCTATGGGATCCCCGCTGCAGTCTGTGCTTGGATCAAGGATTTTCTGACTGAACGTCGCATCAGAGTAGTTGTTGATGGATTAACCTCCGACTCGCTTGAAATAAATGCTGGCGTCTCTCAGGGATCTGTACTCTTGGCTACACTCTTTCTACTCCACATTAATTATCTGTTGGCTACTCCCGGAATTCTGGGGTATGCTGACGACAGCACGGTAGTCGAGAGATACTTGTCCAATGGACGTACAGGTAGCGGTGAAACTGAGACCTTAAGATCAGACATGGTGGACAAATTGAATCAGTCTCTCCAAGTTGTTTCAGACTTGGGAGATGCCAATTTGGTCTGCTTCAACCCCACTGCCGTGTCAGGCCTATCTCCGTTATCTCAAAAAACCTAGTTTTGAGTAAACGACTCCTAAAGTTTTTTTTTGCATTTATTGCCATTATATCTATGTTTCAAGAGATTTTTCCAAACTTATTTCATATCATAAGAATTGTAAAGATGTACATATTATTGTGATGTAATTATCTTTTTTGTTTTATCTTTATTTTCTATGTTTTTTTCCAAAAACGGAGATAGGCGTGATAGGAATTTCATACAAATCTTGTTACGCGAAGGGCCGTATCTTAAGATACATGACTTAGCCGTGACAATTTGAGTAAGAATTTTTTAGCCATACATGCATTTCTGCATTATTTTGTTTAGAGAGGTAGAATAAAAGTAGGTTTTAATAAGAATCTTAATTTTAATCAGTCATATTTTAATTAGGAACCTAGGTGTAATCAAATAACAAGTATATTATGACAAAACTGGAAATGGTATTCAAATAAACTAAAATGTATTTCTTTTTCATTTATCAACAAAAACATTACCTACCGGTCTACTAAATCAGTCTAAATATTATGTAGTTGCATAAGTATTAGTAATTACCCCATAACAGTATAATATATAAGTAAACTACGTATCTATCGTGGCTAAGTCATGTATTTTAGTAGACACTTAACTGAGTTTGCCATAATCGCGTCTTGTCGACTCGTCAAGCGTTGTCTGTAACTTAAGATACAGTCTGATACAGTATTTAACCATAATATCGTAGTCAATCGTAATTTCTTCTAGAGCATTTTTTGGGATAACGGTAAGAGATAATTAAATAATATTTTATACACGGGATAGAAGACCCAAAAAAAACCACGAAAAACACTTGTTACGCGTAACTCATGTATCTTAAGTTAACTGACATTCGCCTGACACGGCAGCCCACCAAAACGCAGGCGTGTCTTTTTTCCACCAAAAAGAGCGCATTTGAGTTGGCTCCCTCTTTTCGTGGCGTTTCTGTCCCTCTATCTGACCGACTACAGCTCCTTGGTATGGAATTATCTTCCAACCTAAACTTTGGGAGCTACATAGTCTGTAGCAGCATCTGCCTCTAAAAAGCTCGGAATCCTTTCTAGAGTCAGGCGCTACTTCACTGCGGAACAGCTCCTAAACCTCTACAGAGCTCAAGTTCGTTCCTGCATGGAGTATTGCTGCCATCTTTGGGATGGTTCTGCTCGATACCAGCTGGCTGCTTTGGACTCTATTGAGCGGCGTGCGAAGAGGCTTATCGATGACGATACTCTGGTCGAGAGCTTACAAAGCCTCGATCATCGTAGGAGGATTGCATGCCTCTCCGTATTTTATAGACTCCACTTTGGTGAGTATGCTGCTCAGCTACACGATTTGGTTCCACCAGCTCCGTTCCATCTTCGAACTACTAGACTCGGTCAGGGACTCCATCCGTATACAGTGGGGATACCGCGCGTACGAACTAAGCGATTTGCTTTATCTTTCTTGATACGGACTGCGCGGGATTGGAATTCTCTGCCGAGATCTGTCTTTCCTACACAATACAACTTGGAGCTGTTCAAGGCCAACGATTAACGGGCTTTTCCTAAGCAAGCGCGCTCCATCGTAGACCGCATAGCTGTTTAACATCAGGCAACTTTGTGGTCAAGTGCCAGGCTCGTCTACCCGACATTTATTTTTTTCCGACGTTCATTTGTCTTCCGACATTGATGCACATACCAAAATTCCGTACATTTCGTACTACAAAAAAAAGATTGTCGTGGTTCGATCAACAAAATCAAACAACTACGCGATAGCACAACAACATGGCTGGAAGTAAATACAAAGTCGATTAAGAACAGAAAACGATTTATTTCTGCAAATGGATTTTTAGAAATCCATTTGCAGAAATAAATCATTTCATTGGAAACCTGCTTTAATTTAATATAATTAGAAAATATGTGTCGGTATTATGTAAGTCATTTGCACGATTATCGCACTTTACCGGTGCTATCGGTTTTCATGAGCATGGTGTACAACCCTAAAAGAGAGAGATTAAAAAAAAAGACAAGCGTGCGAGAGCGTGCGTACAGACCGACAAACTTATCTGTTCCGGTGGCCAAAATTGGAACTACGTGAAATGGAATGCAAAACGATATTTAATGACAGTTCTAAATCGACAGTAGCGACGCCGCCACAGGAACAGATAAGTTTGTCGGTCTATAAAAAAAAAACTGGTGGTGCGTCAGTAGTGATGTGCCGAGTCGCTATTTTGGTGGATCGAGTCGACTCGAGTCAGTTTATACGGTATTCGAATCATGACTCGATTTCCTGATTCGAGCTTAGTACTCGAATTCTGTGTAAGGTATTCGAATACTGACTCGAGTCCGGACGGACTCGAGTATAATAATGCGATTCCAGAATTCGAGTCTGGATATTCTAATCCAAAACAATAGTTCAATTTCAGAACAAAAAAGACTGGTGTTCCATCTCCAGAGCTTAAAGCAACACTTATAAATCGGAATCACTTTGAGCGGGAGAGATAGTGAATTTGAGAAATAATTGTCAATCTAAGTCGGGTAAATAATAGGATGAAATTTTGTTACACCATGCATTAACTTTGTTCTTCTTAACTTTGTTGTGTTTTTGAATTCTTTAAATACGGAAATCACAGTTTTTATTTTATCGCCCGTCCACTTTCTCAAAACACTTCTGTATACCTGAGGTATTTTTCGGCGCCATTCTCTAATAAAGTCAATTACGGTCAAATAATTTCACTTCCACTAAAAAACACACACTTCCACACAACTAAATAAATTACTCAGTAGGTACTCACAATAACTGCTAACTGACACTAAACAAAGAAATCAAAACAAAAATTTCAGGTCCAAAATTAGATACCTGTATTTATAGAGCTCGCGCCACTTCATTTTGCGAGTACGAACGAGTTAGGTTAACTCGAATTAGTTGGACTCGCATAAATAGAATCGAGTTAGCGAGTACGAACCGATTCTTCCTGACTCGAGTACCGGATTCGAGTACGGAATACTCGAATCAAAATAATTTGGTATTCGAGTAAGCGAGTCCAAAGCAGGAATCGAGTCTGACTCGAGTCAAACCGTACTGTGAGTGAAACCGTACTCGGATGTATTAGCCCCTTCGTACACAAGGCGACGCAAGTCTCCGATACTCGGCGACTTGCGTCGCCTTGCGACTACCGCCATACAAATCCATTGAGGCTCGTACACTAGTCGACGCGACTCGCGTCGCCGACATTCGTCGCGCGACTCGCGTCGCGCCACTCCTACGATACCTGCCTGCCGAAGTCGTCGCTACTTAAGTCGCGGCGATTTTCAAGATGGCGGAGCAGTTATTGAATATTAAATTTGTTTCTGAGGTGGAGAAATATCCTTGTTTATATAACTATACTGAACTAGCTTACCCAGTGAACTTCGTATCACATACCTCTTAATATAAACCATATTTATTTAAACCCTATCTTGTTTCCATATCGTCGCATGAATGCTTATTTGTTCAACCGACCATTTTAACGAATTTCACTTTTAAATGCAGTAACAATAAGGTTGAATTCCCTGATCGATTGGTATAGGATACTTGCTTATTGGACCTTAAATACGTATACAGTAACAATTTTAGTTTTTTTAAAACCAACACTAGTAAATATAAACTTCATGCTTAATTGTTCAAAATCCGTGGAGATTCACCAAATGTGTATCCGAACAATAAATTCGTGCTTAAGTGTTCAATCTCCTCACGAGTAACCAATCACGGCAGCGTATTTTGATGATGCAATACGCCGCCATATTAAATTCTTTCGCGTCCAAGCGAGTTGTTAGCACGCATTTGTGTTAATTTAAGTTATATTATTTATTAGAAGTGTTTAAAGCATCGGAAAAGGTGTAAAAAATGTCTGTAACACATCATAAAGCGAACAACATAATTACAACTATAGAAAGAGATCGGTAAGTTGTATTTTTTTGTTTCATTACATCGTAGGTCGTCACTGCGTATCGCCAACTTGTTGCACAGGATGTTTAAAATCTCATTGTTATGATTTCAGATTAAATTCTACATCTAAATGAAATAGCCGCGAGACGGCAACAGACTGGCTGGCATACCGTAGAAGGAGAGCCGAGTTATCTATTTTTTTATAATTTATAAAATTAAATACCAAAAAATGTCTTAAAACTATGAAGACATTAAACAGACAAATTATACAAACAAGAAAACATAACGGAGACTATAAACTATAAATATCAAAAACAATGAACTATTCTAAGATACGTCTTAACTCTAAATAAAACTTCACTTGTGCCTATCTTTATTTTACCGTACTACCTATACTATTTGCTATACCCAAAACGTTAATTCCCAACATCCTGTATATGCTCTTAAGACACATAAGTACTGAGTATTTTCGATTGCAAAATGTTCAATCTCCATTGTAGTAATGTTCAATCTCCAAATACAAAATTACTTATGTGGTTTTTTGTCCAACCTCCATAAATAAGGTTGATTTTAAACGTAAGCTTTAAACTTTTTAATGTTTATTTTTGGAATATACTTTTTTTACATTAACAGCCATTTATTTAATACGACAGTTGTAAGAAATCAAATTAAATACTCTAAATAATCAATAAAATGTCTCTAGTGTAAAATGGTGCAAATGGAGATTGAACAAATAAGAATTCATGCGACGATATATTCTCATCGTTTAAACCTTCCCTGGACTTCCACGAATATTTCAAGACTAAAATTACTCAAATCGGTTCAGCCGTTCTCGAGTTTTAGCGAGACTAAAAAACAGCAATTCATTTATAAATATAAAGATAGGCAATTCACGTCGCCGTGTGTACGGACCGTGCGCTACTCGATACTCGCGACTGGATACTAAAGTAGTATACAACATTAGTATCGGAGACTTGCGTAGCGTTGTGTACGAAGGGCCTTTACTTTACTCTTTGGAGTCGGCAGTCGGCAGTCGGCACATCACTATGCGTCAGTGCGTGCTATTTTTCGTGCTGCTTGTGTGATCGGACCGGTGGTGCAGCGGTGTTTAACAATTAAAATAGTTTGTGATCAATTTCAATTTCAACCAGCAACATCAATAAAAATGACACGGTAACTATTTCATTGTTATTGGTTATTTTAATTATATTTTTAACAAATTCTCTTTATGCTAGCGTCCTACGAAAACGTGTTTATCAGATTTTACACCATCGTCTGAGACAAAGCCAATGATGAATTTATATATGATCAGTTTATATCAATGATGATCAGAGGACAGTCCGTATTCCATTTCGTGGTAACATAGACTCCAACAGTATGTGAATCAGTTGGGTGTTCATTGATTGCTACGAATTTGCGAACTGCAACATGTAGGTATTATTATATTTTATTAACATTATTATATGTGTCTGCTTAGCGACTTAATTAAGTATCCAGTAAGAACTTGTTATTAGACAGCAGAATCCACAGTGCAAGGGTGATGATAGCAAATTTTTACTTAACATATTGCTTAACATGTTCAATTTTGTTCAGACAAAATGGTTCCTAATATTAGACTACTCTCTTTCTTCCATATTTGATCTGTGAGAGTTTCTTAGGCAGATTTTGCTCAATGTGCTTCCACACTAAGCTCCTCTGCTCTTTAAGCCTATAGCAAAATGTTTGTTTTGGAATATTGATTAAACTTTACAATTTTATGTACAAGCAAAGCTGCTTGCGAAAGCTTTTTAATTGTACAGTTAACATGATGTGTTTAATGATTTATATTTAAATTGAATTTTTAACATACTACACAAAAAGAGGGGTGTTATAAGTTTGAAGTGTCTGTCTGTGGCATCATAGCTCCCGAACGGATGAAGCGTTTTCAATTATTTTTTTTGCATACTTATGTGCGAGTGTTCTTAGACATGTTTGATGAAAATCAGTTGAGCCGTTTAAAAGTTGTGGTGGGTAAAAGTGGGAAGAAAAACTGAATGTCTGCAAATGTACTTGAGTGGGGTCTCAAATGAAAACACACTGAAAGGGAATAATTGATAACTTAATTGAGTGTTCTTAGCTTCATTTGATGAGAAAGCATAAACAAAATTGTACCTATGAAAAGTATAAATTAAAAATTTACAAAAACACTGCTTTTTTATTATTTTTTACTTTCTAAAGGAAACTTAGATTTATGTGTCGGGGGTTTTTAAAACTTTTAATTTAATTTTTTGTAATTCAGTACAGCACAAGTGTTTTATAAATAAATAATAAATAAATTCTTTTCTTTCAGGCCACTATATAACCCATCATGCCGTATACATTAAATAAATAAAGCATCATTACAAAAATTACAAATACATAAAGAATTAAATTACACATTAAAATTACAATTCAAACATAAAAAAAGAAAATAATAAAATAAAACATTTTTTTTTTTTTTTTTTTTTTTTCCCTTTCTAATAATCTGCTATCAGTCCATAGGACTATGATCAGATTTGTTGGAGGTGGCAGAGGTTTACGGCAGATCAGAACCACTGCTCCGATCCACCTAATCAGGCAGCACATCGGCTCTCTTGAGTCTTGTAGTGGCTTTCGGTTGTAGCAGTGTGCTTATTAGAGGATTTGGGTGGGCGGTCAATCTGGACTTGTAGCTCTCAGAAAAACGTTTAGCCTCTTCAAGGACTGTTGGGATCTCCAGGTACTCATGAACTTCTGTGTTGCGAGCATACCAGGGCGCTGCAGATAGGGTTCTGAGTATGCTGTTTTGCATTCTTTGCAAACAGAGTATGTTGGACTTGCTGGCCGAGGACCACAGCTGTATTCCATATGTCCAAATTGGTTTGATGACTGAGCAGTACACTCTAACTTTGTTACTTAGCGAGAGAGTAGATTGTCTTCCTAGTAACCACAGAAGATTATTGAATCTCATGTTTACTTCGTTTCTCTTTCGTTCAATGTGCTCTTTCCAGGTCATCCTCCGATCTAGGTGGAACCCGAGGTATTTCACGCAATCTGTCTGCGGCAGAGTGTGTTGTCCGAGACAGACCGGTGGGCAAGTATTTCGTCTGAGCGTGAAGGTGATATGGTGGGATTTTGGTGCGCTTGCCCTGATGCGCCACTTTTTGAACCAGTCGTTTGTGTCGTTTAGTTGTTTCTGCAAGACTTGGCTAGCCTCTTTAGGGTCGCGGTTGCAGGCAAGGAATGCAGCGTCGTCAGCGTAGGTAGCTACACAGACGTTCGGGGATTGAGGTAGGTCACTGGTAAATATACTATACAGGACAGGTCCTAGCACAGAGCCTTGTGGAACTCCAGCACTGCAGTTGAATATGGATGATCTAGCGTCTCCCAGTCTTACTTGGAACCTTCTCTGTTCCAGGTAGGAAGTCATTAGAAGGTAAAAAGAGTGGGGGAGCAGTTTCTTAATCTTGCACAGTAATCCTCGGTGCCAGACTCGATCAAAGGCCTGCTGGACGTCAAGGAAGGCCGCCGAACAGTATTCCTTTCCCTCCAGGCAGTTTCTTATTGTGTTGTAGACTCTGTGTACTTGTTCCACAGTTGAGTGCCGCTGCCGGAATCCAAATTGATGGTCGGGGATTATTTGTTTTTCGTCCAAGTGAGCTCTCAGCCTGGACAGGACCACTCGTTCCCATAGTTTGGAGATCACCGGAGTCAGGCTGATAGGGCGATATGAGGTGACTTCGTTGGCAGGTTTGCCAGGTTTGTGAATCATCACAATTTGTGAGAACTTCCATAGAGAAGGCACGTGTGAGGTGCGAAATGTCGCATTTATTAGCATGGTAAGAAAGACTATGCACTTTTTGGGTAGTTCTTTCAGAAGTTTAGGTGTTATAAGGTCAAATCCCGGAGCTTTGTTTGAGTTCGTCTCGGATATTTCCCTTGCAACCTCGCGTGGAGAAGTAAATTTTAGAGGGAGGCTCATCTGGAAATCCTGGTTCAGTATGGAAGTTATTTCTGGGTCCTCGGGATCATTGCTATCATTGGGTGTAAACACAGTAGCTAGGTGACTTGCAAAAGCTTCGCACTTTTCCAGATTCGTGCGTGCCCAACTATCTCCGGCTCGGATGGGTGGGGAGCATTGTCAAAATAAAACATAAAAATTAAAACGTAAAAAAAAGAGAACATTCCAAATACACATTTAAAATAAAATAAAAAGAAAACAATGAAGGCCCACCACTCAACCCCCAGCTACAGCAACATGTCTGTTGCAGCAGCTGCGGACAAAGGGGCAGTCAATCCTGTTTGCAATCATCATCAGGACGGCATTGGAGCGGCATTTTAAATAACCCTTATTTGTTTTAATGGCACCTTAGTTTGTATACAGTTTTTTGAATGTGACTACTGACAATGTTATCCATCCACTATTATTTATGTTACCTTAAAGAGTTTCGTTTAAATTTAACATAAAGAAATAAATGATTGATGGATTGATTGATTGAAACATTCACTTTGCGAATCCTGTAGCTCTTGCGAATCAATCATAAGTGTAAGTACCTTCAATCTTTAGCTGCTTAAAACTACTCGGAATTATTTTGGCAGGAAGGTGCAGGCGCAGCGTAAGTTCGCCGCGGGGGCGTACATCCCGCCTAGTGCCGCCGCCAGCGTAGTCGCCGACCGCCGCCCCGATCACACTCCCTCTAAAACTAGTGTCGTACAAAGCAACATGTCCCCATCAGTTTTGCTCAATAGGATAGCTTTTCAAAGTAAGTTCAAACATGGCCATGAGTAAATATTAAACAAAATGTTTTTTTTCTTATTGTTAGTAGGTATTAGCAGATTAGTGTTTCCACACTCACTGCGAATTTTGAGCTATTGTGAACACCAGTTAGTTAACTTGAGTACAAATCTGGTGTGGAACCAATGACGTTCAATTAAAAAACTAGACTCCCAATCACACTCAAATATTTTCCGAAGCAAAAGTCTGCCCAACCGACTATTGGGCAGAGTTTTCGTTTAGTTGTATACAATTGACATTAAACACTAACTGCCACGAGATAAGGTGTTAATTTGAACGAATGTGTGAATGTCATCTGTGTCAACGCCGCTCGGACGTTTTTTGAGGAATTTTTCTTAGAGATTGGGTGTCTAGTTGTATATTGAACGTCATTGTGTGGAACTAAACATTTGTAGTTGGGTCTTAATCACCATATTTTTTATAAAAGTACTATATTTGGATTAATTTGAAACATAGTGATGCATGGTATTGTTTAGTTACAATTATTGTACCCTATGTTCTTACCAAATCAAAATCATCAAAATGATCTTAGCATTCAAAACCACCAAATATAGCTGACCATTTGACAAAAGTCAACCTTACCTTAAGACATAAAGGTGCATTTTCATTTGTTGTTTGAGAACAAATGATAACAAACGATATTTACACCTAAAAGTATTGTGCTAAGAGTGATTTTTGTCAAATGTTCAGATATTTTAGGTAGGTTTGAACACTTAGATCATTTTGGCGCTGACTGTTCATATTTTATGCAGATCTACATAGAAAGCACCGGGAGCCTGTGGTGGTGCTGGAGCGGATTGGAGTGGACATTCAGAAGGTGCCAATTGTTAGTTATTATTATATACTAAATCTTACCTTATATCAGTTATTACATAGGAGCGACTGCCATCTGACATCCGTAACCCTTAACAGGGGATCCAGAGCAATTGGATTAAGGCTGCACAGCCATTGGACTATGTTCACGATGTTTTCCGTCACAGCCGAGTTAGTGGTGAATAAATATGCTCGAAGAAAAATCCGTAGGCGACCGTCGAGGTAGGGCATAACTTTTTGTTTGGCCGCTCGTGGTGCAGCTGTAACAGTGGTTAGTTAGAGATAACGAAAGTCAAGCTAACCACGCCGCGGTCGGTTAATGGATGGATGACCATTCTGACCACATTCAGTGACATTCATTTCGAGCGTCTCTGTGCTTCGGAGGGCACGTTAAGCTGTTGGTCCTGGCTGATAATTACTAGTAGATATTAGTCGTCAAGTCTAGTCAGAGGCCATTTGGCGGCTTGATAACATCTGAAATTAAGGTTGGTCACTTGCCTTACGCACCCCTCCACCAACCCGCACTAGGCCGTGGTGGAGTATGGCCCACACTATCTCACAATTGAGATAAGGCCTGTGTGCCAGCCGTGGGAACGTATATAGGCTGATGATGATGATGATGAATGTGTAAGGTTTAATTGAATATGAAATGAATAGAGTCGAAAGCGCCGCAAGCCGTCGCCATCGCCCGAGAGCTCGCAGGCCGACGAAGACGACCGCCCGCTGCACTTGATCGCCCAGGAGACCCGCAGGACCGCGAGGAGGCCGCGCAAGCGCCGGGTCAACTTTTTCCTGCGTACGTATCTCTCATTACTACTTTTTAATTATTTTATTAGCCTATTAATGTCCTAGGTACTGCACGGCCTCCATCATTGAAAATGAAAAATGAAAAAAAATATGAAAATATTTATTTACCAACTTAATTATGTACATTCATGTTTGCAATGATACTGCACTAAGCTCTGGGCTTGTGTTGCAGTAAATTGTTTACTTATGACAAGACACAGGTTTGGACTCCGTGTTTGAGACACAGTTTATTCGGACACAGTGTCCGAATTGACACTTTTTAATTTTAATATTTTTTTCACTCGAATCGACAGTGAAAAAATATTAAAATTAAAAAGTGTCAATTCGGACACTGTGTCCGAATAAACTGTGTCCGAAACGACAGTTAGTCTGGATAACTACGGACAGTTGAGGACCCTTTTGTGAACCGTAGTTACAGCTTTCACGATATACAACGTTATTTTTTGTTTATACGAAACCTGAAAACTGTTTGCTCAGAATCAGTAATAGAATCGATTTCAATACTTTTTATACCTTGTTACATTTTGACCAAATAATATTTACAATATCTCAAATAAAGTACACCCTACAAAAAACAATCTCTTTGTGCGCCGGCCGGCCGCGCGCCCTTGTCACGTGGGTGGATGTGAGAGGGCGCAATCAAGGTCACGCACCGTGCTGTTTGTGACCACGTTCGCACGAGGAAAACGTGACAGCCTAAAAACTTGTGACTTCGTAAGTTTTCAAGATATTATTTTAATTTTTTTTTGTACTGATTCCTTAAATGAAAATATTTGACACGTGTTTCGATTTTCGTTTATACAAAAAATATTGTTGTATATTTGACTCGCAGTACCTTACACTTCCTGAATAACGCATCCGTCGAAAACCTAAAAGGTTTATGCAGCATTACCTTTAGAACCGCTCTCTGGGCTAGTTCGACTTCGATCATTTTGGTTTTAATGGCTCCTCCCCAGGCAAGACAACAGTAGTGGAGCAATGATTTTGTTAGGGCTTTGTAAACCATAAGCAAGGTGTTTTTAGTAGCACAGTTACGCAATAATCAAGGCATCGCTACAATGATGGATACAGGTACACATGGATGGGTATGCTACAATCATTGGCGAAAACATTTAAAAATATTAAAGGTTTTATGTGCTCTGCGACGACGCTTTGTCGAGGGAGGTGGTTTCTCACGTGATGGCTTGACCTATCAATTAAAAGACAGGGCAACATTTTTAATGGAGATGCCTATATTAAAAAGGGGAATTATAAAACGAGCTACTAAGAAAAATCTTAGCGACTGCTGATGAGATACTGTTTTAATAACTTGAGCGGTATGAATTTGAGTAAGCGAAAAATTAACTAAATGTATGATTAATATTGATTGATAATAAAATTCAGAGAGAGTAATTTTAATCATTTCAGGTATTAAAATTACTAATTGAGCGACTTAATTACTAAGTGAGCGACTATTTACTATCTCAAAAATAAGAAAACAAGAACGATCGGAGATGGAAATCGACTCGGATGGATAAAGGTTAGAAGGCTAGCTCCCGCCTTAGCTTTCGTGGTTATTTATTTTTTAACACCAATTCCTCTATTTAACGATGTACCATTCGTTTCTGTGCATATTTGTATTTTAAGTAACTCAAAATGAATGTTTTAAGTCACTTAAATGAATGTTTGTAAGTCGTTGTTTTCTTTATTTCTCATCGCTCGCAGTCAGTAGCTCACTTAGTAATTCTGTAAGTTAAATTCATTATTTTTGTCACTTAAAATTTTAATTTCGAGTCACTCGTTTAAATTACCCTATCAAAATGTGGGTCAATAGGTTTTGGCCGTTATTCTGTTTAAACTATTGAACGTTACACGTTGTATAGGGTTGTGACGTGTTTATGTATTTGCAGCAAATGGGTCGAGCTCGAGCCTATTATCGCCACCCCAGAATAATAATTCCACCCCAGATTCGTCACCGATCACGCCGAGCCGTGACCTGCAGCCCCGGCGCAGCACTCGAAACCGAAATGGTAAGCGCACTTCATCGGTAGAATATGATTATTACACAATGACCTTTGGTCCGCGTTCATCCGTAGACCGAAGCGTAAAGAGTCAGGCAGATTATTAAACATCATGGGTCCTGCAATCTTTATCTGCGGTTTTTTCATAGAAGAGCCGTAGCCAGCAAGTATACAGTAACCTAATTCATAAATTCAGTCAAAACTGGAAGAAAAACAACATTCCACGAAATCGCTACGATTTGGACAAAACTTTGGAATTACTCATACACAATACTTAATATCTTTTATACATAATACATAATTTATAATATTTATTTTTATTTTTTATGTTATACACAGAATCACCCACACCGATACAAACATAGACATGTTCACGCACACAAAATACCTATGTCTGTACCATGCGGGGATCGAACCCTCTGGTGTAATAGCCAACTTTCACCATTGCACAAAATCGGTCGTCTACTTATTACTCAATATTTAAAATGAGTCGTAAACGTGGGTTATTATAGAACAGGACGGCAGGTGGCCCCGACTGGTATGACGCACCTGTATGTTGATGCCTGATCAGATCCAAGCGTGAACGCGTATTGCGAATCGTCATGTTGGACGTTTGCGTTATCTTTATCGTATTGTAAAAAGTAGGGTCAAAGACTTTGTATAAGATCACGATGGGAATTTAACCAGGAACTCGCACCAACTTGCTATACTCCATAAAACGTAACATGATTAGAATGACAGCTGTCAAAGTGTTGTGGCTCTCTCGCTCGCTCTCAATAAACCTCTATCGATGTGTCTCATCTCTAAGATTTTATTTTTTTTGTAGAGTGAGACACATCGATAGAGGTTTATTGAGAGCGAGCGAGAGAATCACAACACTTTGACAGCTGTCATTCTAATCAAGTTACGTTTTATGGAGTATAGAGAACAAAAAATATTGATTGGGATTATTACACTTTGCTTGTTTGCAAATGTTTCATTATACGTGACAATAGAATTACTCAAAAAACATAACGTGCTGTTTAAAAAACAATCATGATCTGGCGTGAATAAAAATCTTAAACCCGATAATTCGAAACATGTTAATTAAAAAAAAAGTAGTTTATATAACTAAAAATATAACGCACCGACGACGCTCCGTCATCGTCACCGCAACGCAGCGCAACGCGCCCGTGATGCATGACCCTTAAACGACTTATTATTTTCACTGTTTTAGATGACAACCCGCTAGTGCTTTCGGCAGAGGTAAAAGCAACGGGAACGCGCAAAAGGGTAGTAAAGAGTGAGTATTCTGTCTAAACAATTTTCTTAAATGGTATCTTCCGAATCCAAGTTAAAGTAGTCCGCTGCTTATATCATATCCCCACAACAGTATTAAACTTTGTCGTATAAACAATTCCTCGTTTCAGTTTCATCAGCTTATAAACATCTTAATAAAAAATGCAATCTTTACACGTCTTAATGGGTGAAAATAATCGTTAAAGACTTGCCTCTAGCAAACATTGCCAATAGCTAACACATACCTACATACCTTTCGACGAATCAATCAGAGACAGCATCGAAGTTATCTAAACAAATAATGATCAAGTATTTCTATCTCGAGAGCGCTCATCAATAGCATATCGACCAATCCGCTATTTAACTTAAGTTACGCACACTAGAGTGCGTGTCTGCATGCATTATAATAGGGAAGATGCAATTAAAATATTTATGAAAATTTTATGATTAAAATGATACAAAAATATAAAAGAAAGGCCACTGCAACATTTTTATTTTACATAATGTTGTTTTTTAACAATAATTACGAATGAAAATTACTTGAAACGAAACGTATTTTAAAACACCAATCAGCGTTTAGTGACGTCACTCGCGTGATGACAACATAGTTAATGCTAAGGTTTTCTATGTGAATAATATTTTAAGGGAATATTAATTGCGTTTTTTTAATTAAAATGGAAGTTGGGTTTATCAAAGCAGACTCCAGGAATTTACCAAGAGTTAGTGTTGACATGGTTGTAACTTTTTTTGTCGAAAGTGCAGAGTTTTCAAGTGTAGAAATGAAAGGGACTAAATTACTACTGTTAAACTTTGTATTTTATTCAGAGGCTTCTAAACATAGCAGTTATTTTAGCTCAACAAGAGAATCTTACGGCGAAAATGCTATCGGCTATGTCCAAATTAAAAGAGATAGAGATTTATGTACAATAAAAAGTCGAGTTACTCTGGAGCATAACGTACGTAAAGAAGGCTATCGTGTGAAGTTTCATATTGTGAAGCAAGAAACCACTTTATTCTCTGTTTTGGGTCAGAAGGTCCAGTCAAAAATAATTTGTTCGGAAACTTTGTTGAAGTAGAAGGACACAATGGCACAAAACATGAGTCAACACGACTTTTTTTGGAATATTAGTGGTATTGTTATGATCACCTGATGTTGATGGATAGTCCATTTTAAATTTTTACAAAATAATATTTCGAAACTCGTTAAAATATGCAAAAGTATGAAAGCCAGCGACAAACAAGTACGGTGAAGTACAGACCTACAAACTTATCTGTTCCGGTGGCCAAAATTGGAACTACGTGAAATGCAATGCAAAAACGATATTTAATGACAGTTCTAAATAGAAAGTAGCGACGCCGCCACCGGAACAGATAAGTTTGTCGGTCTACCAGTGAGGCAGTGACAGGACAAGAGTGACGTCATCCGAACCATAGGTCCGTTTTCGCGCGAAAATCTATACTATCAATTTAAAACCGCATTTTTTCCGATAAATTACAATGTATTAATTTTTTAATTTAACAGTGGTTTATTCTACATGGAATTCTTTAAAATGAACACAAAAATAAAAATAATGCATCTTCCCTATTACAAGTAGGTATGGCTCACCCCCACTAGTGATATTTTTTTTTACAAAATTACCCGTTCACAGGAGCAAGCCGGATTCCTCTGCATTCTCCTGGGGTTAAAAGGTTGGAGGTGGCGACATCCCGAACTCGTGCCCAAAGCAGGGTGTCACTCCGCACCGCTCCTCTAGGTATGTTCTAGTGCCTAATCCTATGTCATGCCAGCATATGAGTGCCTTTTTTTGGTGAATAAGCTATTATTATTATTATTAAACTGTAAACATAACTTCCAAAGTATTTTTTAGATGACGCGGTTCCGAGCACCAGTCGAGATGCACTTGATGATGCCGGGTCGCCGATATACAGCTTATCACGATTATCCCCGACAATAGAGGATCAAGCGGGCCAGCACTCGACGACCACGACGCGCAAGCGCTCCATGGTGGAGCACTGGCTGCGGAAGGTTACAGCCAGGCCGCCAGAAGATGTAGAGCAGGATCGGATAAATTTCAAGGTCCCGCGCGTTCCGCAAAGGCGCATGCGTCGCAACCGGTCCCCCGCGCCAAACGCCGCCTCTTCCGTCGACATCGGCAACCCCGCAGGGGATGTCATCGAGTACAGCTTTGATACACAGGACGATGATGGGACCTATCCCTTCACACGTGGCCCCCCCGCCGTTGATAGTGTGGAGGACAAAAGCAGGCCGTCTCGCGACGCCAGTACAATGTGTCCGTCGCCCGGGTTCCTTTCCATGGCGATGACGAACATGAAGTCGAACATGGGCATCGATTGCCCGACGCGGCGGCTGACGAGCGTGGAGTCGATTCTTCGCGCCGATGAAGGCGAACTGAGCACCCGCTTCTGCCGCTGTTCGCGCTGCCAGTGCATCGAGAAGCTGCGCCGCTTGTCGTGCTTCGTCATGCGTACTGCGCGCGGCGACGTCTACGAGTTCCGCGTGGAAAGCGATGACATGCTAGAGCTTCCCCGCCTCCGCAACTTCCGCCGCACTACGTCCCTTAGACCTGCTCTGGGGCCCTCCCGGCCTGTATTGCCCCCGCCTCCCCATCAAGCTAATACACCCGCGAATCGCCAACAGTCTGACTCGTCCGTATCTCGCCGTCGCGAGGACACTGACCCGCCCACGTTACACCATCAACCTGACCGGACTACAACATCGCGTCAGCCCGATCCACTTAAGAATTCCCGTCAGGATCGGCTCAACACTTCCCCACGTACGTCCACCAACTTAGAAGTGGTATCGAACGAGACGGAAGCTGTGAATGGGAGCACCGCTATGGACGCTGTCGTGGACATAAACATGCACTCGGAGCCTGTATCTTCAACTCCCTCACCAGATCCCTCTCTTATTCAGACAGCATCAGAAGCTCCTAAAGCACTAAATGCTCCTCAAGTCCCAGTAGTTCCGAAAGCGCCGGGAAGCGAAAAAATACAAGTTGCGGAAAAGGAACAGAATGAAATATTATTTAGCTCCGATAATGATGAAGATTTAACGCTGTGGTATGATGATGAGGATTCCAAGCAGGAAGTACAATATGTGCAAACCCCCGAAGTAGCGCAAACCCCCGAGCAGGTGGAAACGCCAGAACAAGTGCAAGCGCAACTGCAAGCCCAACTGAGTCAGGCGAGTGCGCAAGTGCCGGCGCCGTCGCTCCAGCAGCACCACCCGATGGTCCAGGTGTACTTGATGTCTCAAACGCCTCCCGTGCACATACAATCCGTGGGCCAATCCCCTATGCACTTGCAATTGCTCCCAGGAACGGCCCTGCAGTTGCCGCAGTTCTCTTCGGCGCAGCTCCAGCAGCAGATGCTTCAGTCTCTGACTCAATCGCAGGCGATGCAACTGCCGCAGCTGCAACCCTTGCCGAGTCAGATGGCGCAACAGGTGAGGCTGCCGCCGGTCCAGCTCCAGCCGATCCAGCCGGCACATCTCCAGGCGCAGGTGCAGATGATCCCGCAGCTGCAGTCGCTGCAGACGCAGCTCCAAACGCAAATGCATATGCCGCTCCAACAGTCGCATTTACAATCTCAAGTGCGTCTGCAGTCGGTGCACCAGAGCCAGCTTCTTCCGTCGCTGGGTCAGACGCAATTGCATCCGCAAATACATTTGCAGAGTATGCCCCAGTCGCACTTGCAACATCAAGGGCAACTGAATTCGCTGGTACAGCCGCAGCAAATGGATTTTCAAACCGCTACAACGAACGCGCAACTCATGCCCTCTTCGGCGCAACGACAGGTGTACATCCAGCAGCAGACGATAGTACAGCCGGCGGCGGGCGCGCAGACGCCGCGGCAGATGCTTATGCCCCGGACGCCGCAGCAATCGCCGCAAAAGCCGTTGCAACAGTCGCCGCAGATGCCGCCGCAACAACCGCCACCCCCGCCCGCGCCGCCACGCTCCCCGGCGCCGCCCCAACCTAGCCGGGAGGACGCTCAATCCGTGCAAAATATCCCCCTGCCCAGCGAGAAGCCCCTGTCCCCGCCGTTGCCCCAGGAACAGGAGATCATCAGCTCGCATGAAACATCGCCCGAAGAGGTCCCCCAGCCAAAGAAACATAAGAGTCCAGAGCCTGTAAAGCAGACGAAACATCAGCCTAGTCAAGATGTCCAAAAACCCAATGTGCAAAAGCAACCGCAACCGCACGTGCGGCTGCGGTCCCAGCCGCTGAAAGTGCAGAACAAGAAGAGGCAGTCGGAGGACAGAGAAGAGGTCGGGTCTTCCCATTCGGAACAAAAGAGGCAGTCGAAGGACAGAGAAGAGGTCGGGTCGTCCGTTTTGGAACAAAAGCGGAAGTCGAAGGACAGAGAAGAAGTCGGGTCGTCCCATTCGGCACAAAAGAGGCAGTCGAAGGACACGGAAGAGGTCAATTCGTCCCAGTCGGAACCTCAGTTGAATGTGCAGCTGCGCTCGCAGCGGGCGACGCAGCCGCAGCTGCAGGTGCACCTGAGGTCCCAGCCGAATCGAGCGGAGAAGCCGAAGCAGAAGCCGCCGCCGCAGGAGAAGCCGAAGCAGCCTCAGCAGGAGAAGCAACAGAAGCAGGAGAAGCAACAGAAGGGCCCGCATGTAAAGATGCGGCCGCAGGTGCGCCTGGAGCCGCTGCCGCTGCAGCCGCAGGTGAAGCTGCAGCAGCTGACGCTGGCGCCGCCGCCCGAGGCCGACCCACAGCCGCAGCCCTCCACCTCCCGGATGCACACCCGGCGCAGTTCAGACCACGCAGCTTCTCAGGTAATATCACAAAGCATTTCACAAATATCTTTGGACACTATTCATACATCGCCATCTAGCCCCAAACTAAGCAATAGCTTGTGCTATGGGTGCAATGGTGTCTCGCAAGATACTGTATCTGTCCCAACAATGATAGGGTATTTCACAACAAACTATTTACTTTTTTTTTAATTTCTTGAATGAGTTACCCAATTTTTTTTTTTTTTTGTAATTTCGTAGGTAGTTGTATACTTCACCAATAGATAAATTGTAGTGTGCTTAAAGCACGTGAGGTCACCTGCCTGTAGCACCATACGCGCTGTATAAAATGTTGTATACTTCACCAATAGATAAATTGTAGTGTGCTTTAAGCACGTGAGGTCACCTGCCTGTAGCACCATACGCGCTGTATAAAATGTTATTTTAGACCAAGACAGATATAAAGTAAAATTCCTTTGTAACTCACTTGATTTTTAACCGATTTTTGGTGTATTTTCAATAAGGTCACTTGCGTGTTGTATTATCCAATAGTCCTTTTTTTAGCCAAATTGATCCCACTGTTGGGCAAAAGCCTCCCCTTCTGTCCGCCACATCACCCTACTATGTGCCAGATGCTGCCAGTCGGGTAGTCTTTAAATATCAAAATTTAAACTACAGTCAAATACCCTATTGTAACGATGACTTAATTTCAGCTATCTCTTTGTCCAGTAAGACATTTACTATCTGGTCCAAATGCTGTTAAGATACGACCATTTGGAGTTGCGTTACGCGACAGTGATGACACACACACACACACACACACACACACACATATAATATAATGCGTTGCTATTGGTTGCTAATAATAACGTTACAGACAAGTGCAGTTGACGTTATTTTTTGCTCAATTCCAAAAGTTATTATTCTAATAGCATTTGAATCGGATAATATCGGTTGATACCATCACTTAATTCTTAGGGTCCATCGAAAACCTCCACTCCCGTATCGAAGAAGTTTCTGCGAAGCAAGAAGACCCGCGACACCCCGAAGAAGCCTGCCGTGGACTGCACGCCACCCCCCAAGAAGATGCCAAAGAAGTCCACAGAGCACCAGGGGCCTTCTTCAGAAGACTCCGACACGTACATTTCTGATGACTGCTTCAGGGAGGCGCCGGTTTTTTATCCAACCGAAGAAGAGTTTACGGTAAGAAACATGACTGATTTTATCCTTAGGGCCAGTTTCACTAGGTAGATGAAATAAGGTCCCGCTAATGTGTCTGTTAGATATCAATGACGCTGTCTTTTTATTTTGAAAACTGGCAAAAAGATAGCATCTATTAGAAATAAATAATCACGAACTAATCAACTAAAGTGATTTAATTGGCTTGGCTCTCGTAATATTTTTTACAATATTCCAAAAAAAAAAAAAAATCTTAAGATATTCCATATTGCAGTGAAACAGTAGTAGGCTAATGATTATTATTATATAAAAATAATGTAATACAATTAAAATAATTCCATTATAAATCCAAAATTATTTTATTTAATACATTTTTTAACACACTGGTGTTCAGCTCAGAATAAGAAAATTGGAATAATCGGGTTTGGTCTGATCCCGAAGTGAAGTACTTTGAGTCAGTCAGACCAAAGCGTCGGATAGCGATATCACAATTTTTTTTTTAATCTTTCATTTAAATATCTCTTGTATTGCAGGACCCACTCGCTTTCTTCGGAAAAATATCACAAAAGGCGTCCAAATACGGGCTGTGCAAAGTAGTTGCGCCGAAGAGCTTCAAACCGGCGTTTACACTCGCGGACGACGTGCGCTTCAACGTGGCGAACCAGTACCTAGCGCGCCTCTACTGCCGGTGGGGCGCCGCGTCGCGCGAGATGTGCGCCATTAAGGCCTACCTCGCTGACCAGAAGGTGTTCTTCACTCGCCCACCCCTTGTGAGTATTCTACGTTAAAGCATCACCATTGCTTCCCCGAAGGTGACAGCTGCTTTCGGGTAGATTTGAAGCTCCTTGGTATTGTTAGACGAACATTTGGATATTTTAAAATGTTGATGTATAATTTTTATTCATGTAATATTGTAGACAAATGTTGGTTGGTCAAATAAATAAATAAACATTACTATTGTATTCGCCTCCGTGGTGCAGTGGCTAAGCACTTTACAGCGAGGGCCGCACCAGGACCGTTTAAATTTCGGATTGGACTGAAAAATTGTGTTTAGGTTTTTATGATCAGAATACGCAGTCACTGTTTGGAGTCTCGGAGTTGGCGGTGCAAAACACCGTCATGTCTCGGAAAGCACTTTAGGGCGCTGTCACACTGGTGGATTGCATGCGGTTTCAACGTTGCGGTGAACGCGTTGTGGATTTGACTAATAGTCACCCTCGTTAAATGGTAGAGGAAACGTGCGTGTTCGCAGCGCATCCGCGAAGTCTCCGCCTCCGCGTTAAATCCGTTTACAATCCGCCAGTGTGGAAGCGCTCTTAAACCGTTGGTCATAAGACTGATCTCTACCGCGTTATGAGGGAGGGGGATAAGGAATGCACGTGTGCTTGCGCACTTGTGCTCTATAATAGTATATCGTAGCGTAGTGGGTTGATCGTGGAGATTCGCCGCCGGACTTGGCTAGGCGGACATTATTTCTGACATTGTGTGTGTTGTCAGATCGACGGCATCGAGCTGAACCTGCCGAAGCTGTACCGCACGGTGCAGCAGCACGGCGGGCTGAAGAGCGTGATCGAGCGCAAGCGCTGGGCGCGCGTGGCGGAGGACATGCGCGTTCCGCGCGGACCGCGCTCCGCGCAGCGCATCGACCAGCTGTACGTCAAGCACCTGCTGCCCTACGACACGCTGTCCGCCGGTTAGTACACAAACTCTCTAAGGGAGCGGACATGAAATCAGCGGATTCGGGGGCGGCAGCGGCTGTGCCGTAGAGAACGGCACGTTTTAATGCATAGGTGTTCATGGAAATGACCTCGTAGACAGCGGCGCGGCGGTAGTTCGTTGAAACGCGCCGCCGCGCCGCTGCCGATGCCGCTCCGCTGCCCGCTGACTATAAGACCGAGCCCTTACGCCTAGCACTCTGCAGCGAATGCGAAATGGAATCGTAATGGAGCGGAACACTAGCGAAACGCTTCACTCACAGCAACAGATCTTCGTGGCCCTTGACAGGTGAACCAGACCAATTGGATTATGGCTCCACAGCCATTCGACTCTGCAAGTTTGCGTACAGTATTTTACGTCAACGCCGAGCCGGTAATAACGTACGTAGTGCGACCTAACATTCTTACCATCGACCAGCCATAGGTATGCAAAGCGTCTTTGTTAAGGATAACAACATTCTAAATCTGGTGGTAAAGTCACTGTAACATTGATATTGACGACTCATAAGAACTTCTTGATGCCTTTATGAAGTATTTTGATTTCCTATGACAACACTTTATGATTGTTTGCAACAGACGAGCGTCGAACACTCCTCGATACGGTGGAGAAGTCGTGGCAGCGGAACTACGCGCGCATGATCCGCCGGGCGTCGAACCCGCTGCACCGGCAGAAGCGGCTGCTGGACGAGTCGGCGTCGTCCGAGGACGCGGATTCCGACGCGGACTCCGACGTGGACGAGCATCTGGCCGCGGCGCTAGCGGAGGCCGAGGACTGCGTTGTGGCCGGAAGGCACATGAAGCTGTCCGTCTTCAAGAAGGTATAGTCCAGCAAACTATATTATTAGGCTTCTGCCTTGAATTTCGTGGGGTCACCGCTTGACAGGATCGCACCGCTTGTGCGTGACAGCTCGTGATGACCCGCGTCAAGCAGTGACTTCCCATGCGCCTGCGAAATTCGAGGCAGAGGTCTTAAAGGTAAGTAACGGGACGAGAATATTAGGCACCTGATGGTAAGGGCGCGTCCCCTTTAGGTGAACTGTGAGCGGCTGACTGTTCGCTGACTGACTGAACGGCAAATCGGACGCTAACTCAATGTCAATTTCTCAACCGCGAGCATCAGTAGCAGTGACTTAGCCGCTCACTAACCGCCGAACTCAATAACATACCGACAGTTATCAGTAACCAGCTACCAGAGTTTTTCCGAAACGTCAAACCTTACTGTTACTGCCGTTTCAATATCAAACTTGTAGTTACGATGACGTAAGCTATCCACGGATAATTTCGATATCTCTGGTTAAACGTATCCCTCCGAAGCGTTCTGTTTTCGCATCTTAACAAATGGCTGCGCGATTAATATTATGATATTAATTTTTATTTAATATATGGGGATTTTACTATAAGTAGTCATTTATTTTTTTTAAACATCTTTTTATAGTATTTTTCATAAAAAAGTAGATTTAATAAATAAATTCGGTGAAATACTTACGAGCTCAAGGCAATAAAACGCACATGACATTTGACATTTAATTGACGCTCTCGTATTACTTTGAGCTATTTCATACATTTCGTTGGAACTTTGAAATTGGTTTAAAACTTACACTTAATTATCAAAAATAAATTGAATTGATTAGAAGATGCCTGAACAAGTGAGTATTACTTATAACATAGTTATTTTCTAGTCAATTTCATTGAATATTTATGTTTTGTTTTGTTCTAACCAAATGTATCTTTTGTTGTAGTTTTCAGATTAGGGCGAAGGCGCTGAACAAGGATAGTATTGTGCTTCTGCTCAATCTGATTTCCAGCCACAAGGTGATTACCTCTAAAGTCACAAATGCGACTAATAACAAACTTAAAGAGGAGGCCTGGATATCAAGTCATGGAATGCCCTTCCAGCTCATGTGTTTCCTTCCTCTTACAATCCTGGTCTTTTTAAGCGGGGCGTGAAGCGGCATCTCAGCAGGCCTTCAGGGTACAAGTGAATTACTATTTCAGTTTTTAAATTGTAAATCAAATAAAGAAACTACTTTTATGAGCCTGGTTTTTTTCATAATTCCTTAAGACTTTCATAATAAAGAAACACAATTTGTAATTTATAAATAAAACATTGTTTATTAAATTCACATTAATTTTTCTATGAATTTGTACTTGCATGAATAATATTAAAATAAATACAATATCATTAAACATTATAAATTTAAAAAGACATTACATCAAGTTTTATTATTATTATTTTTTATTAAATAGTGGTTTGTGAGTATTTTTGCCAATAAATCTCGTTTCATATTCAACAACAAAAGTTTCTCTCCCTCATGTTGTCATCATTATCTGCACAATGCCTGCTGTGTCCAGCTTCCATGATTGATAAACACCATTGGCTGCAAATTGTTCATATTATAAATGTAAAGAGAACAAATATCTAAAAAAGAAGTTCTTGATTAGTAACCATAATATATATTAAGTATGTAATATCTTAAAATGTGATAATAAAAGAATACAGAACATACCAATTCAAGTAATTGTTTATCAAATGTTGTCTAGCACTATGATGTTGGTGAGCTACTCCGTCAATCGGGACATTATCAGATTTGCTACAGTTCCCGGATCGAGCAGTGGTGTTAATATAGGTATGATGTACAGGGATATGCACTGTCACCAATAAGCCACCTATTCCCAAAGATTCCATCTTCACATTGCACTGAAAGTTATATAAGCAAATAAATTAATATTCTCTGTAAAAGAGTAAGTTCTAAATATAAATTGAATTTTTCATTCAGTAACATCTGGCAGGTAATGTCACGTCTGGAATGAAAGATGAATATAATAATATTGTAAATCATGTTTATTTATAATATGGTAGGTAACATAGCCATTAGTATGTTTAAAAATTGTTACAATTTTATCAAATCATAGCATTAAGGCTAATTTCACTTTGTTAAGGTAAACCACAGACTCATTCTGTGAGGTACACCGTTTGACATGCCACTATGTAATTTTATGCAAATTAAGAGTTATTGTTGCAGTATTAGATTACAGCTAATAACGATTGTTGGAAGATAGTGTAACAATGTTGTGAATGTATAGTATTTATACAAATTCGCCTTGTAAAGTTCTAAGACTGAACACCTTTTATTATATAAAATTTAATTGTTCACTTATGATTATGATACTTAACTTTATCTTTTTAGTCTATATTTTGGTGGCTAATATTCAAAGTTAAATTGTCAAAGACAACTTCTACATGTTTAGTACTCAAAATTATGTAATACTGTGAATGACTGTTTTGGCCTAAGTTATTTAAGTGATTATTTTAATCTAAACGTTTTTACATTATGTTGAAGGCTGTTGTTGTTCCAAATAAATAAAATAAAAAATTAATAAAATAAATAAATAGTACATAAAATATAATATTATAAAATAATATAATTAATAATTACTTTTAAAAACGGAGTTGTTAGATATTGTAGCATCATGAGCAGACCCTAGCCACCGAGCAACTACATTCATGAACATTAATCTGCATCACAAATTCCTTGGACATTCATTGAGAAATACCTTTTCTATTCCTGTACTCTTCTACATTTGAATCTAAAACAGAATTATTTCTTGTTTCTTTAAGATGTAAAATAGTAAGCATAACATTAAAGGGTTTTACTTACCAGGGTATATGTGTACAATCAACTGCACTGCAACAAGAACCTTGGGAAATCCTGCAATGGCGTGAAAGGTGGGCTGAGTGTTTTCTAACACTTTAACATGTAGGTACAGTGCAGCACAGTACAGTGCAGCTATTGCACGAGATACCTACATCGGCTACAATTCTGCTAGCTGTAGTTTTCGTCACTCCAATAAAATCGGCAACATACAAGCATTGTTTTTCTGCCCAATGTTTATTCTACAGGTCTTGAATTTGTTGTGGAATCAAATATACCGGCTTCATACATCTCATTTTAACTTTTATCACTAAACAAGGCCATTAATCTTTATAAAATATTGTGTTGTTTATCTTTTACTAATGGATTAACGCCACTTATCGCCCGAATTCGAGAGATAGATTTTTTTTGACAGAGATAGTTTTATTTAACTGACAGTTGTCGGTTTGTACGTTATTGAAACGCTTTATGTCATTTTTCTATGGCTCTCTCTGCATATCTACGGTAAGCAGTTTGCCCTCCCATGCTCCCAACGGTAGATTAAAGTCAGAGATATAAATTCCGATCTATCTTTCGTTATTGAAACGCAAAACTGACGTAACAGCTACTGTCGGTAGCCAATTTAACAGATTGTTACAGATAGATAGGTTATTGAGATCGGCGGTAAATGAGTCGGTAAACATACTGCGTACTGTTTGCGCGGACGCGGACACTAAACGACTGGCATTTTCTGGCGAATTTCGTTATTTTTATCGCACCGGTCAGTGGGTGATAGGTATGTTTATGCGTTTGCGATCGCTCGGGTCACCATGTGATCTCAAACCTACAACTTTTTTTACATTTTCAAACACAGATTTCACTCGGACCATGTCGCGGGGATTCGTGATATAAGTAGGATGTGTAGCGTCAGCTTAGACGTATCTGGAGCACACACACAGATCAGTCACCTGCTGACGCTCATATTATCACGATAGTGTGTGTAATGTGTATTAGCAATAATTTGTATAATAAAAATTTCTCTTAGCTATAGATCGACACGCTGGCTGTTTGATTTTTCATCTTCCGAGCTAGGAGCCAAAGATGTATAACAGAAAGCGTTGTTGCTTACGCAGGTGGCAGAGAACGTGATGTCGACGCTATTCACGCAGCCGCGGCCGACGCCGGCGCAGGTGGAGCGGCGGTACTGGGCGCTGGTGGGCAGCGCGGCCGAGCACGTGTGCGTCAACTCCGCCTCCATCGACACCGGCGAGGAGGGCTACGGCTTCCCGCGCGCGCACAGGCACCCGTGGAACCTCAAGGTCGGTCATCGTCATCACGACGACGCCGGCGCAGTGAGCGGCGGTACTCAGTCTTCATTTCAGCCGAAAGACGCCCCCATAGATCTCCAAACCGATCGGTCCTGCTCCACCCGCTTCCAGTACATTATCGCGATCTTCTTGATATCATCGGTTCACCTAAATATATTAATACTAGCCTTCCGCCCGCGGTTTCACCCGCGCGTAATCTCTTTTTTCACACTTCCCCCCACATTTCCAGGATCAAAAGTACCCTATGTTCACCGGGGATAGTGTAGCTTTCCAACAGTGAAAGAATTATTCAAATCGGTCCAGTAGTTTCAAAATTGACATTCCCGCGGGAATGAGACGTTTCCCGTAGGAATTTTATAGCCTATGTCCTATTCCGGGTTATAAACTATACGTGTGCCAAATTTCATCTAAATCCGTTCAGCCGTTTAGGCGTGATTGAGGAACAAACATCCAAACATCCAGACTTTCGCATTTATAATATTAGTAGGATTGGATATCACACAATATATTGATCAGACCCCAAAGTAAATAGCGTAAACACTTGTGTTATGTTATGGGTATCAAAAACAACGAAGATAACACACAAGTACATATATAGTAAATGCGCCATTAGGCCACGTAGTTGTAGGCCTACTACGGCTGCATTTCCCGGTACGAGTGTCATTTCCACTCCAGGGCCTTACCGCTTCAACGAACTTCAGTCCTCCACGCAATGTGGCTTATAGGGCCCGCTATTTTTAGCGTTATGTCTGTAATCCTGGTCCTCCCGCGGATCTCATCATTTTTTATAGGTACACTCAAGAAGACCCAAGCAAATCCCTCTCTATTGCCACTTTTGTTTTTTGACCGGCTGTTTTTCTTACAGCTAACTTTTATTGGCTTTATAGACGCATTTGTTAAATTACTTTTTTATAAATAATTTGTTCTGTGTGTTCAGAATTTGAGCCAGAACCCCGGCAACGTGCTTCGCTCCCTGGGCCCAGTGATGGGCGTGACGGTGCCCACGCTGCACCTGGGCATGGCGCTGGCCACCTCCTGCTGGCACCGCGACCCGCACGGCCTGCCCTGGGTCGAGTACCTGCACCACGGCCCGGCCAAGATCTGGTAACTACAACACGCTACTGCTCTGCCTAGTGTCTCTATTAATGTCTAGACTGGTTCGCTGTAATTAGAGAATGCAAATCTCGCGAGATTAGGGTTCAAGCGAGATTCCGCGAATTTATGAATAACAATACTGTGAGATCTCGCGAGATTGGCAGTATTGTGCTTTTTTTTGCAAATAATCACAATAACAAATAGATAAAAAAAAAAACAATAGAATAAACATTTATTATCACGATTTTGATAAATAAACCTTTATGTTTTTTTTATGTTTGAACTTCATATTTGCCTGATGTAAATAACTATGCGGTCTACGATGGAGCGTGTTTGCTTAGGAAAGTTCTGCGCAGCCCACATCAAAAAAGAAGAAGTAAATCGCTTAGTCCGTACGCGCGGCATCTCGACTGCATAATAATATGGATTTTACGGATGGAGTCTCTGTCCGAGTCTAGTCGTTCGGTGATGGAACGGAGCTGTCGAAAGAAACCGACAGATGACAACTCCGTCCGTGTCAATTCGCGCTTCGAATAAGATGTTGGTGCTCGAGTGTAATGTCGTTAAACTCGCGAAATCTAACCCTTTTTTCGTCTCGCTAAAAAGGCTGAGATCTCGCGAGAACGAGATTGCTTTCCTTAGCTGTAATTTTTATTTATTTATTTAATTGACCAACCAACATCTGTTTACCCTATTACATGATTAAGATACATTAACATAATTACAATTTACAAATGCAACAGACAATTACAGGTTAGCTCCACATGCATTATAATCTAACTTTACATTTGCTTTGAAATTAATACAGAAGTGGGAAGATTTCAATTTAATTATATTTTTGTTTAAAAATTTATAGCAGCCTTGTAAAACTTGCCATATGAGTCAAAATGCAAATCAACCAGATCGCTAGACGAATTTGGAGTTTTATATAACCTAGAAACAGGGGAATTCGAACCTAACACTGTTCTTCGCAAAGGTGGACATAAAAGAGTTATACTATTACGAGGCATTCTAGATGGTGCCCTAAACCAGAAGCATCGCACCAGCCCGGAGCAATCTATTTGTCTGTAATATATTAATATTGATAAATATCTTTAGGTACGGCATCCCGGACGAGCTGAGCGGCGAGTTCCGCACAGCGGTGGAGACGTTGTGCCCCACGGCGTGCCAGGACAAGCCCATCTGGCTGCCGTCCGACATCACGATGATCCCGCCGCGGCAGCTGGCCGAGTGGGGCGTGCCGCTCACGCGCGTCGTGCAGCGCCCGGGCGAGTTCATCGTCGTCCTGCCCAAGGTATGTCAACAATGACGTTCAATTAAAAAACTAGACTCCCAATCACGCTCAAAATATTTTCCGAAGCAAAAGTCTGCCCACCCGACTATTGGGCAGAGTTTTCGTTTATTTGTATGCAATTGACATTGTATGAGATTGGGTGTCTAGTTGTATATTGAACGTCATTGTATGTCAATCATAAATATCCCTGGCCAGCACTCTTCTTCTTCATCCCAGCGTATTCCCGATTGCATCCAGTGTATGGAGCTCAGGGTCCGCTTCGACTATGATCCTAGATTTGAAAAGCCTGGTTATTACAATGGAGCGATTGCCATCTGACCTCCGTAACCCTACAAGGGAAACCAGACCTACTTGGAACATAGTCGGGACCAACGACAACGTGCCTTCCGAAGCACGGAATCATTATTCATTTCAGACATTCAGGTGATTCAAGCTTGCAATGTCCTAACTGAACTGGAAACATTCACACAAAGTGATGCTCCCCGCGGGATTCGAACCCACGACCTCCGGGTATTAGAGCCCAACGCTCTAACCACTGTACCACGAAGGCCAGCACTAATAGATGGAAAAAAATACGAAACCAGCACCCTGCAGCGGTATTTCCGGACCGCTGTGACATGGCAATCTTCAAGAAACGAGCATATCTTTTTCTTAAAGGCCGGCAACGTACTTGTGACTCCTCTGGTGTTGCGGGTATGGGCGGCGGTGATTGCTTACCATCAGGTGACCGCTTGCTCGTTGCCTCACTCTTACTTAAAAAAAAAGAGGAAGACCAAGAGTCAAGACTGTATTATGTACAACTTTTAAAAGAAAAAGTAAATGTACCAAACGTCAGAGTCCAGAGAGAATTGGAAGTTTCTCCACCGACACGAGCTCTTAAATAATGACGTAATGTGAACTGGTCATTATTCACACAGCGCTGTCTAGCCCCAAACTATAGCATAACTTGTACATTAGGGCCAGACAAAGGACAAATTGACTTGTATACTTTTTTACGTACATTTTATACATATAAACACCCGACCAATACAAACAGACATGTTCATGACCAATTTGTACCGTGCGTACATATGTAACCCGCGTCCTCTTGGTGTAATAGCAGACTTCTCAACCATTACACCAAATGGCTCGTAATAAACGACATAATATATTTCCATTCAGTTACAAGCTAAGCTACGTATAGAGAGGCTATACGGAACATAAAATGTGTCGCAAAATGATGACTGGACTGACTGATGTATTTGCTACAGCGGATGTCGTCTAACCAAACTATAAAACTTGCAGCGCTAGATTGCTTACAGAGTATATTTTTCTGGCGACCAAAACGTCGTAAGCGCCATGCAAAGCAAGGCGCTTACGCGTTTTGTTTGAAATGCCTATCTCATAGATCTTGAATGAGTTGTTGCCGTAACCAAGGTAACGGCAACCAAGCATCGCGCAAAAATTTTGTTTGCGGTGTCGGTTCTATACGTTAGTAATTGAGTTCAATGTATATTTCTTAATTATGTTGTATTGTACATTGCATTACACTATTAAGCAATAATTTATTCTGTTTCAAAAGGCTTTCTCGTCGTCGATATCGACTGGCTACACCGAATCTGAAAGCGTGTACTTCGCGACCAAGTCCTGGCTTGAAGATGTCTACAAGGTTTTCGAGGTAAGTGTTTGTTTATAATAGTCTGCTTGCGATGGGAGCAGGTAGTTTGCTCGCTGTCTTGCGAATACAAATCATAATTTAAACGACACGGGGACTTGATTAAGAAGAAGACATATTCTTTTTATGTTTTGTTTTGTTGGCAGATATGCACGCAGACCACCTGATTGTAGGCGGCTACTGTGGCGTATTTTATTGAAGGACACTTTATTAGGAAGCGTAGCTCTTTGTGCTATACTCCTTAAAACGTAACATGATTAGAATGACAGCTGTCAAAGTGTTGTGGGTCTCTCGCTCGCTCTCAAATAAACCTCTATCGATGTGTCTCACTCAACAAAAAATTAAATCTTAGAGATGAGACACATCGATAGAGGTTTATTGAGAGCGAGCGAGAGAGCCACAACACTTTGACAGCTGTCATTCTAATCATGTTACGTTTTATGGAGTATACCACCACAGACTGCTACCACGCTGTAGGCTTATTTGATTTTCATGTCTTTAGTTTCAAGTTTACTGGTTCCCACATTCGTATTGCCAAAACATAGCCAGAGTTTTTGTGGCTACCACCAAAACTCATTTCACTTAAATATCACACAGCACAAGCACGTTTTACCTGTGGAGATGGGAGCTATTTAGTCGGATTCAGAAATAGTTCTACTACCAACCAGATTTAAGGCGTTAATTGGACCAACGATTTCTGAATATCTTGATAGATAGTAGTAGATTTTCCTCTTTGGCCCTTCTCCCATTACGATACGCCCGCGCGACTCTGTATGTGAGATACTTCGCGGCGACTAGTCTCAGAGACTAGTCGCGCGGGCGTATCGTAATGGGAGAAGGGCACTGAGGTCCATTATAATACTGCGTGTTACGCTGGAGTGGCTATAGACATTGAAATGACAGCTATTTTTTCTGTCGGTTTGAAGCGCCCCCAATAGTGTACTAGGAACTAAAATGACTTCAAATGGACAGACATTGACAATGACAGTATTATCGAAGTTTATCTGCGAAAGTCAGCACTATTATTAGTTCCAAGTACACTAACTACTGCTCTCAGCGCCAATATGGCGATTTTCAAATCGGATCAAATATTTGGTACCAATCGCCTATCCAGTTGTCTATGGAGATTAGTGGAGAAGGACCTTATTTCTTCCTCTCCATTCCGACTTGGAGGGAGTGAGGAGGATGTCATCTGCATGCAGGCTCACAATCGTCACCGCTTGATTGGAGCGTACCCCTCGTCACATCGTCACGTCAAGCGGTGACCGCCCGCGTCAAGTGGTGACCGCCCGTGCGCCCCGTTCCCGCTCTTGGGATCCACTGGAGGGTATATAGGCGATGGGTCCACGCGTCTTTTTGTTTTAAATCTTTTTATTTGTGATCTAGTGCAGTTTGGTGTTGAAAAGTGGTGTGATTTTCATTCAGTAAAGTGTAACGAAGTGTCATAAATAAGAAAATTGAAACAAATTGACTGAATGGACGGGTATTGCGTGTATTGTGTCTCATCGGTAGATGAGACGCTCTTACCGCAATGGCGTCCATTCCCCCGTGACCTTGAGAGTATCCTCCACTGTTTCCATTAAGCGTTAAAACATCTAACACCAATGTTTTAACGCAAGGAGAAACTCCCTCATTTACTTGACATTGGCAGAATCACCGCGCCGCAAACAGGCGCGGGATAGAGTCCATTTAAAAAAAAAAAAAGTTCCCGCTCTTGCTTTTTTTTATACTATGTCACTTGGCAGACAGACACGCAGCCCACCTGATGGTAAGCGGCCACTGCGGCCTATTCACTTCACCAGGAAGCGTCGCTCAATGTGCTGCCAGACTGGCTCATCTGATCTTCGAGCCTTTGATTTCAAGTGTACTGGCTCCCACATTATTACTGCCGGAACACAGCCAGAGCTATTATGGCGGCAGATTTCACCTATGAGGGTGGTAGCTAGCCAGTCGGACTCTGAAAAAGCCCACCAACCAGACCCAAGGCGGGAATCGAACCAACTACCTTTGTGTTTTTATGACCGAGCGGCTTAGCCACTGTTCCACGGAGGCGGTTTGCTTTCGCGAAATTCTGCGCATCTGAGTGGTTAAGCTAATGTTGCAAGTTTTTGATGTGTGTTGTGTAGGAGTTGCGGGGCAGCTGCGAGCCGACGATGTTCTCCCTGGAGCAGCTGGTGCTGGGCGTGGCGCTGGACGCGCGGTCGGAGCGCGGCGTGCTGCTGGCCGTGCGGCCCGCGCTCACCGCCGTGTTGCGCCGCGAGCTGCGCCTGCGCCGCCGCCTGTGGCGTCTCGGCGTGCGCTTCACCTCGCCTGAGGTAACAACACTTAGGGCCTTTTTTTTTTTTTTTTTTTTTTTGTTTTTTTTTTTTTTTTTTTAGGGCCTGTATTTCAATGTATTTCACCTCAAAAAAAGTCATGTGAAGTATTTGGTGTAGAGGGGTCTAAAGTAGTATCTAACAGAACGATTAGAAGGAAATTATGGAAGTCACCCTTTTTGAAATATTTTTAAAAAAAATAGGAGTATAATTACGATTTGCCCAAAAATATTCACATCGGGACAGAAAGACTGAGAAAAAATGTGTTTATTTTCGAAGAACTTTAATTAATATGGTTACTCTAAAGGAAAAGTTTACCTAAGGCGTCCCCTAAAGAAAAAATGCATCCAAAGTACACAAAAATAACAGTTGAACGTTGAGGGGGTAATTCAAAAATTTGAGGATGTTTTCCTGATAAAGATGTGGGACCTAATAAAAAAAATACAAGGTAGCAGGAATAAACTTAATAAAGGGGTATTTTAGAAAAAGTCATGTTTCCTTACGCCAATGAAATAGACTTTTTAACACGATCACGATCCCATAAACACTTCAGCAGGAGTCAAAGAATTGCTTAGGAACCAATAAGTAACAGTTTTAGATTGGCCACCGTACTGTCCTGACACTAACCCGATCAAAAACATGTGATCTAATGTGAAGAAAATTAAAGGAAAAAAACATGCAAGTAATGTTCATCAACTTTACTCGACGTTTAAAACGGCATGGGTGCAGATTTCGATTCAAACCTGCAATAATTCGAAGGCATCAATGCCTAGGCGGGGTTGGACTTTTATTGCTGCTAAAGGACATGCGACAAAATATGAATGTCGTGTTTTTATGTTTTTAAAATACGTCCAAAATGTATTAAAATCAAGTTCGTTTCAAAATTTACTAAGTTGATTTTTTTATAGTTACTTAATGAGTCTGTTTTTAATTAGTTGGCCAGGTCTTTGTATTCGTTCGTACTGCTTGCAATAAATTTTACCAACAAAAAAAATTAATAGAACATTTTAAGTATCTTTATTTTGCTTCAAACATTTTACGATAAACCTAAGAACAATTTAAGTAATATTGCAAGATAATAAATGTAATACAATGAAAGTATAAAGGGTAGGTAAATTCTGAAAACTTAATATCTCCTCAGTGTCTTTAATTATATGTCCACCACTGTATGTACAGCTATCCTTTGGTTAGCTGCAGGTCAACCCTCGAGCTACCGGGGGCGCACGTGGACGCGCCCCCTTCGGCCCGGCGGCCGCCAGGGCGGGCCCCTCACGAGCGCCCCCGGTAGGAGGAATATGTTTAGTGATATTGGTGTATTAACCGTACCATCTCAATACATCTTAGATTGTATTATGTATGTGCGGAAAAACCTACATGAATTTCCTAAAAAATCTCATCATCATGGTTTCAATACTAGAAATAAACTAGGCTAGCGGTTCCTAAAACAAGACTTCATAAGATTGGTAATTCGTTTGTTGGATTAAGTGTTGCGTTATTTAACAAATTACCTCAAGATGTTATTGACTTACTAATACACAAGTTTAAGTCACACATCAAATGCCAATTCATCAAGAAGAGTTATTATAAAGTGGAAGACTATCTAAATGATAAAAGTCTGTAGATGTGTGTACTATTGTTGCCGCTCCTCTGCCTACACTTTTGTATTGTTATTTGTATTAACATGTTCCTTTATATTGGCATTATTATTTACTATGACATAAATTAATTTTGTAATCTAAAATTTTTGAATTTATAATTTGTAATATTTAAAAAAAAAGGCAAAACTGTTGAATTTCTTACGGCACTTCTTTCCTCAACAGGCCATTGAAGTCGAAGTGCTGATAAGGAAAAAAGATTGCCGTGACAAAGTATTTAAAAAAAAAATATTTGCAGAGTATATTATTTTGTTTCACTTTATTATTACCCGTAGTATTATACAATGTTACAGTCAAAACCCTTATTGACCAGTTAAATTAATTGATTAAGGGTGTCAGTTAAAGGCCACTTTTAACTACAAAAATGGGTTCGAATCTCACAGGGAGCATCCCTTTATGTCAGGTTTGGTTAAGTTAGAACTGCGACCACAAAACACACGAGCCGAGCGAGCGAAGCGAGCGTGCCGAGACTGCCGAGGCAACGGCCGGCGAGTGCCAGAACCGAATCCTCAGTCAATAAGCTTATTGACCGGTCAATAGGGGTTTTAACTGGTTAAGGGTTTTGACTGTAACATATACATTTTAAATAAATTGCAAACTGTAAAAACTCTGTCATATTGTAATTCTATTTTAATTAATAAGGACATACTTTTTTATTTTTTATCTGTCATAACCTGAAAAGTTTATAACCTTGATTAGTTATGCTCACTAAAAATGTACCTGGTATGGTGGTGCTATGTCGCGGATCGTTCCATTCCCTCCCAAGATGATTAAGTGAAACAATGGCTTACACATACATCATACTTGTGCTACAGGTGCCATCTTTGGGCGCTGGTCTGCCAGAACTCACAAATCCTTCAGGTTGATAGTTTTAAATTTACTCGAAACTGTATGACTTAGTTTATAGTATAAAAGTGGAGATTGTATATACAATTATTATAACCTTATTGGCCATTGAAAAGAGTAACTGTTGAGTTTCTTGCCGGTTCTTCTCAAAATATAACTTCCATAGCCGGTGGTAGCTGAATCACTACCCAAAATTTGCACCAGTTTTTTTGGACACAACTCGGTTGGATTTATAATTCTGGCGATTCGCATTAGGAAAGCATAATACATGAAACCCATTTCAAAGATGAAGGCATTTTTATTGAAATTGGATTTTAATAGGCTGGTACTGTAATGTGATATTCGATGTCAGGTGCCGCGCGCAAACTGCAACCGGCAGAAGAAAAAGCCAGCGGGCGCGTGGAACGTGCGCGACCAGGACGAGTGCGAAATCTGCCGCACCACGCTCTACTTGTCCAAGGTAAACGACACATTATTTATGGCTTGTATTTAAGCGTACACCAAAAAAGGCTGAACGTACAACAAAAAAGACTGAAACTTGCACGGTGCACGTTTCAGCCTTTTTTGGATATACACCAAAATATTTCTCATTATTTATTACTTACTATCAATCAAATTGATATTTTTTGACTAAACCATTGTATATTTAAAAACGATTTTATCGATATTTCACAATTTCTCAGTCGATTGTGTAAACGAAAGATAAATAGCAATGAACATCCCGAAGTGGGAGATACCAGCACTTCAAGAACGAATATTCTCTGTATACATTTTGTCAGTCAAAAATTGTGAAACTTTACTGGCGTTATCCCGATGACAGTTGTCCCGCGTATCATTCTACATTTTACGAAATTCTTCCTGCAATGTGACTGCTTACTCCTCAGCGTAACTAACTCTAAAGCCCTTTGCCTGAAGTTTCGCGGAATTTCCCGTTTTCACGAAATTCAGAGGCCTTAAGGCAATTGTCCCACCGGCAACGATGAACGAGTTGAGCTAGAATGCAGAAACGAGTTGGCGAGCCGCGAGGAGCGAGTGCGTAGTTCCGATAGTTGTGTAGCTCGGCTAATAAAAGTGTACTCTGTGGTTCTGATCGAGTAGCGCTGAGCGAGTGTTATCTGTCATAGCTCTTGTCACTCAGTGACAAACTAGTGAAGCGAGTGAACAGTTAGCGATCAACTACACTACGCGCGCGAGTTCATGTCCATCGGGGACTGAGGCGGCACGCGGGGGCAGCGCGCCCCGCCCTCACCCGCCGACCCGCATTCGTCCGCCGTTGAGTGTTGTCCTTGACGACAATGACGCGCGCTTGTCGATATTTTATAATTGTGTTAATAAAAAGACTAATGTCTGATTGATAGTGATAGTGACTAATTAAATGTTGCATTTTATAATTATTATTTTTTCATTTTTGTAATAAGTCATTAACAAGTATTGAGTATATATATTTCATGAGTTGCAACTTGCAAACAGATAGAGACACTTTATCACACATGTTAAAAATATACAGATCAAGTGAACTTAATACATGACAACCATGCAAAGGCGATCTTGTCGCTTGAAGCGATCTCTTCGAGGCAACCCCATATGTAGGAAAAGAACGAATAGTTTACTTACTAAAAAGTTCCAAAAATATGGGATGGATATGGTTGACCTGATAGGTTATTACCTATCGATACTAATACTACTAATCGATATCGATATTAGTATAATTAGGTTAAGTAACAGCACTACCGCATTCTTTAGGATGGACATGAACTCGCGTGCGTACTGTATTTATATTTGCATCTCTTTTGTTTACACGGAATGTATATCTTTTTACGTTTCTTGAGCGAGAAAATAGGCGATAGTTAGTCGTTCTCTCGCCGGCGGGGGGACATCTGCCTTAAGTTATTAAATCTGTGTAGGTGACCGGCCTAACCAGCCAGCGGTCGTCACTCTGCCTGACACACGCGCTGCAGCTGCTGCGGCGGCGCCTGGCCGCGGGGGAGGACGGCGGGGAGGAGGGGGAGGAGGGCGACGACGAGGAAGTGCTCGCCACGGTGTTCGTGCTGCGCGCCGACCTCGAGGAAGCGCTGGCCCGCCTGCAGGCGCGCCTGAAACGCTAGCTCACTAGCACTCGCAAAGTTACTATCCGGTTCAGATGGTATTAGGATAATACCTTTTGGAATGGAGAGAAAAATTACGTCAACTGGCGCTTGTTTGTCAGTACGCAAATAGTTATTTATGTGGCTGTTGCATAATGAGGGTCATTAAAATAAGGATCACATGAGTATTTTAATGCCTAATTATGTACAGTCACATACATAACTTTATCTTCATTCATACGATAATATGTCTTTTTTATAGTCAGGATCGATGAGCAAAGTTAGTACTTAGTACAAAATCATGTCATAATTTGTAGGTTAATTTGAATAAAATACATTTTAAGAAGACGTTCGAAATTTGAACGTAATTAAGGTATCGGTTAAAATGTAAACATTAAGATGCAGCCACAGATACTCATATCTAAATATAGGGCGTTTGCTCATCGATCCTGACTATAAAACGTTCGAAATTTGAACGTAATTAAGGTATTGGTTACCGATACTAAAATGTAAACATTAAGATGCAGCCACAGATACTCATATCTAAATGTAGGGCGTTTGCTCATCGATCCTGACTATAAAATAGACATATTAGGTTATGGATGTAGATAAATAATATCTGTGCCGCTGGCGGCGTCGCTACTGTCATGTAATTAACAAACAAGTATCAGCTAAAGTACATGGACATAGATGGACATTTTATTACAGAGGTGTGTGTTTGAGTGAGTGTATGAGTGTGTGAGTGTGTAATATCAGTGTATGTGCTTGCTTTTGATTTATTTATTTACTTATTGTATAAAATATATTCGGTATCCTCATAAGACCATTTGAGTAATGCTTTGGTCAGTTTAGTCTTTAAGTTAAGTTTAATAATAACAGTTATATTTAGTTAGTAAGACGGTCGTTTGGAGCAACGTACGTGTTGCAACTTTTAACCTAAACTGAACAAAACTTATATTTGTAGGGTTTTACCGTTGTCAGATAAGTTCCTTGTAAATTATCAGTCAAATACGAGTGAAGTTGTATTGTTTTTATTAAAAATTTACAAGAGATAGAATGTAAATATCGCAGGAAATTATCACGAACTTACTGCCAGTGGTAAAACCGGCCTTTAGTATTATATAAATTGTTTTACAAAAAGTGTATAAATAAAAAAGAACACACAATAACTTTCCTGCCTACATATCGCCAGTAAGCAGTAGTAACTAGACTAGACTAGTTAGTGAATAAGCGCTGCCCAGATAAAGCGAGTAGATCATAGGATGCATCTCTATAAATGGTGCAACGTGGTAAGTGACCGGATACCGCTCGGTACCCACGAGCCTAAGGCCCGGATATAAGATAACAGTTCGGTTAACTCTGAACTGAGTTATCTGTTGAATACAGGGTAGATGGTTGCCTAGTACTGAAATAATACAGGTCAGTATAAATAAGTGTAGTCATATTTTGCATTCAATCGACCTAAAAATTAATTTGGAAACATACTTAGGGAAACAATTGGTGCCAAAATTAATAAATTCGCTAAATTCTAAGGATATTTAGGATCAATGTTTAAACGAGAATTTAGTTATGATCTCAAACAGGTGCAATTCGCTAGGTTAGCCTTGGTGTAAAGATAAGATGATGTAAACAAACTATTAATCACAAACAATCTCAAGTGAAAGTGTTTACACACTGATTTTAATTTGTATAATATCAAAAAAATTCAAATTGTCATTTATATCATTACAGTCATGTGACATTATGAATATTATTATTAATCATAAAATAGTTCATTTATAATGATTCCTATCTCTAACAAATAAAATTGAAAGATCAGCCATAATTATTAATTGTTTACATTCTTTTATCACCTTGAATCCCGCAGTCAATTCCCATCAGTTAGGGTAAAAGGAACATAGGTAGTTTATTTTGAGGCAGATGTTTTGAGCCCTGGGAACACTGATTTCCATAGACAATTAGGCGATTAGTACCAAATATTTGATACGATTTGAAAATCGCCATATTGGCGCTGAGAGCAGTAGTTAGTGTACTTGGAACTAATAATAGTGCTGACTTTCGCAGATAAACTTCGATAATGCTGTCATTGTCAATGTCAATGGCTGTCCATTTGAAGCGTGGACAGAGAAAATTTAGTTCCTAGTACACTATTGGGGGCGCTTCAAATCGACAGAAAAAATAGCTGTCATTTCAATGTCTATAGCCACTCCAGCGTAATACGCTGAGCGTATTATCATAGAGCTCAGTGCCTGGGAAGAATAGATGTTTTATGAGAATTCTGGGGAATCGTAAAGTTTACCTTATTTATCAGCTGTATGTTTTAAGGACCATAACGCTAATATCAATACTTACGGCAGAATCGTCAAAAACGTTTAGGTTGTGCTAATGTTCCTCTTTTCCATTCGTCTGGGGTAAGAGGAACAGTCATATTATTTCCTAAGAATGTGATGATTATTTAGGTGTGCCTGCTGCTACTTTCTAGACAAAACTAGTTCAGTCGAATTTGATCTTATTAAAAGTGAAATAAGGTACAGTTTGAAATAAAATAAAGGAAATGTTGGGGTAAGAATTAATAACTTCGACGCATAATAGATTGTAGGCTGCTGTAAATTGCTAAACTAAACTATAGATGTAAGATATTAATGAAAAACCCAAAGTAATGACCTTTAAACAGATTAGGTAGGTAATAAAATTAAATCATTTACATTTTTATAAAAACAACTAAGACATGTATTTTAGCGTGTACTTTGATAGTATAAGGAACCGAATTTGCTTCAGTCATTAAATGGTATCTGTAAATCTGAGATCTATTGTTCCTTTGTGAAGGACAGGGCACACGCTTCGCCCCCGGCCCTGTTCATAACAGTTTACATGTGAATAATTTGCAATAAGTATGCATAATTACAATTACATAATTATATCCGTCTGGAATAATATTCCTTTAACTCATTCCATGCCACCGACACGCCTGGCGTGTTCTTGCGAATTTCTATCACTACGCCTTGAACACGCGTTGAAATTTGTCGTTGTAGTAGAAGATCCGAACTAAGGTCGACCTTCATCGAGTTGATAAAATAGAACGAAACTTATTTTATTATGAATTAAGCATATTAGAAAACATATTAAAAATGGGTTGCCTAAAAAAATCCTGACTTACATCTCCTTTTTAATATGTATCCAACTTTTGCTCGTGTGTATTTCTTTGAAAAGGAATGAGGCGATAGGCTTTCTTAAATTATGACTTTTCCGGTGCTAATTTTTTTTCTTCCAAAAGAACTTACCCAAATCGGCCCAGTCAAATTCGCAAAATGCCGAGACCAAGCGAAATATAATTATCTCTGGACATTATTCACACAGCGCCATCTAGCCCCAAACTAAGCATTATCTTGTGCTATGGGTGCCAGACAACAGATAAACATTACTTATATATATTTTTTTTTTTTGTGAATACATACATATTATATGTAGAAACACCCAGACCGATACAGACATATTCATGCACACGAATGTTTATACCCTGCGGGGATCGAACCCGCGACCTCTGGTGTAATAGCCGACTTCTCGACCATTACAAAAAATGCCTCATCGAAATTTATCTTTATTTTATTATATATTATTTATATTAAATAGGTATTATTAGTTTGGTTAAGGTTTAATGTGTCTAATTTTAAGTCTAAAATACCAAAAATTATTAGAGATGTTTAAGGATAGTTGTACACTATTATCACTGGGTAAAGGACCTTGTGTGTTTTAAGTACCTACTTTCTACATTTGTGTAAAGTATTATTACTTATTTACTGAATTAAAGTCAGTCATAATAAGTACTTGTGTATTTTATTTTTAGGCTTGCCCTTTTTATCTTTTCATGCATGTATTAATTGTCACCATTCTTGTTGGCGAATATTATACCACTCCACTTAAATATTTTGTTATTGAGCCCCAGTAAGTACCTCGCCAACGCGCGTTATGGGTTCGCGCGTAAAGATTCGCGACAAATTCGCCTTCCTGGACCAGGCCTAAGTCTAACCTTCTCCAGTTGCCATTTACTTCCATACATGATAAACTTGATGAAATAAGTCGAAAAAAAATAATCACGCTGGGTGATCAGAACTCTGTTTGGAAAATAAAAAGCAGTTATAAAAAATACAGATTATAATATTGTAGTTTACATCTAAGCTGCAATATAGTATAGTAACACAAATAATGCACTGAAGATGCAGTGATAACGACAATAACGATTAGCTTCCTTCCGACAGTAACAAAATTTAATAATTCCCTATCAATGTGCGTAGAAAAATCATTTAGATACGCCAAAGATACATCGACCGTCATGTGTGGGTCTTGACGAGTCTGGTCGCGCTGGACGAGCTGGCTGTTGGTGGCGGAATACTCCCCTTACAGGATTACTATTAGATACAATATTCACTCATTAGGTACCGTTCACCATTAGATCTAGTGACACGATGTAATGAATATGCCCAGGCGCACAGCGCTCGTCTTGTTACCGAACAGACGCGAACATGTCACAATAATAACGAAATACACAATGATAGCACGTCCTGCTATTTCAGCAAATTAAATTGTTGGCCTCTATCTACTTTATAACTAGTTAATTATTGTTAACATTTCCTTTTCAATATTTACAGACAATTGTGGATATTCTATTTTTTACATTTATACCGGAAATTTTACAAATTAAAAAAAAGTGCATGATGGAGTAATTTCCTAATTTAAAAAATAATAAATACCATTGTTTTTTTTTATTTCAAAATAAATAGAGTATTCCTAGGAATCTGAATAAGAAATTATCTAGATAAATTTTCCTCGTGATAACTACGTCTCATATCAGTCAAATATTTACACAATTTGACAAATTATATTTATTTCGTTATCATATGAGTTTTGATAGGTACTATTATGTAATAGTAGTAATGTATGTAAATAGAAAGACTTAGTTTCTAATTATTATTTAACCGATTCCTGGCCCATAACGCGCTTAGGAAGGCCAATGACGCAACAAGCGCGTCATTAGAAAATTGTTAACACTCATTTATTTTATTTAAACAAAAATCCTTTTTATATCTAATTATAAAAATTAACACATTAGAGACACTCATTTAGTGGCCACTAGATTTTTTCGAAAAATTATATTATTAGGGGTCGTCAACCACATGGTAGGTAGGAAGGTATTAGGCTGGTTTTAGTCTCACGCGCACCGTCAGCGCTCACAGCTCAGCGCGTAGTTGGTCAGCGCTGACGACCGCGCGAGCGCCTCTGGCTTCAGTGAGCGTTTTAGTGTCGCGCGCACGGCGGTCAGCGCTGATAGCTACGCGTCATTCAAAAACGCTCCTACAAGTTCATAGATCTCGGCCATCAGCGCTGACGGTACGCGTGCCGTCAGCGTGAGACTAAAACCAGCCTTACTGTTTAAAATCCATAATTTATACAATAAAATTTAAAAAAATCATATTTTTTAATCATTTATTAGTAATTATCGGATACAAAAAATGATCACAATGATTATTCAGTTTTAACTATAGGTAATTATAACAATCAGTCACATAATCAGACTTATGACCGTATGTGGGCGTGGATTGGCATGTCAAATCTTTTTGTCATGCCAATCCACGCCCACATAGGGTCAATTCGATTTGATACAATCGATCGCGTCTTGCCGATTTGACGATAGGATGGATGGTGTATGGCCAGCATCATGGTAGAAATCTGTAACTTACCTTCTATCTCCTCTAAAACACGTAGATAGTCACTTTGAAATATGCTAAACAATAAAACCTAACCCACAGTAAGGAGGTCTCACGGTGTATTATAACTGCTGGAACTGCGTAAAATATTGTAATAACATTACCGGGGGTCAACGACGCGCTAGGTGCGTCATCATTTAGGAGGGCCGATGACGCGACTCGCGTGTCACTCATTTTTATACGGCCCGGGCGGACAGGCGCGGAAAAATTAAAGGGGCAAGGAATCGGTTAACATTAAAATGGATTAGCAATATTTATCTTGATAATTTTTTACCTATACATTGTTACAGTTACGCCAGTATCAGTCCGTAGGTAAATGAACGCTGCCACAACAATATGTACGTGATTACTATTAGAATAAAGTCAACTAATAAATTGCTTTACACCATCCACGGGTAAGTCCAATTATTTAATTTTCAATTTTGTTGTTATTTCAGTTTTATGCTGTTGAACATTAATTGGGTAATAGTGTAACATTCTTGATCATATACGAGTACTAAGTGATGTATTCTAAACTATTTATATTTAATTTATAAAAATGGTGAATCTCAAATGTTATATGGATGTACATTGCACAAGCATGTACATACAGACTTATAAGTCGCACTAACACTGATTTAGATAACAATCTTTGTCTTCAATATTTCATATTTTACTACTTTGCAATACCTGGAGAGAAATCAATATCGCATGGAAAATGCATATTACGATTTAGTGTACAATTTTGTGCAGAATTAACAGGTTACATTAGCAACTATAAATAATGCAAAACCATCCCCTTAAACTTTTGACTGAGATTTAATATTCAAACAATCAGTAAACATTACATACAACATCAGAGGTCATATCCTGGCTTGTAGAGTAACACTATCGAGACATGCAGCGTTGCCCGTCAGTTCGCATGTATCCTCTATGTAAAATCCAGTCAAGTGAATACGATACGTCCTTGTACAATTAACGTGTGGATGTAAGCAGGTCCGAGGACTCGTAAAGCCTTGTTCAACAAACCCTTAGATATTCACATGATCAAATATAACTACTTAACTATAAAAAATATTTAATAAACATTTATTTATTTATTTAATTGAATAAATACATAAGGGCACGGCGACGTGGCTTTACAAGTTAATGTTAGCATGAACTACTACGCGATACTCCGAGTACAGCGTAAACAACTAATTACTAACATAACAAAACAATATTGTTATATTGAGAATCAACACGCAATATTTACTATAGATAAAAAAATACTCGCTATTTCCGCTTCTTCGAAATTAGTGATAACTATGTTTAATAATAATTATCTGCTAGTGCACTCGGATGGGTAAGCAAGAATATGTGTTGCAGCACACAAGATAAACAATATTGTATAATTAGGCGCGGTTCTATGCCGTAGGAACATCTCCGAGTCTATCAGCGTTACATACAAGTTACCAACACTTGTCCTCCCGTTTCGTAAAAATATTCCATATCTCGAGGCGCAGGGTCAGTATCTCAGTTTCTGCCATGTCTTTCCTTATAATTTATTTTATCAGATATCTTAGATGCTATATCTTTCGTCAGTTTAGAATAACAGCGACATTGTTTAACAGATGCAATTGCCCTTGACAATGCAAATTTCTAAATTTATTAATCGTATCTCAGTAAGTGTTAAACCTCAGCACTGTTCATAACTGTTAACGAGAGAGCCTCATCTTATTTTAGTCACATACACGCTACGACCTCCGCCAATGTCAAACAAACGAACGAGTAGCGCATCTTAAGTTATCCTAGCCCGCCAAAAACTAAGCAGTAGCTAGTATTTTTTTACTCGATATAGTAATTTATATTTCGTCTAGTTTACAGTACAAAAACTACTATTTATTAACATAGCCTGCTATAATTATAAAGATTTTTGTTGTCTACATTAATACTGCCATAGATTTATCCTGCGAAAAATATTTTACATTAATCAGTAAGCAAACGAAAAAAATATTGTTTAACACGTTAACTGTCCAGCCAAAATATCGAAATTAGCTCCCACGTCCAATTCACTTTTTCATTTCTATGTACTGGAATACTTATCTTTTTACAACTTTAGATACATAAAGGCCATAAAAGTTAATACAGTACCCTTAGACCCCATTTTTTCCAATGACCCACATATATGTCATGGACGTACAAGCTAATAATTCTATGACACACTTGTGTGTCATGTGGACGTTAGATGTCAAAATTATGAAAAATGACGTTTTCCCGACATTCATTTGTTTTTTCCGACATTCATTTATTTTCCCGACATTCATTTGTTTTCCAGAATTTGCACAATTTTATTAAAATATGTCAAAAATGCAAATGCAATAGTGGTGGTCGGAACTAAACGACAAAATTGACATTGAGTTCTATTGTGTCCAGAAAATAAATGGATGGGACTGGTGTTACAAATTATTCTCAGTAGTTTCATCATGGAACTGTGAATGGTACTATTGTCAAGTCAACAATGAAACTATTTCCATTTATAATGGAACTAATGATAAAAATTCATCATTTATTTTTTTAAGGTGAAATTTTCAAAATAAAAAAAGTTCGATGGCTCATTGCTTTTTTATTTTACTTATAACTTTACGCATACGTCCATATACAATACTAGTATTTTTCTCTTATACCCACGAAGTAAGAACCCATTATGTATATAAAGTGCGGTGACCCACATGTATGGCACGGACGTCTCGTTCCCACCCAAAATGACCCACATGTGGGTCATGGACAGTCAACGTGTTTCTTCTCTATCTAATTACTTGTTACGGCACATGTACGGCAGTGAATAGTATAATTTCTTTGCTGAATGTGTAACATAAGTTAAACATAATGAGACATATGGACATTACAAACCCATTTGCAATCAGTAGTAAACGTAACATCAACATGTCATTACTTGTCACGAAGAACACCAACGCAGCCGTTTATCCGCCTAGTCCGATTAGTAGTTCGATCGTCGAACTGTTCGGACATTTTTTTTCCAAATAGTTCGACTGGAGGATCGAACTATTCGGAAACGCGTTTATTCCGCCTAAACGCAGCGGGGACTCGTCGGTCATGTTTCGTACTCAACCCAGGTTTCTTCCGAAAGCGCTCGGTCTTCAAAAACATACGATCAAAACATTTAATGAAACAACGAAAAAATTAATTTATTTTTCAATCAACTGATAGATAGATTGATAGATAAACAATTTATTAACTGCGATGGTAAACTTCTGCGGCAAAGATACATCAAATACAATTTAAAAATACACCACTGATTTGTATGTCTCTAAATCATAATACCAAACGGTACTTATATGTAAAGATAATATGAAACATTGAATGAACGCTAAAAAGTAACAAACTCAGCACTATAAACTGGGTTTTAAAAAAATCTTCACGTCAGAGCTACAATTTTTTTTAAACAATAGGTATGTACCTATTTGTGTTATAGTAATACAGCTTGTCGACCTCCGAACGCAATCAAATAGCAGGCTAAATCACTAAATCGCTAAGACCGACAACTACTTACGATTTATACACAAGTTTACATTACTACACGCGAGTGAAGACGCGCACTGGTGACATTGTTAACGACGCACAAGATACACAGCGACATGTTACCACTAAATGTTTCTTTTTACTTCGTATATGCTTTAGCCGCTTTATCTACACAAGTAAAAACTAGCCATTTGTATTTAGACGGGGTCAGGCTACACACTTCAAGTTGCCCCACATAGATTTCGAGTACATTTCTTGATCAGATCAACTTAACATAATGGTTAGCGCATTAACTTACATCACACGAGATTTTGGATTTTTCCCGACTGCCCCTGCCAAATCTGCCCCCAGTAGGGGCAGTCGAAACTTTTCTAGTTCTGTCTGCCCCTAGTGGGGGCGGAACCTAAACTAGTTCCGTCTGCCCCCAGTAGGGGCAGACGCGACTAAAAAGTTTCCACTGCCCCTACTGGGGGCAGATTTGGTAGGGGCAGTTGGGAATAATCCGAGATTTTAACGTAAAACATTGGTTAAATGCTTTTTATCATAACTAAACTAGGAGGAATTCCATATCATATTCGAAGTTTCCTCGTTTCCGTCTATTTCAGCACCACAGTTATCATCACGACCGTTTGCTTTGATCCACCACCAACCAACCAATTTACATTACGCTCTACTATTTGTGATGAATGCTCATTTCCTTCGTTAAATCATTATGATTGAAATATTTGACAATATATATATAAATCTGGTCAATTTTTATTTTGTATATAAAATTATACATGATAACTGTTATAAAACCGATAAAGTGTTTTTTAATTTTAACTTCTTAAAATCATTGCAAAATCCATAAAACAATACTTAATGTATGTGATTTTAAGAAATTTAGGGATACAAATATCAAACAAAGATTTAGATTGATTTTCTGGTTGTGTCATAAGATCGTAGGAGCATAAACTTATTACGGTCCTTAGGCCCTGCTTTCCGAATCCAATTTGGTAAAATCAGAAGTATATTAATAAATCGACGTTGCGGTTTACTTACGACATTAGTCAATAGCGACTCAATCAAGCATTATTTCATTTATTAAATACGCTGTACCTCATCTGAACAGATTTGACAGTGATACCAGCAACCACGGCCTAAAATGATCGAAATACTTTAAAAAAAATTCATTAATAAATGTCACCTTGTCGAAATTTTCCAAATCATGTCTTGATGAAGAATAAATTAAAGCTCCAAGAGGACAGCAGAATAGATTATCTTCAACATTACCTCTCTAATTTATGTATTCTTTTAATCGAGATAAGAAAAAATATTCATTATTTTATCTTGTCAAATTATCCTAGAATTAATTAGAAGCTTTATTACACATTCCTAATATTTTGCAAAACAACGTAACGCTTTGAAACGTTCTGCTAAGCTTAAGATCTCGCTCGTCAGTTCCGTCACTAAATGTGTAAGAAATTGAGTGGCTACTTTTTCCAGTAATACTCCAGTCAGGAACACAACGGCAACATTAGCATCAAATAATTGTCACGAGGTGTATTTATTCTACCAAATTCCGAAAGCAATTCATACCGAATTTGCAATTAGAAAAAATTATGAACGAGAATCTGCGGTTTAACATCTAAGACGTACTTTTTGACTGCTGTTACAATGAACAAAACGTTTACAACAAAATATTTATTTATAGTATATAAATACAAAGGTACATTTCTGTGATCGGCCGGAGCAGTGGTATTGGCGCTGAGATCGGACTGCTAGTGAATGTCGAGTTGATATTGTTCGAGAAACGACGGATGCATTTGGCAGAGATAAGACAGCCCACGATAGGTTTAGAGACATCTCGCCCGCCCAAAAACTGACATGGGAATCTCTGAAACATTATAGAACTCGCAAGGCCGTTAAATAATCCTTTATGTACTATTTTTATTTACATAAGCCCCGGTGTGTATTAATAATAGTAAGATCGAAGTACTGTTCATTTATCTGGATTCCTTTATATTCGTTAGATGAATAAATAATAAAACGTTGATGTTTATTTTGTTGGCAATCTAAATAATAAAAAATCAAAAAGATTATGTCAACATTACAACATGTTTTAAATAATGCTGTACCAAGATTTTTTTATTTTTATATTTTATTATTAAAATTCTATTACAATATGTACTTATTTATTCAATATTTGTTCTAAAATAGCAGGGTCCAACCCCTCACGAGACACTTTCAGCTTCACTGCCTGCAGAGGAACTCCAACTTGCACCATCTTCACGAACCTGTCATACTCAGGCCTTACTGGAGAAACTTCTGGTTCAATTTCTTGAGATTCTTCTGCCTTAGATTCTGATTCTACATTGGTTTCTGACAGTTTTGTATCTGGGACATCATCTTGTGGTTTTGCAGTTTCTTTTACAGAGTTTACTTCTGGTATTGATGATAACCTAGCCTCCAGCAACACCATGGCAGCTTCAACCTTCTCCAATTTCCTTTCAAACTGCATCAACTTCTGTTCACATCTCTTGACAAAATTATTCAGGAATTTCACAGTAGTGATTGCGAAGTGATTAACAAAGGCTAATGTACGTTTTTGCTGTAATGCTGCAACCGTGGATAAATCCTGATTTCCAATATCTCGCTGTAACATCGTTTCTGGCATTATGATTTATTTAGGCTGCCACTTAACTGTAACCTTAACTGGCAGATTGGCCATATTACCAGTGGGGTAGAGTAGTTATCCTCGGACGAGATGTCCCTTGGGAGGTGACAGTGTCCGTCATAGGAAGCCAAGCTAACCTAGCACCCGACGTCCCGAGCCACATAAATCTAATTCTAGTTTTAAAGAACACAATATTTACTAATGATTTACAAGTAAGCTGGAGCCTAAAGTGCAAACCGAAGCCGTGACCAGCCGATCCTGCCAATGCATCACATCGAATACATACTGTTCAATTGAGCTAGCAACGTAACGCTCGATAGTTTGATAAACATTTCAACGTATCGTATAGACCGACAAACTTATCTGTTCCGGTGGCCAAAATTGGAACTACGTGAATTGCAATGCAAAAACGATATTTAATGACAGTATTACAACGACAGTAGCGACGCCGCTACCGGAACAGATAAGTTTGTCGGTCTGTAAATCATCCACGTCTGATCAATCCTCAGTGTTTTGTCATTTGATATGTAAGTTTACTGTCAATTTAATAAACGATTGTGTATAACTGAAGTGACACGATTTAAATGCTTGTAACGAATGAAGGTAGCGGTATAGTCCCGGCGGATGAGAAAGAGTTCCGGGAACACTGCTTATGATCCGAACTTGAATTTCGTTGGAACTTGCGCCGGCACCGTGAACGAGTAACCTGAAAAGTAATAAGCACTAATTAAGAAGAAGTTGAGTAAATTTTTAAGATCACCGAATGGCTTTTTTATTTATTACATTTTAGTAAAGCCTGACCAAGAAAATAAAAAACCTGCTCTGGAGGCGCCACATTAGTTATGGTTATAGCAACACTTGGTCGCTATGGTTATACTCACAAATAAATCAATCTCCAATAGTAACAAGGCACGGTTGACAATTGATATCACACTCTGACAGACAGCAATAATGAATGACATCTTATTGTTTTTTATTTGATTGTTGCCACTTGAAGAAATTAGTTTCAATATTTTTTCGCAATATGGCGAGGTTTTTTATTTTAATGGCCGGGCTATAGGAGAACCGCAAGAATATTACAGATCGTTCACGATAAGAAGTCATCTAGCCGCTATATTGGTACTATTGTTTTTCAATACTTTCAATCTGTTTTTTTGACAGATTTACAAAGCGTAGGCAATGCTGCCAATATAACGGCTAGGGGACTTCTTATCGTAAACGAAGTGTAGTGTAGTGCCTACTGGGGACGTAGCCAAAGTGGTTATTGCAAGTGTGATTGCGTGTGTGTGAGGCCTATTGTCCACGTAAACCGCACGTCATGCGCACGCTTTCGTCAATTGACGATTACAAGACGAATGCTTGCATTTTGCGTAGAAACCTTCAATACTGTGTCCACGCTGCCGCGCCGCACCGCATGACGAACGCACGACGCGACGTGCCGCAGCTTGGACACAGTATTGAAGGTTTCTACGCAAAATGCAAGCATTCGTCTTGTAATCGTCAATAGGCTAGTTGACAAAATTTGGAAATTCGTTTAAAACTATAGTTTAGTATCTATTTTACCCCAAAAATATATTATTTTTAGAAAAATAGGCCTTTTTCATAAGTATTTTGCTTTTTTAGAAATAAACTTAAAATTAACTTTGGAAAGGCCAAGACTGTCATGGCGTCTTGAATGACGTCTATCCTCGCGAAACAATCGAGTTTGTTGATGTCAGTCGACGAGATCATTATACAGCTGCAACCGGTGTTTTGCGAGGACTGACGTCACGCTTCTCTGATTGTTGTTTAATGTCACGTGATTAAATAAGTAATTTTGCCGATTTTAATTTCCAAAAATATTTGTAATCTTATATTATTTTAGTAAAAAAGTTGTTTTTTTGTTTACTACATATCATGATTAATCATTAGAAACTCTAAGCCATCCGATTCATTCTTAGTGGAAACAAGCCTATTGACGAAAGCGTGCGCATGACGTGCGGTTTACGTGGACAATAGGCCTTAGTGTGTGTGGCTGCGTCTCACCTCCGCTCTGCTCGATGCGCTTGCTGTCCTGCTGCGCCTTGCGCTGGTCGGCCAGCACGAACACGGCCTTCAGCTGTTTCTGCTGCTCCTCGTTCAGGACGCTCGTCAGCGCGTGGTACAGACCCGGCTCGCTCGTCGATATCGCTGCACAACGCAACATCAATATAAGAAAAACATTCTATACAATTTATCCGTATAAATAATTTATCGTATTCCGTATTGTCGGTGATCAAGAGGTGACTAAGACCCTAGAACCTCTTCAGCTACGTAGAGACGTTGCCAGTCTTAGTGTTCTCTACCGTCTCTATAATGGGGAATCAAATCAAATCAAAATAATTTATTTGCCTTAAATAGGGTATTCACATTGGTGGTACATAATATTTATACAGGTTCTTATGCCTATTTAGCTTCTTTAGAAAGCATGCAAATGTAATATTATTATCTATACTACTTATTAAAAAAACTCAACAAATTCTGCCTTTGTAGGCTTATGCACTTATATAATACAAAATAGTTATTAATACAATTTTAATTATACACGAATGCTCTGAAGAGTTATTCCAACTCATCCCGTCTTCCCCTTTGCACTCCCGAACAACACGCGCCGGACTGCGTTGCCATCACCATACCATCCAGACACTGGTGGCCCGTACCAAGAGGTATAGTTCCTCTTTTTTACCCCGTGCCATTAAGTCATGGAATGCCCTTCCGGCTCACGTGTTTCCTTCCTCCTATAATCCTGGGCTTTTCAGGCGGGGCGTGAAGCGGCATCTATGCAGGCCTTCAGGGTGAGGGTGACTGGCTCAATGGGTACTATGATCTATTGAGCCAGTCAACCTTATATTTGGACCTCACTCCCGCTTACCATCAGGTGGAGTGAGATCATACTGACTGCTTCCATATAAAAAAAAAATATAGATTCCCATACTATGGGCGGGTCAATCTCTACAAGGCACCGGTTTATCTTCTTCAAGTGTGAATAGGATACTGTCAGTTAAGTGGGTAGTGGGACGCCTTAGTCCCGAATTCGAACACAGATTGTCCCGAATCCGATAGATATAAAAAATTTTGTTTGTCCTTATTTCACGTCGCAACAAAGCAACGGATCAAGGTGATTTTTTGATAGTTTGAGAGCACGAAAGTGACACAGGCCAGCCCCCCTAGATGACGTTTGTTATAGCTCAATTTGCGATAGCGAATGTCAAATCCCATACTTTCACCACGTGACTTTTCTATGGCATCTGTCAAATTCATACAATTTAAAGTTAGCGAATTTCGCTATCGCTGTCAAAATGTTACTTTGTCTAGGCCCCCAGGCCTTTATAAATTAGAATAATAATATCCTTCCTTTGAGCAAAGCCGCGGGCGGTAAGCCTACATTATAATTTGGCCGCTTCGTTGGTCATGCATGCAGTTTAGGTATCTTCCGAGCATAATTTGCCGGTAGAATTCAGGTTTGTGATCACCAATCAGCACTAAGCAAGCGCAGTAATTAAACCAGTACCTTTTATTAATAGTGTAGGGAAACAATAATGTATTTTGCTTACATCCATTGAACTACAATTACTAGCGTATAGAACCGATAAAAAAAAATTACGCGATGCTTTGTTGCCGTTACCATGGTTACGGCAACAACTCATTCAAGATCTATGAGATAGGCATTTCGAACAAAACGCGTAAGCGCCATGCAAAGCAAGGCGCTTACGTTTTGGTCGCCAGAAAAATATACTCTGCAAGCAATCTAGCGCTGCAAGTTTAATAGTTTGGTTAGACGACATCCGCTGTAGCAAATACATTAGTCAGTTCAGTCATCATTTTGCGACACATTTTTTGTTCCGTATAGCCTCTCTATACGTAGTACTTGTAACTCAATGCTTACATCGCAGTATGAGCGCCAGCGAGAATCGTGGCTAGCATCGCCAGTCGTTCCCCGTCACGCTCCTTGCTAGCTCGTATCCCACTCGTAAACCATAATTATGTATTCGTAAATATCAGTGTTAAATTCAGTTTGTAATATTATTGACTACAATACAATCATTAGTGAACTTCGGACTTTTATTTATCTGCACCTTCTGATAGTCAAGCCATAGTATAATAATGAGTACTGCGCCTTCCACCCGCGATCAGTTACCTTACAGTTACCGACTGTCAAGGACGAGGCGAAATCAAAAACGCTGTTCACGCCTTTTTGCTCTAACCTCCGCGCCGCCCAGAAGAATCGAATTTTAAGACGTTGTCACGTCAAAAATAAAAATAGGTATTGTCACCGCGTGCGTTCCTGGCAAAATGGTGCCAACCCTAGTATGTCTTATCGCACTCACACAAGCATGGTACGCGTTCACCTGCACGAGCTATGACTGTGTGCGGTAGAACGCGTTTCTTTCATCCATTTTGTCGCGATTGTCTGAGGTGTGGTCAGGCTACGTACGTTGGTATAGTCAAGTAAATAATACCCAACTACGTACAATAGAATGACTGAAGCTTTAACCCTGCAGTGGTTACATACCTGATAGTGTGTTCTTAAATTTGATATATTCGTCTATAGGACAGTCCTTCTCGTCTAAAGGTGTTGTGTAGCATTCTATGGCTGTCTCGTCGGGCTCGAAGTCTTCATCATCCTGACAGGAATAACGAGATAGTTTATATTAATAACTAAAGTCAAAGTACAGCATTAATAAGTATAGCTGTAGCATTTACATTTTAAATTCATTAATGGGTAAAAATCAAAATAATTGTACCTAGAGTCAAAATTTTTGTCCAACACCTTCATTGCGTAATTGTGAGAAAGATTTCAATTCTGAACTGTTTTATGAATATTTTTCCAGCAGCTTGGTTTACTTATTATAACTTAAGCTTATAATTTTGTTATTTAATCAAATAGTTATGGAATATGAGCTAAGAAAACAAACTATTATTTTTTCATCTCATACAAAATAAGGATGTCCATTTGCTACCTTTGTCTAGAAAAATGTGAACAACTCTTTCGTAAATACACGTACAGGCAAATTATGAACTTTGATCTTTAGATTAAAGGACAGACTAACCGTGACTTGCGTTGAGGTCGTATTCAGCTTATTGTTTGTTTTTTTACATTGATTTAAAGAGATGTCCAAGGTTTTGTAACATGTGAGTAACAATGCGTGAGTAACGGTATTTGGGACTTTAAAATCGCAATAACTACCGTTGAAATGTTTTTTTCGGTTCTGGCATTCCCGGACTTCCATTTGGTGTTAAAAAATAAACAAAACGCCTGTCTTTGCCAGAGTTACATGAGGTTATGTAAATGAGGTCGTAAAATTAACATCGAAAACCTGTGAAAAACGACAGGATTATAATATGTAAGGTAAGTGAAGTTGTATATTAATATAAGTGTATTCGAAAGAACTAATTGTTGTGATTGTAAAATGGCAATTACATTGTTTGCAGGCTTTGTGGTTATGATGTTATGTTTACTGAGATGTAGTAAAACATCAAAATTTACTTACATGTGAATAACGTTACATGGTAAAGACTCGTCCACATTGGGGTTCGTTATTCACAATTTCGTTACTCAAAATGTTCGTTTTTAATCAACTTCAAAAAAAAGGAGGAGGTTTTCAATTCGACTGTATTTTTTTTTCTGTTTGTTACCTCATAACTTTTTACTGGGTGGACCAATTTCGATGATTCTTTTTTTATTTGAAAGCTAGTGCCTGCCGTGTCGTCTCATTTCAATCCCGGAAAAAGGGGAGCAATGAAAGGGGTGGAAATAGGGGATGAAAGTTTGTTTGAAATCGTCATTTACAGGGATAAAACCGTAAAATTTAGGTACGCCTAAACGGTTTTGGATGTTTGGCACTTAACTTATGACTTTTTTTTTCCTTGTCCATGGTTCTCTACGGTCCACGCAGACGAAGTCGCGGGCAGCCACTAGTTTTAATACGATGGGAGAATATTATCTTGTGAGAATTTACCTTTATGTTACATGTGAGTGACGTTACATGTGAGTTATGGTACAATTAATTTGAAAACAACCCTAATAGGATCCGAGGATAGATCAGCGTGACGGCCATTTGGAGAGGCCCGCGGGTGAAACCGCGGGCGGAAAACTAGTTGGCAATAAAGGCTTTCAATTTCAATGTCCAGCAGTGGACTATTACAGGCTGATGATGACGATAATGTATGTTATGATGCACTCACGTCGTCGCTCTCGTCAAAGTCGTCGGTCTTGGTCATGGTGACGCCCTGCGCCGCGCTGTTCTTCATGGTCATGCGCGCCAGGTTCTCCAGGTATTCGCTGTTCATGTCGTCTAGGTCGTCCTCGTCACTCGACAGCACCTCTGCAACACACAAACATTAAACAAATGTTCTTTTTGATATAGTTCCAACAGATGTGCAGCGGTCAAATTTTGACCCCCTCCGTAGAACAGTGTCTAAGCCGCTCGGGTACAAAACATTTGTGATGGGCTTGATTCCAGCCTCTTGTCTGGTAGGTAGAAGGCCGGCTACCATAAGAGTAATCTACCGCCATAACAGCTTTGGCTGTGTTGTAACACAGCAGCAGTAATGAATCGGAAGCCAGTACACTTAAAACTAAAGGATCCTATATAGTGACAGCACATACTAAGAGTTACGCTTCCTAGCTGGAAATGTCTTTCCTGGAAATTCCTTTCATGTTATGGCTATTGGGCTTTGGAATGCTCTCCCCGAAAACATTAGACAAGCTCCGAGTCAGATGGCATTTAAATTCCTACTCCATAAACATTTTCTCCTGAAGTCCTCTACATCGTCGCTCACCTGTCCCAGTCGTTAGCCGTATGTACTGTGTATATATTTTATATATTTATATTATGTAATATGTATGTATATTTATGTAATTTTATATTATGTATTTATTTATGATATATTATTTCGTTTATTTCTGTTGTTTTTATCTTCAAATTTTATGTTTATTGGCACTACCCAAGGGCCTGACATGATTTGATAGAGTGAGATAGTCTTATTGAGATTCCTATAAGAGAAAACAAATAAGAGTGCCATGTTTTTATCTCTATCACCGACCGGACTTTTTTTCATGGTCAGGTTATAGGCCAATTGTCAAAATAGAGGCAAAACAAACAAATGGGATATGTCAAGTGCACAAAAAATTAAGAATTTGTGGATTAATACCTAATTTATTCATAAGATTTATAAAAAACCGAATGTGTAGTGTTTGTGCCTAGCATACATAATGGGAGGGTGTTCAATATTTGGCTGCAAAAGCAACAATCAAAGAAAAGAAGCGGGTGTTACATTTCATACGTAAGTACACTGTTTTATATATTTTGATCACGTATTTCTTTCTCAAATCTCACAGGAACCCAGTTTCTGAGCTAAATCATTAGTTATATCATGAAAAACTTGAGAAATAGGAAATATCTAAGAAATATTAGTAAATATAACCTCTGAAACATTTGACATGTAAACCGGTAAAATTACGTATTACATATTTACGATAGAAGCCAGCTTAGCATTGACGTCTACTTAAATTAGTAGATTTATAACACTTTCTAATTCGATTTCCGGATGCCTACCATACAGAAAAATTACCCCAAAAATTACCCCATATTTCAGGGAATTTTAAGCGATTTGATGTTTCCAGATTTCCGACGGATGATATAACTCGTGAGAAATGGATAGAAGCAACTGGAAAAAAGAATTGGGTACCACCACAGAGATGTATTGGACTAGAGCCCGCCAGTGTAGCTACTTCGCGTGCCCAGCTTCAGTCCATCGTACTGAATGTGCCGATTCTTAGCTTTAGTCCCGCGCGACCGTTCCCCTTGTTAGACGTCAGACGAAATAGCAAAAAATGACGATTTGTGCTATTTTAAGCTGCAAAAACAATACCAAAAAGATTACTCCACAAAACAAAGATGTTTCCTTTCATCGGTAAGTCATTTTGTTATCTGAATACGCGTAATTTATTTTAAAATGAATTATTTATCAATTTTGAGAAAACAATTATGTAAATAATGCTTAAGCCGCGTGAATCGCAATTTCGTAATACATTGCGTATTTTATACTGGCCTTCCAATTGTATTGCGTGCTTTATAAGCAATGAATATCAAACAAGGCGGTACTTTCGCATATCGTTTAAGTTTCGTGGCACAGGCGTTTTTAGTCAAATACAGTGTTTAGTGATGTTCGTTCTATGCAACATACACATAATGTATTAAAATCGATTAAAGGTACCTAGTCGATTTTGGAAGCAGGAATGATAATAGGCTATTTGACAATGTGAAAAATAAAATCAAGCATAAAGTGACAATTAGGTTACATTAGGTACTGTCAACCGGCGTACAAATTAAGAAGAGTTTAAAAATGGATATTTATTAACATTAGTTAAAAATAATAATTTATTTATTTATAAACTAGCCTTCCGCCCGCGGCTTCGCCCGCGTGAACAGTAGTAGTGTATAGGACGTTATCCCGCGGGAATATCTTGTAAATTGTAGCCTACGTGTTATCCTTATGTATAAGCTATATTATTGTAAAGTTTCATTAAAATCAATTAGTAGTTTTTACGTGAAAGAATAACAAAAGTTCATCCATCCGCTCCCCGGCCAGTACCGCCGCAATCGCTATGTCCCTGCATTTTAAATCTGTAATATCTTCGAAACTATTCATTTAAATTACATGATGTAAAGGGCCATATTGATCTATATTACATGCACAATTTATTTATGGTACTTTATTGGATAAGGATTAATACTGTATTGCTTAAAATCACTTTTTCGTAAATAAGCCATTATTTTATCGTAATAAGTAAAGGAAAATGGTTATTGTGGGTTATCCCTAAGAGATAGACATATACCATCGCGGACTTTTTTGTAAAACTTTTTAAGGTGTACAATAGTGTAGTACATTATTTTGATCTATCTCGTAGGGTTCAGCCAGCGTTTGCAATGTAAGCGCAAAAAAATGCGATTATTTACGACCTTAAATTAAAAACCTCTAAAATCATCAGTGTTTCTCTACTATATTATGCATGTTTTATACATATAAACTTTCCTCTTGAATCACTCTATCCATTTAAAAAAACCGCATCAAAATCCGTAGCGTAGTTTTAAAGATCTAAGCATACATAGGGACAGACAGACAGGAAGCGACTTTGTGTTTTATATTATGTAGTGATTTTTATAATCGAATCGAGAATCGAGACGAAGTGGGCGTGTCCCTACTTCTCATCACTAAATCGCGCTCGTTACGTCACAGTAGGTACAAAAAATATGGCACGGTCGGTTCTCATACAAATTGACGTACTTGCGGGGTCTATTTTAATCTCTGGTCTGTGGGTACCACATAATAATTTGTTCTAAACATTTTGATAAAAGAAATGTTTCCGTAAAACAGACTTCAAACTTATAGCATCCCCCTTTGCCTGCCTCGGGGGTTTAAAATGTCTTATGAAAAAAATTGTAATAGTAGTTATAATATGTAAGTTTTCAATAAAGAAATTACCTGTTTTTAATTAAAGTTTATCATTTTATTCCAATAACCACACAATCTCATATCAAATCCTTGAGTGAAACCCTATTTGATCTGATATTGATCGACAATTAATTCGTAATTGTAAACTATATTTTTGATAGTTTTTCGTAACTATCAAAAATTCAATATAGTTTATCACAAAAATAGTGGTCGATCGGATTTTCGCGCTTTCGCTTGCGATACTATTAGCGAGTCAAAATATTGACTTTCACTCACTACGGAATTCGAATACTGCAACGTTTCTGACTACATTTGATGGTAAAATTTTGCGTTCATGGCAGCCCCATATTTTGACGTCATAATATGTCTATCTCTTACACCCGGTCGCTTGGTGGCATATCTATAAAAAATATACTAAATCTATGGCACTACCCACTGTTTCTTTCTGCTTGGCCTAAAGGTTGACTGGGAGAGAATGCCATGAGGCACTAAGTCCGCCTTTTGTACTTGATTTGTGCAATGAAGCTTAAATAAATAAATAAATAAAATGTTTGAATCCGTCTTGAATCCGTCGAACAGCACCAGGCAGGGCGGGATCAGCTTGGCACTGTCTCCAGCAGAGGACAGTGGTAACCAACCTTCGTCTTCATCATCATCGTCGCCGTCGGACGAGGAGTGGTCGAACAGCACCAGGCAGGACGGTATGAGCTTCAGCACAGGACAGTGATAGGTGGATGACGGTGAGTGCACCAACCTTCGTCTTCATCATCATCGTCGCCGTCGGACGAGGAGTCGTCGTCGACCTCGGCGCGCGCCTCGTACGCGCGCTTGAGGCCGTCGAACAGCACCAGGCAGGAGGGGATGAGCTTCGGCACCACCTCCTCCAGGTTCGGCCGCTGCGGACCCATCTCCAGCAGCGTGCAGATGCCGAGCACGCAGAGTTTTCTGTCGTGAAGCCTGAAGGAGGAAAATGAACTATAATAAGCTGGCTTATGAACAACTTAACATACCTATAAACAAATATTCTTGGACATTCACACAGCGTCGTTCAGCCCCAAACTAAGCATACAGCAGCAAGCAGTTTATACTATGGGTGCTAGACAATGGATAATTAATATTCCAAAGTTATTTTTAAATACCTGTGTACATAAAATTGGATGTTTATACAAAAAAAAAACATAGAATGTCAGAATTAATTAGAATAAAAAATCAGAGGAGACTGCAATGCAATATGCTGGAGGCGACTTTCTTTCTATTCAAGTTTGTTTTAAGTATAATAAAATTTAAAATGTACTTATTGATTAACACTTACCCCATAAAGCAGTCGGTGTCGTGTATCCACTGCTTGATGAAGTGCTGCGTGATGGACGCGTTGGGCACGGACTCCTGCAGCTTGTCCAGGATCGTGAACAGCAGGTGCGGGTTGCAGTACAGGATGGCGATCAGGACCTGCGCAAACGACAACTATCAAGTACTTTGTCACATACTGACGTAAGCGTAAGAACTAAGATGGATTACGCACCACGATTCAAATTGTAATGTTATTTAACTGAGCTATTCTAAACGTTCCAAAGAATGTAAGCTAATGGGAACTATAGGGGAACTGTAGTTATAATGCTATGTAAATAACATTACAAAATGGACAATATGGCAAGGGGCATGGAGAAAGCCTTCGTGGTGCAGTGGCTTGTAGATTGCACTTTAAAGAATGGACTGGAAAAGGGCTTACTTGCATAACGCGCGCTTGCAGGCAGCGGCCGACAATCCGTTTTGCATTTCCCGGTGTCGGAATGTAAAGTAATAAGGACTGACCTGCAACAACATGGTCCGGAGCTCCGAGGTCTTGACCTTCCTGGTGAGCCGGTTCAGCACGAGCTCCACGAAGGACGGCAGGCAGTTGTCGATCTTGCCCGAGCACTGCAGCACCATCACCTCCAACAACTTCGCCGCGATGATCTCGGACTCGTCCTCCGCGTCCGAGTTCAGCACCTGCCGTACAGATTGGCATTCATCATCATCCTCATCAGCCTGTAACAGTCCATTGTTGGACATAGGCCTCTCCAAATGCTCGCCACGCTGATTATTCATTTGAACTCAATCACTCAACTCAATCCAAAAATGTTGTAAATAACATTCGCATACAATGATGAACACAGATCGATCTGTGCGCAAGTGTAAAGCTTAAGCAACAATAAAGGTACGAAAATAATAAAATGAATGCATAGTAAAAAGTATAACAACATATTCGCAAAAATATTATCACAAGGAAGTTTGTCCTGCCTGGGATTTGTACCTTAGCGATAAAGCGGGGTCACAAAATAGGCTGATGCGCAATATACCCAGTGGCTATTAACTACAAAAGTTGCTTTTTTTAATATATAAAAGACACTAAAGTCCTAAAGTTACATAAATAAAGTCAAAACAGTATATTAAGTCCATGCATAGATATTGAAATCTGAATTCAAATTCTTAAATAGCTGCATAGGCAGGCAGCATTGATAAGTAGCTCACACAGCAATCGCTTTTGCTGTTTCAATAATTTAGACATACCTATAAATCATTTCAAAATACACAAGCTTTCAAATAAAACACAAACACAAGAATACATAATTTGTGAAATGATGGCTGGTTATTTTTTAATTTTATATCTAATGATTATGTATTTTAATTGTATTTCTGCATTTTTATTATTTATTATTTTTATCTGTTATTTTCAAACACAATGATTGTTAATGAATAAATGACTTGAATTTAATTGAATTGGTAGGACAAAATAAAACGCACAGCTCATTATAATTAGTACAAGGACTTATTAAGATCAGAATTTATTGCGTAAAAAAGTTCTGTTAGATTAGTAGTTACATATTAGTGACACGTTTTACGTCGTCTGCTTCGAGTAGTTACATCAGATGTACATAGCACACAGGCGTCGCAAGTGATAAATGATGCATTCGCGCTAGCTCCTGTATATGACTTGCTTGTCCCGGATGACCTATGCTGATATCGGGCCCATGCAAAACACCGTCTTACGGGACTCTGGAATAATTGAGCTTCAATGCTGGTTTATCATCCCGTTGGCAATTCAGAGCGTTACATATTAAAACTCGATCGCTTAAACGACTTCAACAGGAGACGATATAAATAACTCCCTTGTGAATAAATGCAACTATAATGTACTACGAACAAGTAAGTACCCATAACCCCTTGCTTATTATTAGAAACCAAAGCAAAGGTGCTTTTATTCCATAGCACACGCGATTGTACTCGGCTTTGTTGTCCCATTTTAGACTTTCGTCTGATGAAATGGAGATGACATTTCGCTTGCCTGGACTTTATCGCGTTTTGAACTATACAAGATACATCTAGACGAGCCATTCGGTGTACTGGTCGAGAAGTCGGCTATTACACCAGAGGTCGCGGGTTCGATCCCCGCACGGTACAAACATTTGTGTGCATGAACATGTCTGTTTGTATCGGTCTGGGTGTTTCTACGTATAATAATGTATTTACAAAAAAAAAAATTATGTAATGTTTATCCGATGTCTGGCACCCATAGCACAAGCTAATGCTTTGTTTGGGGCTAGATGGCGCTGTATAATTAATGTCCAGAGATATATTTATTTATACATCTAGTATATTTTTAGCGAAGATGAGTTGCGGAAACAGGTGATTTATAACGACAATAAAATCTTATGAAAACGCAGTTATATGCCTACTATACTAATAATATGTATAAATGCGTAAGTTAGTCGTGTCTATCCCTTATGCTTTTACGCCTAACCAATAAACCGATTTTGATGAAAATTTGTACAGATATAGACTAGATCTTGGAAAAGGTCAACGGGATTATGCTCAGGTTCAATGTGACAACAAAAATAGAAGTGATTTTGTCCTTCTTTATCGTTCGTTGTAAAGGAGCAATGGATTGACGACATTTTTAGTTCAGGAGCTAGAGATTTAGTAAACATTAATTCTTGAGCAATGTTTACCTATATAACAAAGGATTGTCGAAAGCTCAAGGCGCTCATAAACATACTTCTTAAACCTACATTACCCCACGCGTGGGAATTTAAGTAAAGTCAAACCCATGTAAGAGGCAAGTGCAAAACATCAAAATTTGTGTGGTTACCCTGCATTGCAGTCTGTCTCATCAATCAAATATTTATAATGTAATTTAGAAATAGGTATCTTGGATCAATAGTAGCATTGGATGACACACCTCACACACACACAATAATCTTATTAATTATATACAAACGTTCGCAACTGCTCGAGTGGTACCCTCGTAGTATCAAAAAAATGTTAGCTTACAATACAAATAAAAATGATGATTGAAAATAACTTACAGCTTTAGCCATGTTGAAGACAGCCAGAATGTGATTCTCGTTGGACAGGAAGGCGTTCGTGTCTACGGTGATGTAGTTGTGGAGAACTGGCATCATGTCGGGGAAGTAGTCAAACCCTTCCTTCTCAAACACTTGGTACAGCAGCTCGAGGACCTTCCACATGTCCTCCGATATCGACTTTGTGGTCAAATTGCATAACAGTGTCATGGCTTCTTCGTAATATTCTGTAACAAACAATTCATTGATATTCTGTTCCATAACAAAAATAAACACAAAACACGGCATAGTCCACACAAGAAATTATTAGTTCTATTTGTATGTAGTACTTTTATTTGATGAAGACTAGCAGTTTTATCGAAAGGCAAACAAAATAGCAAATGACTCTTACCGATAATATTGTGATGCAATATGTGGCCGACGACACGCAAGACAGTTTTCTCCAGCTGCGCCATAATCTCAGGGTTGTCCTCCATAACATTGAGGACCGTCTCCATCGTGTTGAGCAGGCCCATGGCGGTGATGGCCTTCTCGTCGGTGCCCGAGTCCGTCTCGATGACTTTACTGAACGTGGTCGCCAGGTGGTCCGTGATCTCGAACGCCATCGACATCAGCTGCTCCGTGTACAGCGGAACTATCTTCTGGAGCACGTTCGCAATGTTGTCGTTCTCCGTCTCCCGGATAACCTTCAACAACTCTGTAGTCACCGCCTTCACTTGTGGCTCCAGCAGCTTGTGGACTTTCTCCTGAGACGTCAGGAGCATCTGCAGGGCGATAGCGGCCTCCACCTTCACCGGCAGCTCGATATCGTTCAGCAGAGCGTTCACTGTCAGATTGACTGCTTCCATCAAGACCATTTCATCCTTGAAACGAATGCAGGCGAAACAGTGGAGGACCCAGCAGGCCCTAGCGCGCATGTAGCCGAGGGGACTGTGGAACTCGGGGATGACGAACTGCGCAAGCAGAGGGTCTATCTCCTCGTTGTAGAACTTCTTCTTGACCAGCACGTCGATGAGCGTGCCGATCATGTGCAACGCGCCGTCGCGCTGCCGCGGGCCGTACTCTCCGTTCTGGCTCCGCAGCACTTGCAGGCACAGGTGCATCGTGCGCTCCAGCATGTCTTTGCGCTTCTTACAGCAAGATATCAGCAGAGTCTGCGCCGCCGTCACAGGCGATACGAAGTCCTCGAATATATCTGGGGAAACGAGGACAACTTGAGCATTCAGATCTCGAGTCGCTACTAATAACACGCCATGTAAGTGAGAGTATATAAAGGCTGGGTGCATTGAAGACAAATCTGGCACGTCATTTCCGTCTAATCGAATATGAATGGGTTTTGTGTTGTAAATGCGAATGAATAAATGCAACGTGTTATAATGCGGCGAGGTGCAGCGTTTGTGCACTTACCGAACTTGATGCGTATGTACTCGTGGGGGTCGGTGTTCCACAGCTCCTCGTCGGCCTCCGAGTACGACATGAGCGGGAACAGCACGTCCTGCACGATCGCGAACATGTGCGGCTTGAGCAGCTTCCACGAGTGCGCGTGGCTCACGCTGCAAACACAAAACAATATTAATCCAACTATACCCTATCAAACTAACAAAATGTTTACTTCAAAGACTAGAATATCTAAAGCTTGATTCTATCATTCATTTCGGCTACTCCTCGACATCCCTATAGCGAAAAGTAGACTGCTTGCAGAAGAGCAGGAAATCAAACATATGAGGCTTCACCCAACATTGGGTTTCAGGCTCGGGAAATAGAGCTCAAATTTAATTGATTCCCGATTGTTCAGCATAAACTATAAATGATTCATGTGATGTCAAACACTTTCGAGATGGTTTGGTGACGCTCAAGGGATGTGCATTTAATATTGAGTGCAATCCGGATGAATGGTTTATCAATACTGATGTTTGTAGATTTTTTCAGTTATAGAAAAACATTTGTCAATCACTTACCATTGGTCAATGTAGCTAATTGTCTGCTGTAGCACTCTCGGTGATACATAGATCTTGTTCCTGTATTGATCGAGTATCCGTAGCAGCACTTCTAGTATTCCCCCGGTGAATGTGGTCAAGTACCATTCAGCAAATTGAACATACTCCTCGCGAGCGTTTACTGGGCTTCCATATCTAGCAACAAAGTTTTATATGTACAGTTTTACAGTATCTTGTCAGCCACATGACAAATAAAATAAAAAAGAAAGATAAAAATAAAATTAAAAATATTGAAAAAAGAAATACAACTTTAATTTTTTATACAAAGTGGTCTTGTTTCACCTCTGTTAGATATCTTAGATGTCTCTTTCATCAGGTAAACAAAAAAAGACTTTCGAAGATGACGTGATTGATATCTCACAGATAAATTATCAAGAACATGATGAAACTGACCCTTATTAAACTAGGTAGACATATTGTAAATTATTGTGTATCTATTGAATTTGCCATAATTGTATCGTAAATATTTTTCTTTCAGTATTTGTAAGGAGTGATTTACTTGAGACTTGCTAGAATTTTGGCTGAATAGTGATATTAAACATTTGTGTTTAGTCATTTCAGCAATCAAAATGTGATAACATTTGTTCAAGGCAGAAACTACTGGAAGTCAAAAATTTTAATGATATTCTTGTACAAAAATTTTACTTTCTTCATATAATGCATATGTCGTGGCCATATCGTTGAATTGCTCACTTCATGAAATGCTCGACCATTTCGTGAAATGGTTGCATTTCATGATGTGGCCAACTCAATTTGGCCAGATCGTTAAATCGTCTACGTTTCACGATTTTGTCATCCACGTTTGGCCGGATCGTGAAAAAACAAAGTTGTCGCAAATATTTCAGAATGAAAAAAACCTATCGGAGGCGGAAATCGACTCGGATGGATATAGGTTAGAAGGCTAAGGCGGGAGCAGATGCTCCCGCCTTAGCCTTCGTGGTTATTTTTTTTATAAACTTGAAAGAAATTTTTAATTTTACTCAAAAATTGATGATGTCAAATATTACAGTGAAAACATTAAAAATAAAAAGTGTCAATTCAGCCACTGTGTCCGAATATAACGTGTCCAAATCTTCAATCAAACATGTCAAGTTACATTGATTTTTACTTTAGTAATTCCGTCCGCGGCTCAGAACATATTATGGTCCGCGGCCGCCATCTTTTACACATAAACAAAGCGCTTTCAGCGCCTCTACCGGCACTTAATGTAACTATTTTACGATATTATCAAAATAATCTTGACCACATCATGAAGTAGTCGCCCGTATAGCTGCCCAAATCGAGAAACGATTTTCAATCATCGATCTGACCAAACCACATCATGATGTGGCCAATATACAGTTGAACATTTCACGAAATGCAACCATTTCACGAAATGGTCGAGCATTTCATGAAATTATCAATTCTACGATATGGCTACGACACATACATGAAGAAATATTTATGTAACTGTACTTATTATAATCAATTAATAATAAGTAAAGTTACATAAATAACTCTTAGCTAGTTTCTAGCATAATGATTAAATAAGACACATCATACAAACAATTAAGTTGTGAATATCCTTTATCTTACTGTCCCAGTTAACCAATCTTACTTTATGTCATTACTTACTTGCTACCTTCAACACAATGTTACTGTTAGTATCTTAATAACTGGCCATAGTGCACAAACATTGTTAGTGATAACCTTTCTAGTTAACTAAGTAAAAATGATCAGATTTAAATGTGTTTGTTCCACTGTTTGCATTTCTATTAGTGGTAAATACATATCATAGAAAGTATCATTGAACGTTATTGCCACTATTTGGGTGTAGTCAACGCACTGCCAGCAGATTTTTGGTAAATGTTATGACTACGTCATAACATTTACCAAAAATCATCCGCTAAGATAGGATTTTGATCAATTCCCACGGGAACGGGATCCACGCGGGTGAAATCGCGGGCGGCCGCTAGTATGTTCATAAAATTCCTTACAGTTATGCCCAAAGTAAGAAGCTTTGGACCATGACGTAGGCATGTAACCCACAACCAGAAGAAACATGAATGTAACAAAAAATAAAGGACGAAATAGCAAATAAATTACCTTTCGAAGAGTCTGTACAGGGTATGGACAGCCCACTTTTTGCATTTCCACCAAGGCAGCTCCATCCGTTCATCTTCGTCCACCTGCAGCGTGTGCTCTGGGATGGGCATCTCCATCACAGACCTGAGCACTTCCATCCACTTTGTGAAGATCTCCTTTGTTATAAGGTCTAGGGGTAAAATATACTGTTGGGGAAAAATAAGAAACAGGATTAATTAGAGTTTGGGTTTCCATCCATTTTACTTTAAGGTGTTGTTAAGGTTCAAGATTACTTGGGTTGAGAACAGGAAAAATATGATTTATAAATAAAGTAAAACTGAAAATAGAAGTGTAAACAGAGGAACATTTCATTTAAGATAATTCATTATCAGCCTGAAAAAAGGAAAATTAATATCTCCATGAGTACCCATTTTTTTATGGAACCAATAATGTATCAAATAAATTTTAGCTTTCACAAAGGCATCCTGCTATCTATTCAAATATCTAATAATAATAATATCAAATATTTAATAATATTGCACTCACCTTTATTAGGCCATAAAAGCATTTGAGTATTTGCTTCTGAATAAGGACAGATTCAACAGATTGGTCTGCCTGGAGATTCACAATCAAATTGTACATCATCGGTAGAAGTAAGTTCATAGCCTCTATGAGCGGTACCCTCTTCTCTGCCAAGTTGTATTCATAGTTCTTTATTAGTTGATACAAGCACAGCAATGCACCCATCCAACTGTTTGGTTCCGGATTTTGTAAGTAAATGTGTATTTTGTCAACAATCTGTGTCCAGCGTGTTGGGAAGTCATGTTTTATAATTGTTTTCAAGCAAACACAGAGCTGGACTCTGATTATGTCAGGTGCTTGTACAATTGCATCTACAATTATGTCCCGGATCATTGCACGGTCCTGTTCGTGGATACTGAATGGCATAGGCTCGCCGGCCTCTGCCTCCTTGTCTTGCCATCCTGATGTGACAAGGTTTTTGAGGTAGACCACACCAGCCTGACGCACTGGTATCTGGACCTCATTGAGCATAACAACTTGCAGTAGTGATGGAGCAAACCCAATTATTTTATGTATCTGAAAGATAAATCAAATTTACAATGACTTTTTTCAATGGTATCATAAACCTAAATATTTCTTTACCTAATTAACATGATTAAACAGAATTATTTAAAATATTTCCATGAAAACTCAAGTAAATAATGACCGTGTCGGAATTAATATTAATTAGAATAATAAAATAATAATCGGAATATCTCCCATTTAAATGCAGCAGGAAATTATTCATATACACCCTTTGGCCCTTTGTTTATTGAACTGCACTATCTCAACAAAAACATTAAGGTTTTAATATGGAACGAATAAATTTTGATAGTTATTGCAGACCATTTCAAAAAAACTACTAATATTATGGTGGTGGACTGAAAATGGAATTTGATTTCATTGTTTAGGAAAAAGTACAAGAATGTTTCTATTTAGAGTATGGTACATGCTAGAACATTTCTGTTCGCCAAGTTTGGTTATAAATAATGATATAATAAAGGCATGTTCAGCGATTTGGTCTTTTGTAGGTTAGATACGTGGATAAAAATAGATGATTTCATTGCAATGCCCAGGTTAATAGTACAATAAAAACAATTACCGCGTAAAGTACGCGAAAACATGCTGTACGAATTCACACCACCGCGGCATGATATTACACGGCACATCACAGAGAACATGAGCACAAGAAAATTCTTAAACTTCATTGTGCCTTGCAATTTGGCAGCTTTATAAAATTCCCAAGCATGTGGATGTCTGATAGCTTACCTGGGAGAGCTGCTCCTCGGCCTGTTGCCTCTGGTTGGGATCGATGGTAGCGCGCAAAATTTCGGTTAACTTCCTTGTGTCCATTTTTAAGAAATTAACATCAAAAATATAAATTAAATGCTTTTACTACGGGGGGCACGAGCCGCCGCCGGGCGTGGAAGTAAAAAAGACCGATTGTCTGTGGTTAAAATGTCACGTGACTTGTTTAGGCCCGTTGCACGCTTTCATAACTGACATCGATTTAAGGCGTAGTGTAGAATGGGCGATTTTCTGACAGCTCGTTTTTTTAGTTCTAAATTTGATCAATAGATGGCGCCACCCCATCTATGATAAAAGTCAATGTTAAGCAGCCACAAGGAACGAACGAGTAAAATTTTTCTATGCAAGGAACGGAACGAATGACTTCGAAGTGAATTTTGTTTCATAAAACGGAACGTTTTGTTTATGTTTGGTGTCAGATGTCATTGTCATTCCCGAAAAATTCTCATGCATGCCATATTACTAGCTTACCTCGGTTCGTCGAATGCGCTCACTTGTTTATGTGCGTTACTCTGGCGACATGCTAGCACGTCTAGAGATGAAACAAATTAGAATAATTTGTGCATTATATGCTGTAAATGTGCACCAAATATAAAATTTGTGCCTAGTGGGGTTTCTGAGATATTAATGAAAATACGATTCCGCCAGCGTAACGCTTGAAAACGTTATCCTGGCGGAACGATTTTTACCTATTGGTCCTAGGGCAATTTTAAGTAGCATACAAGATAGCTTAAATTTGTGCCCTAAAGTAGCCAAGCAGCGGCATTTGTGCCCCCCGTAGTTTTTGAGTAATTGCAAATGCCGCTGCAGTAACGTTTGGCTTATTTTCCATATCTTCAGAACAGCTGGACGTACAGAAATGATTTTTTGTGAGAAGACGCCTTGTAATTTGTGCCTTCATAGTTATTCCAAAGAAATACATGGTTAATGATTTACAAAAGATTTTCTAAAAAACGAAAACAGCCTCTACCTCTTGAACTACTTACGATAGGCGCTGAATGTCTAAATCAAGTAGCTGATGCCTATATGATACAAGGTTCTTCTGACAAAATTTTATAACCCTACGTCTGATATTGACGAAATAAATCAACTTTTTGAACTGAAAACTGTTTACTTGTTTCGTACGTATAATGCACAAATTATTCTATATTGTTTCATCTCTAGACGTGCTAACATTTCGCGCTTTCCGCCAGAGTAACGCACAACACTTGTTTCGTATTGCGTTTTGTGTGGTGAATCCTGTTTGACCCTGGCTTGCTTACTGGATTCTGGACTCTACTTAATACGACTATTTCGGCACGCATTAACGGACTTTGATTTGGCCATACTGTATTGGATAATAATAATTGAAGTTGGTGATATTGCGATTGTCATCGCGTGACATTTTTGGCATGAATTTTATATAAATTAATAAGTAACTGTTTAAATACCCAAAGGAAACTATTAATACAATTATATGTATAAGACTAAAAGTTACTTTTCTACTGATGGATGAGAAACAAAAACGAATTATAAACTTAAAAACTTATCAAAAACAATGAACAAAATAACAATCACAACAAAACGTCAGCGAACACTATGACACATGCCATAATATATATGGGCATGCAGGTCGTTATGTTTTTTCACTTGTAACAGCAACCTTATTACTACAGCATTAAAGGTCATTATAGATACAATACCAGAGGAAGAAATCATAGAGAAATAGCAAGAAAATCATACATGGTTCAACGCCATCTAGTAAAGCTTTTGGAACCTTTTTTTTTTTTAAATGGCCTGTCAGAAAATCGCCCATTAGGTACAATTTCGTTCAGAAAAGAAAAGAAAAAAATAATAAGTTTTTCCATGGTTTTTCCAGTAGTTTTCAATTGTTTCCTATATTTTTCTAGTAGGTTCTCTAATCTAAGAGTTCACTATGCTTAAGCCCGCCCGCTCTACACTTAGCCCGCGGATCGCAGGTCGTACGTACTTACGTACCCCTATTGAATGACTACCAACTGTTATTTATCGGTAATGGTATTTATAAATGCCCAGTGATTAGACATGTATTTGGGCATTTATGGAAAAGATTCCCAAAATGCCGGGAATCTTCCCAATCTTACTTACCTTACCTGCCTGCCGGGCAGAAACACTTTGCCCATCTTTAAACGCGCGCGGGCGATTGCTGCGAAAGGGCGCGAACGCTAAATGTGGAGCCGTTTCGCATATTCTTCGCGGTTTCGCGCTTTGTTCCCCAATTTTTGTCGGTTTTTTGTTCCACGTCAAATGCCCGCTCTACACTTAGCCCGCGAATCGCGCGCGAACGCCGCGAAAGGGCGCGAACGCTAAGTATGGAGCCGTTTCGCATATTCTTCGCCGTTTCGCGCTTTGTTCCCCAATTTTTGTCGGTTTTTTGGTCCGCGTCAAAGGGAGCGCGAAGCGCGAACGCGACGCGAACGTGCATGACTCCACACTCGCAGTCCGCGACGGTCAGTATCTATACTAATATTATAAAGAGGAAAGATTTGAATGTTTGTTTGTTTGTTTGTTTGAATTGAATAGGCTCCGAAACTACTGAACCGATTTGAATAATTCTTTCACTGTTGGATAGCTACACTATCCCCGGTGAACATAGGGTACTTTTGATCTCGGAAATGTGGGGGGAAGGGGGGGGGGATATTTGAAAAAAGAAATTACGCGCGGGTGAAACCGCGGGCGGAAGGCTAGTTGTTCATAAAGAGTTACTTATTAAGGGGGAATAGAGTCATCAGCTTTATCGCCGATCAGCGCCATCACGTGAAACCGGAAGAAATTATATTTTTCTATATTTCATAATTAAAGTACGCTAACGCGCATATTGTTAGGGACGCAGCAACAGCTACTTCGACGTCCATTTCATTCAAAGTTGCGAACTTAACTGTGAAAATACCGCGAACCATTGCAAGTGTGGAGTCATTGTTGAATTCGCGGCAAGTTCGCGGCGCGAATTCGCGCCGTGATTCGCGGGCTAAGTGTAGAGCGCTCTAAAGGGCGCGCGAAACGCGAACGCGACACGAACGTGCATGACTCCACACTCGCAGTCCACGACGGTCAGTATTGTTCATAGAGTTAGAGTAACTTATTATGGGGGAATAGAGTCATCAGCTTTATCGCCGATCAGCGCCATCACGTGAAACCGGAACAAATTACATTTTTCTATATATATCTCATAATTAAAGTACGCTAACGCGCATATTGTTCAAGCAGTACTAGATTATTGGAGAGAAAGAAAGTAAGTTTTAACGCGAGTTTTAAAAATGGGAAGAGTTCGAGATTCACGAAAAGAAAGAGGGAGACATTTACAAAGACGAATAGATTGAATAGTGAAACATTGAGAGTAGAACTGAGTGGCGTGAGGAGGAAAAACTAGATGCAAATTCCGGGATGAACGCTGATTAAGACCTTTGGTGGATTGCAAGAATTGAAACCGCTCTTTAAGATAAATAGGAGATAAGAGGGTTAAAAAGAATGGAGAACAGTAAGCTAAGAGCATGCAAATCACGGCGACGTCGTATTTGAAGCCAGCAGCCAAGCTGAGCTCGGTATTCCGAAACGTACATATTTATGTAGGCCAAAGATAATTCGTATGCAAAAGTTTTGCAATCGCTCTAGTTTTTTAAGTAAGAAACACTTCACAAAGTTCCATACAGCAATAGTCAGCGTAATCGAGCAAAGGCTCATATTCTATTAATATAACTATGATACTTACTTACCTATTATTTTTTACCTAATCTGCGATTATTCTGGATTATTCAAAGTTGAACGGTATGTATAGTCTGTGCTTGTAATATATACAAACAATACGTCAATCTATCTGAAGTGTCAAAATTGGTCAAAATGTTAAATGCACGGCTGTGACAGCTCTAGTTCCATGTTCCCAGTTTTGGCGCTGCGGTCGCGGGAGGCTGCTTGGGTTTCACCGCCATTTTGAATTTTAATCTGTGGATTGTTAGACATACGTCACATATGGCACCTCCACGTTTTTTCTTTTTTGCCATGGCCACCAAAAGACAGACGTCAAATCGTCAGCTGATATTAATTTATTGTATTTTAATAGGAAATATGTGCTTAAATGTATTGTGCTACGTATATTTAGTGAAATAAGTGGACAAATACCCAGGATAAGTGTTATCAGCTCAGTACCTATTGAATAAACAAGTATTTTATATCGACTTGTTTTCACCGGCCGGCTGTCAGTGTACAACATTAACAACTTCAAATCGACAACGGATTTACCGGGGGAGTATTGCTTTTATATTTTACGCCTCTTTTACTAATTACTAGAAAGGAGAACTGTTTATTATTGGTATAATATTATCATTTAACCGTTACATACATTTTCATAATCATAGGTTATAAAAAAAACATACTTTTTAACACTAACCCAAAAAAATACTTGGTCGGTATTTATTTTGTTGGTTCTACCCTCTTTTGATAAATAAGTAACTGTTTTCAAAAAGTCTTTTTTAATTTATTTAAAAATACCAAAATATATAATATTCATAATAAAGAAGCTGTAAATAAAAATATATTAAGCTGCCTAAACCGGTACTATCTTAGTACAATACAGTTGTTGTACACTATAATTTATTTTTCCAGAATCCAGTACATCCTTAAAGATGATGACCAGGAAGGCCCAAAAAATGATCCCCAAAAAAGTGCATGGAAAAAATACCAAACATTCAGATTAAGAAAGAGATGTATAAATAAATAAGAAAATAAATATGTTTGTATCATAAAATGGGTTTTATTTTATTACAATAATATCTTAGTGAATTAAAAATAGTAGAACACCTATGATTGTCGATAAAAAATCGGACATCACTAATTATCGATATCTATAAACGTACTATCGAGTTTAGTCTCATCACTATCAAGCCAATATGGCAGTCAATTGTCAAAATTGTCAATGCCAAAACCATACGTCATACCTTAGCGATTACAGCGCCAAAACTGGGTACAAGGAACTAAGGTGCAAAGAAGCTGTCGCATCTATAGCTTGCTATAAATTACTGATCTGTGGTTAAATGTCTAATCTGTGGATGGGTTTGTCGAGCGAGCTGGGCTGATTACAATATTATTGTTTTCTAACATTTCGGGGTAAAATTTTGTGCAAATTATTCTAAATATCATTGACATGAGTTCGTAAATGATATATGTACATGTTTATGTAATACGGTCTTTTGCTTGACAATAAATATTTACCGTATCTTACTTGCGATGTTTTGTTTCATATCGCACCCTTAAACCATTTTATCTAAAAATAATATAACATTTTAGAATGGAACTTGGTTAAAATGAGGTACAACAAACAAGAATTGTTCGCGTTAGCATCGCAGTCATCCCAAAATTTCGACCGTGAAGGTGTTTTAGTGTTGAAGGAACGGCAGGATGGATTTTTTCGCAGGTCTGAAGGTCGGTAGCTGGATTACCTTACCAATTGTGTTCAAATCTATGTGGTTATGCTTTAAAACAATGCGTTTATGCGAATGTTAGTTTACGTTTCATAACAGCTGCTCATTATCTATCATGTTCCATTTATCATGGTCTAATTGTATGTTTCGTGTGCCCATCTCAGTTACATGTTATTTATTGTAGTTTAACGCATAGCGATTCCGATAATTTCTTGCCGCTTCAAAAATTCATTTTATGTCAACACATTTTGTTGTTTTATTTATTACTCTTGAGTATTTAATATTCAAATTAGAGGGTAGTTGTAATATTAGTTTATGGTAAAGTAAGTATGAAGATGGCTCTGCATTTACAATTTATTCTACCTTCATATTTTTAAAGATAATGTAACTGCCATTTTGCTTTTCTGGAATGTATTAGAACATACCACATTTTTCTTACACTTGCCTCTTGGTCTTCTCCCCAGCTAGAAGTAATTGAAGAAGCTCCCGCTGCCACCATGTCAATATGACTTGGTAGTGAGGTACCAAGTGGTTTTCTTATACATTTTAAGTGTTATTTTAAATCATTTTGGGTTTATTTCTATTATGTGTATTACTTACGATACATTTTGTAGCATTCCAGTTTTAATCATACCACCATTTTCTTTAAAATTGTGCCTTTTTATACCATGTGCTGTTATTATTCATATTTTATGATAGTTTGTTCATTTCAGTGGAAAAAATATATAAAATTGTGATATTTTTGCAATGAGGTGTTTGAAAAGCACATGATGGCAGTTGAGATCATCGCACACCACATTATAGACACTACACAACAGTAATTCTTGATATTTTAGGATATTTTTAATATTTTTGTGGTCATAATTAACACTATTTAAAAAAAAAATATTCAAAATTATACTGTTTGGTAGGAAATGTGTTCTGGCCATCATGTAAATTATTTCTTTTGTTTAAAGCAAAATTCATATTAAATGTTTTTTCTAGGTTGTTCCGTGCGTTGGTTCCGACTCCGGGGCAACTTGCTATTTTACTTGAAGGGTCCGGAGCCTTGGTATGAACCAATGGGGGTGATTGTACTTGGCCATCACCAGATTAAACTACAGACCCAGGATGAAAATGGGCATTGGCCATTTCAAATTGGTGAGTAATTTTTTGTCTATCTTCATTTTAGGTGGGCATTAATTTTTTTCAGGACCGCTTGGTCTCTTTGCTGATGTTTTAGCTATAATAATTTCACATTATTTAACACCCAAGAATGTGTAATTATTTTATTAACTTCTGAGAGCATCCTTTGTCTGCATTTTTCTTTTTATATGTATTTTTTTCAGTTTGGGAGAACGGCGTTTGCTACAGGATGGCAACTTTTCATGAGTCGGAACGCACATTATGGTTGAAGGCCATTCAGATGGCCTCCTACGAATATATTAACTCGCAGATAGCAACATTGAAAGAGGGGCTAAACAGAATTCGACCGATTATTGACATAGCGAGTTATAGGATGCAGAAAGGAATTATTATTGGTGAGTAGTTATTCTTATTACGTAAAGCTACTTGTAATGCCTCGTTGGCTCTAGCCATGTACTCTGGGTCCTGGGTTCAATTCCCAGGTTTAGGTGAATTGGTTTTGAGTTTTTGTAGTCTTGTTGCCTTAGTCTTGTAACACTCACATAATCATGGTTTCGAAGATCCTGGGTTAAATCCCTAGATTCAGTTGAATTTTTTTTTGTGTGTAGTGTGATACACCCACAAATAAATGGACCTCAGTCCTTAACTATGGTTTCTCTTCTACTTTATTTTTTTTGTTATTAAATTAATATTAATGAGATATTGAACCGTTATTTGTCCACGTTTGAGATATGAACGAGGTACCGCTCTGTGAGCTGGCTCTGTCGTGCGACAACCTGCTGTGCGACGCCCACGGTCGCCCACCCTCGCCTATGATCGTCCTCTACGTTAGATACCCTAAGGGACTTAGCGTTAAATATGGGACTACGGAAATTGTGGAGGTGAGTTATCCTTATACTATCCTTATATTATTTAGCTACTTGGTGTTCCAGGTTAATTTTTTATTTGCACTTCATTTCACAACATAGGGTACAGGTGAATGCCTCATGGCACATTCGACTTGGCCGAAAGTAGAAAGAAATAGTGCTTGGTAGCACTACTCACAATTTTTTTATTATAATTGTTTTTATAAATGGAGAAAACAGAAGAAATAAACTAAATAATCACATAAATAAATACTTTTACATAATAATTAATATTTAAATTGATGATATTTTTTGTGTTACTTCGACTTAAATTGTATTGTTGTTTGCAGACATGCAGTAACCCGAGTTTCTCCAAGACGATCCTGTTCAGAGCCAGCGATGGGCTGACAGGGGACGCCCAGGTCAGACTGGTGGTGTACGACGTGAGGGAGCGGGTCACGGAGACAGCTGTCCCCATGGGCTTCACGGCGCTCACCCTCAGCACCATACAGGTAAAGAGCAGTTAATAAAGATTAAATAAATTATGTGTATTTTTGGTTTTATTTCATACGAGTGAAAGTAAGTGAGTAAGTAAAATCCATACTAATATTTTAAATGCGAAAGTAACTGCCAGTATAATTTATTTTATTTATTTCTGTGTTATATTTTCTGCAATAAAATATATATCTACCAATGTCCAGCAGAGCGCGAAACCACTGAATCGATTTTATTAAATAAGTTTTTAAAAATTTACTTTTTATCTCGGTATAATGCAGTTACCAAAAGATAGCAGAACTGTGTGTTTCTGAGCTAGCCCAGTGTGGACAGGATGTATTAACCTCTAGTACCTCGCGCTCGAAACGCGCGAGTGAAAACGCGTCATCTGGGCCTGGCCTTTGTTTGTCCTGTCATTGCGATGGAGCATGGGATCAACTCTCCCGCTTCCAAATAATCCCCATACCAAACAACATGTTTGGTATGGGGATTATTTGGAAGCTGGAGAGTGCGTAACACATAAGCGAATCTTTATACCGTTAACAAATCACATTCCTGTGGGATCATGTTAAGTCGACGCGTAATGGTCGAGAAATTGTCTATTACACCAAAGGTCGCTGGTTCGATCTCTGTTAATATTATGTTTTAAACTGTTCTGTATTTTTTTTCTCCTTTTTGCGACAACACGCCAATTCACAGTATGTGTTACTTACGCCCAATGTTTGACTTATAGAGATTGCTTTTTTTTATTAAGTGCGCCAATTATTATTGTCTTCGTGAAATAAAGTGTTAATAAATAAGAATGCAATTTTTGATAAAAAAAGCATATAAGTTATGGTTATCCGTTGGCACCCATAGTACAAGCTATGCTAAGTTTTGGGCTAGACGGCGCTGTGCGAATAATTTCTTAGGATATTTTATTATTATTTATTTTATAGGGTCCTCAGCGAAGTGCTAGTAGTTTAAAAAGTATGTTTTTTTTTGTAAGCCTGCAATATCCTACTGCTGAGCAAAGGCCCCCCCCAACTTCCTCCAATTTTTCTTTTTACTTATAATAGCCTTCCGGCCGCGGTTTCACCCGCGCGTAATTTCTTTTTCATCCCACCATCTCGGAAAGAGTATTTTTAATCTTCAATAACTGAGTGGAAAAGCCGTTTTTATTCTCTAGAGGATAAAGTAAATTGAATTTAGAACATCGTGTGCACTAAGTTTGTGAATTAAAAAATAACATTAAACCTATTTACTGCTACCTCTATGGTGCCGAATATATCATACAACTTTTTTTTAATTTGTTAAAAACTCAGACTCGGAACCTTCTTGGTGTTCTTTTTTCAATTTGCTTTTTTTTGCATTTAGTCATTTCCTCGCTGAGGTGGAATGAAAAGTTACGTGTTGCACTCGAGTGCAAAGATTTTTCACCTCGTGCTCTTTTGATTCCCTCGCTAACGCTCAAGATTCTAATTTTGAATCACTCGCTGCGCTCGTGATTCAATTTTAGAATCCTTCGCTTGCTCGGTCATCAAAATTGAACACGCGGTTAAAAAGCAACTTTGCACTCTTGTATAACAAATAACTATTTTAATTTCCGGGATCAAAAGTACCGTATGTTACCCGGGGATAGTGTAGCTTTCCAACGGTGAAAGAATTATTCAACTCGATTCAGTAGTTTCGAAGTACATACAAACAATCAAACAAATCTTTCCTCTTTATAATATTATATTTATTATTATTATAATTTATGTATTTACTCGTACTTGCAAAGCGAAGCTATTAACCACTCAAAGCCGAACCGGCACTCGCGTGCCGCTTAACAATAGATTTTCTATTGTGTCTGGTTTTCCGGGGCTAGATGGATTAAGTAAATGATAATGATGACTTGCTAGCGATTTGTATCGGAGAAATTAAATTATCTATTTACCCGCTTGTTATATTTATAGATTATCTTCGCTTGTGTCTTAGGACTCGTTGGAGTTATCATGAACTTTGCGAAGGTTCAACATTGTTTACTAGCTTCTGTCATCGATTTCGTCACAGTAGTGTTTGTCTAAACGTCATTGTTAACAACAGATAATATGTTAATTACGTCCATAGTTATTTATGTACGTTGCGTAAGCAAGCGAAAAATATGGTCATAATTTATCACTTATTTTGTTTTATAATAGGTACCAGTTATAAGTTCTTATTTTTGATCAGATCATGTGATGATCAATCGCGGTCGTGATTTTGCGGTTCTAGGTTGAATTCCCGGGTGGTGAAATCTCTTCACCTTTTTTTCAAAAACCTATATCCTCTTCGTCGCCTAGAGTTGAACCTTTCAACTTTTCACCTTTGGTTCGATTACCGCCCAAACAGCATTTGGAACTGTATAAAGCCTGTACAATAAGATATCTTTTTACTTCAGGCTGTTTAACTTCGCTGTATGGAGGCTGTATATCCGTATATACAGCCATTGTACATCCTAAATAGGCCCCAAATTATACAGCCTTAAGTGTAAATATAGCTGGAAAACAGCTGTATTATAGCTGTACAGCCTAAAATAACAAGCTGACTTAGGGTGTAATGAGATTCCGTTATTCAGCTACAGTTCTTCTTTTAGAATACTTTTAGTGTTTTAAACAAACTCAGGCTTGAAAGGAGTAGACATTTAAGTATAGTGTTGATTTGTACAGTGAAAGTCAAGTATTTAGTTTTTCATTACAAGACGACATTTTGTTAAAGTGAATTTTATAGTCGAAGCACGGTAAGTAATATTTTTTGTTTCTACATTGAATTTTTTCTTGCAACGGTAAGTTTATCGTGAATATATATATCATTTAATAGCAAAAACTCACGCGCCCTCGAAATAATAGATAATAACAGATATTGTGGTAAATTTCTTACCACCACCTAGTTCTTTATTTGACCTAAAACCCTGTTTATGTGTTTTTCGTAATTATCTACTGAAAATGTAGCAGTTGTATTATATCTATGTCCTTATTCTAAAATAATTTACAGAATTTCACACAAAAAACATAATACGATATAAAATCATAAAATATAGGTTATGTTTTTAATGGTGTCTCCGAGTTAAACAGCTGTTGCTCTCCTAGTACACTAATATGAAGCTATTTGCTGAACAAAGGCACAGTATGAGAATACTTATCAGCTTTAAGGGTAAAACGGTCTGTATATTATAATTTAATTACTACAATAGCTGCTTAGAAGTAGATATTGAGGCGGCATTACAGTCATTTAGGGTTCAATTAAATTAAAGTTCAAACCATTTTGTATGTCTAATATGACCACATATTTAAATATAATAAGAAACGAAAAAAAGAAAAAGAAATAATTACGTTATTTAAAAAAAAATTCTTTACAATAAAATTTACACCTTGCACTCAGCACTAAAACAATAATGTTATTAATAGAAAACAGTAAGACAGACACTGTAAATACCTTGCTACTTTCTACAATATAACAGAAAAAGAACAATAAACTTTATGACACTTAATTTTGCATAGAACTAGGTAGGTGGTGGTCACAAATTTACCACAATATTTCTGTTATTATCTATTATTCACGATAAAGTTACCGTCGCAAAAGAAAATTCAATGTAGAAACAAAAAAATGTTACTTACCGTATACTTCGACTATAATATTCACTTCAACATAACAAATTGTAATGAAAAACTCAATAAAACACAACTTTGGATGGATGTAGATCTGAATATTCATGAACAGCACATAAAATCGACCAAAATTCTTTTTTGGAACTAATGACGTCAAAATTTAATATAATTGTTCTCAACAGTCTCTCTGTTCTGGTCAGTGTATTTATAATCCAAATATTGTACGGGACCCTCTTCGTTAGTTACCAATCCAATATTTATTTTAGTTCATATGCATAGCATTGCATTACACTCTTGTAAAGAGCATTGCTTCAGAGAGTTTCCTAAATAACTTTTGTTCAGCTATAATCCAGCCTAATATGCTTGAGTTACAATAGACTAGGTTTACACCAATTTACAGTCATCGGAAGTAATATATACCCTTGTACAGCTACAGGTAGTACAAAGGAATAAAACAAGAGCAGCAAACAGTCGTTAGGCAGCTCTAGTAGTCTAAAATTGCTTTAAGTATTTTGTTATACTACATCCTGCATTTTTGAGTTTCGCAACACTTATAAGAAGCTAAAGGTAATGATTTCGACACTATACAGTCGTAAACCAGTTCTTCTGTATAAAACGACACAGTTTATACTCCAATTCAGCTTTAAATATATTTTTACTCTCTTTTTCAACGTTTATGAAGCCTTTGTCTGTTAATGCACTGTTTTAAAGTTTTTTTTTACCTAAATGTTTATTGGGCGGGTCAAGCAAAAAATTTTTGTAAGTTTTTTTTTGAAAAGCAGAATCATGGCTAGGCGAATTACCTCTTCATCACCGGTCATAGTGATAGTGCGATGATTGTGATCTGGGGGTCGTGAATCCAATTCCGGGGTCAGGCAAAAATTTATTGTTGGCTTTTTAAAAGCAGAAATAGTCGCAGCTGTACACTAACACTCAGTTGCAGAAACGTCCATTAAAGTTAATGTTTCATTAAAGCTATTGCTGTCACTTTTTATTTCATGACAACGAAAAGTGACAGCATTAGATTTAATGAAGCATTAACTTTAATGGAGCTTTCTGCAACAGGGCGTTAGTCTTCATCACCGAGAGTCCAGGCTTAATGCATGTTGTAACAATGCCAGGAGGCGCAGCGTCTCCGCGTGGCTCTGATGACGCGAGAGAACAAGACCATAGGCTTCGTCACCATCAACGGTTGGAGCCTGGAGCCTTCGTACATCGGCACCAGCCCCAGTCACACCAACGATAGGAACTGTATCGACATACCGCAGAAGGTAAGTTGTAGTATACATCAATAATTTTTTGCTAATGTCAGATTGGGTCGTCTAATTAAAAATCCGACCATAGTATCATCTGATCTTTGAGTTCGTGATTTTAAGTGTACATGTAAATACATTTTTCTGCCTTTTTTGTTCATTGGCTAGTTCGTCGCACTTAAAAGCGGCACCCGGGCCAGGGAACAGGTTCAAATCCCGGGAGGGACCAAAAAAAAATTCTTTAGAAAATATTCAATCTCAGTTTGTATTGTGGAATTCTAAGAGGACAATATAAATGTTTTATTTTTTATTTTACAGGTCTTATGCCACCGTCGGTCGCAGTCACTCCCCCCTCGGCTGGGGCTGAAGCTAAAGTTTCCTTCATACGGCAGCCTGCTGAAGCAGAACTTCGTGAACTGCCACCAAGTGACGTACCGGTTCCACTCCGGGCTGGGCGGCGACATTACCGTGCATGAGGTCATGGCCGAGCCGAAGCTGTGCTACCAGATGCCTATGCAGCTGCTGTGAGTGTTGTCTTACTGCTTCGGTGGCTAGGTATAACTCGCGGCACGAAAGTTTAGCGCTGACCGTTATGCGCAAAAGTCAAAAATAAGGTATTTTGGACCTTGCGCTATACCACTAACATGCGCAGCCGTAACGGTCAGCGCTGAACTTTCGTGCGGCGAGTTATACGAGTAGTGTAGGTGTCTACCAGATGCCTATATATGCAGCTAGGTACGAGTAGTCTAGGTGTCTAGGTTACCTATGCAATGTCTGGGGGGAAGGGAAGGAGGGAAGAGAGGATGAGGGTAGGGGTAGGAGGAAGGGGAAGAGGGGGGATTTGATGGGGAAGAAAGGGTCGGGTAAAAGGGTTGGCATTGAAGGGAGGAGGAGGGGACATTTAATTGGAAGGGAGGTGGAGGGGGTATTGGATAGGTGGAGGATGGAGGGGAAGAAGGGGAATTGGAACGGGGGAGAGGTATGGGTAAGGGGAAGAGGGGAGTTCGGGCTTCCAGCAGTCTCATTACCAAGCGAAGGGCAATAGCAAATATACTTAGTCTTAGAGGAACATTACCAATCGAGCCAGCCCATTTCGACTGCCAGGAACTGTATCACATGCAAATGCATGGCTCTACTACCACGTCTACCACGTACCAATTTGACGAGCCATTTGGTGTAATGGTCGAGAAGTCGGCTATTACACCAGAGGTCGCGGGTTCGATCCCCGCACGGTACAAACATTTGTGTGCATGAACATATCTGTTTGTATCGGTCTGGGTGTTCCTATGTATAATAATGTATTTATTTACAAAAAAAAAGTATATAAGTAATGTTTATCCGTTGTCTAGCACCCATAGCACAAGCTAATGCTTAGTTTGGGGCTAGATGGCGCTGTGTGAATAATGTCCAGAGATATTTATTTATTTACGTTAAGTGCTGCAATATTCCTTGATATTCGAGCCTTCACTTTCAATCATCATCAGCCTTGCAGTCCAGTGCTAGACATAACCTGTCCAGCCTGTCCTAATGAAATGAACTAATTATTCAGCAATTGGTTTTACATGTTAAAAAATATGACGTTCAAAAGAATTTACTCTTTTGCACGTCATATTTTTTACCCTACCAGCGCCTCGACGTGAATGGCTTGCTGAGAAGAGATGCAGCAAGAAACTCAACAGACGCATATGCCTTTTTTAAAAACTGTGTCAAGATTACAATTATAATTTTACAATGTACCACTTCACTTTCAATATACTGATACCATATTTGACGAGCCATTTGGTGTAATGGTCGAGAAGTCGGCTATTACACCAGAGGTCGCGGGTTCGATCCCCGCACGGTAAAAACATTTGTGTGCATGAACATGTCTGTTTGTATCGGTCTGGGTGTTTCTATGTATAATATGTATGTATTTACAAAAAAAAAAAAAAGTATATAAGTAATGTTTATCCGTTGTCTAGCACCCATAGCACAAGCTAATGCTTAGTTTGGGGCTAGATAGCGCTGTGTGAATAATGTCCAGAGATATTTATTTATTTATTTATTATTATTATTTACTAGCGGGCGCCCGCGCCGGTTTCACCCGCGTGGTTCCCGTTCCCGTGGGAATTGATCAATCAATCAATTCAATTTTTCTCGCCGTAAAAACCATCCTTGAACTCCAACGAACATTTAAAAAAAAATTTGGCCGAATTGGTCCAGGCGTTGTTGAGTTATGCGCTTACCAACACATTTTGCGATTCATTTTTATATTATAGATTATAAATGATGGTTTTCAGGGACATCTACATCCAACGCGAGAAGGAGCTGCTCGAAGAGCTGCTGTCGGTCGGCGAGATGTTCGGGCAGTGGCAAAGCCGGCAGGTGGCGCTGGTCGGCATCCACGTGTCGCTGCTTAAGCACTACTGCCACTCGAAGCGCTGTATGGACCAGATTGACAGCTCGTATTTCAAGCCGAGCAATCGGAAAGGTAATACACTATGTCTACCTACAAAATCAAACTTATAGCCTGACCAAGAAAACAAAAAATCTGCTCTGGAGGCGCCACATTAGCTATGGTTATAGCAACACTTGGTCGCTACGGTTATACTCACAAATAACTCACAATATACAATAGTAACAAGGCATGGATGACAAGTGACATCACACTTTGACAGACAGCAATAATGAATGACATCTTATTGTTTCTTATTTTATTGTTACCACTTGAAGAAATTAGTTACAATATTTTTCCGCAATATGGCGAGGTTTTTTATTTTATTGGTCGGCCTATAGAAATATAAAGGGTCATGGTCAAAATGGGCGTAAGACCAACAGCTTTGAAATATATTTTATGTGAAAGCTAATGACCATAAATGTTAATTTTATACTATGACGGCAATCACCCAAACCACCGGGGAACAGAGATATTCAGTAATATTCAAACTTATACGCGCTACGCACTATTATGTCGCGCTTAACGGAATTATTACATTCAATCCCTTTCTAACGTCTCTCTTACTCAGGCGGCGACTAAAAACAAGCGCGTGTAAGGGGTTTTTATTTTATAAATAATAAAATAAATAAAACTTTTAAACATTATGTATTTTAAGACACAATATGGAACATATATTTTAAAACAAAATCAGGTACACTTTTACGTATAACTTATCCGTAACTATCAAATAGGTACACAGAATCAGATCCCACTGATAGGGTGCAGAGTAAGGGTTCTTACACAAGAGCGGCATTTTGCTGTCGACACATGTAACTGCAGTTGACGTCAGAAGGCGGCGGCTAGCTGCCGACGTGCTGCCGACGCGTTGGCGGCTTGCTGCCGACACGTCGACAGCTAGCTGCCGACAGGTGACGGCGACTAGGGTCGCAATAGTTGAGCATTACTGTACTTGCTTAACAGGCAGAAGAACAGTAGGAAGTTGTGCTCACATAGTTTCAGTTTTGTGGTTTTTAGGGTTAGGACGGCACGAGCCTTTCGTTGCACCCGCAGAACATTTGTTAGACGTTATAATTGATGAATGAGGCGCTCGTGGCGTAGCTGTGACAACAGTGGTTCGTTAGAGATGATAACGAAAGTCAAGCTACCCACGCCGCGGTCGGTTAATGGATAGGTGACCCTTCTGACCACATTTAGTGACATTTATTTCGAGCGTCTCCGTGCTTTGGAAAGCACGTTAAGTTGTTGCTCCCGGCTAATTATGTAGATATTAGTCGTCAAGCCTAGTCAGAGGCCATTTGGCGGCTTGATAACATCTGACATTAAAGTCGGTCACTTGCCTTACGCACCCCTCCACCAACCCGCACTAGGCCAGCGTGGTGGAGTATGGCCCACACTATCTCACAATTGAGATAAAGCCTGTGTCCCAGCAGTGGGAACGTATATAGGCTGATGATGATGATGATGATGATGATAGTTGATGAGTACCATTGATATGTGAATAAAAAGTATTAATAATAGTAGTTTTACTATGTAATAATGTGTTTTATTTAACCAATCTTTGGGCTTATTTTGCAGGCAAACCCGGTCTATATTAAGGTTAAAAAGTATTTAGGGGGTATTTAGGAGTACAATGAAGTACATTACAACACATTTTCTGTTGGTTTTACGCCCAGCTCCCATACAAAAATGCCCATGATCCTTTATGAATATATCTATCAAGCTATAGCTATCAAGTATATTTTCAGATGGTATAATGGGTACGATTCCTGGGTCGGTCTAACTTTGTGTCGGTTTTTTCCAAATTGTGATCGCCAATCCGCATTTGGCAAGCGTGTTGGCTGTCAGTTCCCATCAATTGCCAGGACAATTATTTTGAATCTCTATAATTTGCCCTATTTTTTAAATTCCAGGCTCGTAAATAAAAATAAAATAAAATCATTCTATTTCAGTCAATAAAGTCCATATTGAGTTAGTAAATAATATAATATCTTTTTTTATTTATTTTGAAAAATAAAAAAGAAAATATCTCTGGACATTATACACAAAAAAGTAAAAAAATATATTTTTGTATTCAACTAGAGCCATACTTATATTTTGAATGCAAAAGTAAATCTGTGTTTTTTACGCTTTCATGTGGAAGCCACTAAACCGATTTTGATGAAATTTAGTACAGATATAGACTATACAACAAATTTTCGTTTGTAAAAAATTTGATTATACAGATAATATATTTCACGATGTTTCCAGACGAAGCGAGCCTCGAGTTCGCTCCAGTAAACCTCCACTTGCAGCGTATGTGGGTCCACAACGACACTCTGAACAAGACCGGCTTCCACGACGTGGTGACCGCGGGCGCGTTCGCCGCGCACACGCACAAGGCCGAGCGGACTGGCGGACTCATCAGGTACGTGAGGTCCCGGGTTCAGCGCCTGTGACTCGCTGAACAAGACCGGCAATCACGACGTGCGCTTATAAGTCCTCGTTCTCGAAGTTAGCTGAGGCGGCGCGCGGACCGGTGCGTTTCAATGATCTTAGGTCTTGTCCAGGAAAGAGAATTCGTCGCGAATCTATACGTGAGAACATAAAACGCGCGTTAGCTAGGTACTAGGGTTCAATACATTGCGTCCACGAGCATTGCGCGTGCTTCGCGGCGCAGTCCGCTCGATTCGCGCGTTAAAATCACCGGTCTGGACATGGTCTTAAGCCGCCTTGGGCGGTGTTCTAGGCCAGTTCCATATTAGCCTATGCTTTGAAACGCACCGCGGGGAGCCGTTGATTTCGTTTCCGAAGCCTTACAACTCTAATCTGAAACCGCCCGATACATGTGTTTTCTAGACTGGTGCAGCAGGTGAAGGACGTGAACAGCTCGAAGGCGGAGCTGAACTCGGCCACGAACAGGATCCAGGCGGAGTACGACAACGTGTTAGCAGTGGCGAGGTTACGGGACGACGCCGGCCGCGCGCTGGACCGCGCGCTGATGCTGCTGCAGGCGCGCCGCCCGGACGAGCTGCGGCTGGCTCTCGAAGGTAACCCTCACCATGGACGTAGCCAGCCATGGGGTCAGGGTGGGGCAGCCTTGGGCTCAAGATGGGGCAGCCTTGGGATCAGGGTGGGGCAGCCTTGGGCTCAGGGTGGGGCAGCCTTGGTCTCAGGGTGGGGCAGCCATGGGCTCAGGGTGGGGCAGCCTTGGGCCCAGGGTGGGGCAGCAGGTAAAGGACGTGAACTCAACTCAGCCACGAACAGGATCCAGGCGGAGTACGACAACGTGTTAGTAGTGGCGAGGTTACGGGACGACGCCGGCCGCGCGCTGCACCGCGCGCTGATGCTGCTGCAGGCGCGCCGCCCGGACGAGCTGCGGCTGGCCCTCGAAGGTAACCCTCACCATGGACGAAGTGTATCCAGCTATTGGCTCAGGGAGGGGCAGCCATAGGCTCAGTGAATCACACAAAGTGATGCTCCCCGTGGGATTCGAACCCACGACCTCCGGGTTTTAGAGCCAAACACTATAACCACTGTACCACGGAGGTAGGCAATTAACCCTCACTGACATAGTCTATAACAATATCCTTCCTTTGAATATCTTGGGACATTACACAGCGCCATCTAGCCCCAAACTGAGCAAAGCTTGAACTATGGCTGCAGCAGACGCTCCGCCTATTCACACGCGATTTTACTATGTTTTTCAGATATAAAGAGCAAAGTGAAAAGCATATTAGTGCTTTGGGACCCTGGTGCTGTGGAGGAGTCGCTCTCGTACATAGGCTGGCCAAACAAGAACTCGCATGAGGAGACCGACACTCAGGTAATTTGAATTTGACTTTCAACTTTTACCTTCAACTTTGACTTTGACTTTTGACTTTTACTTTTGACTTTCACTTTTGACTGTATTTTGACTGAATTTTGACTTTCACTTTTGACTTTAAATTTTGACTTTCACTTTTGACTTTGAATTTTGACTGATATAGGTATCATTGTTAAATGTAATTAATTCATTGTACATTCCAGGCGATGTCAGCGATAGTCCAGCTAACTGATCAGTTGAGCCTCTTTGAAAGCTTGAGTTCGGACTATGACGCCTTCGACGTGTCCTCCTCATCAAGTTCCAAGGAGGCGTCGCCCACGGGAGACCTGCCCACACTCGCCTCCAGCGTGCCCAACATATGCCCCAACAACTGCGCGAAGAGCAACAAAGACAAAATCGCAGAGGGCACTGAACTGCATGTAAGTGCTTTACATAATGATATTAACCAAGTGTTGTTGCCTGCTTCCGTCCAGTTGCAAGGAGACGTTTACATCTCAACGGAACAAGGGATCGAGCTAACTTACGGTATGGGAATAATTTGAGAGCTGGAGATTGACATCGTCTTTTTATGGAGGTATATACATTCTGTCCCAAAAGTACCCGGAAATTATTATTTTAAAGACCTGTGTTAGAGATATTAAAATAAATCTTTTTGCGTTAGATTGGTACAACTGTCATTGGTTGGCGGTAAAAAATAATCTTACCTCTGTCGAGTATTTTGTGAGTAATTAACATTTGTAACAAACAACTTTTATGGTTGCGTCGTTTTTTTACTATGGCCGATTTCGTTGACCAACAAACTTGTGTTAAATTTTTGTGTTGTTAATAAAATTTCTTGTGCCTTAACGCTTAAAATGTTACAATAGGTGTTTATCAACTAGTGTAAGTCGAAATCTCAGGCATAGGAGAGGTATAAATCATTCATAGTGGCCTCTCTCAGTGGTCAGGCGTTTACCACGGACTGGAAGACCATTCACTTCAACTGACGGCGATCATGTCAATAATCTAAGGGAAAATGTAATGCAAAATCATCGTGTGAGTGTGAGACGGATAGCCAGAGACATCGGCGTACCAAAAACTACAGTACACCGCATATTGACCGACTTGTGGGTGGAGAACACGTGGATTGCGCGCCACGACAACGCGCTAGCTCAAACAGTTATGATTATTCGTAGCTTTTTGGCCAAACATTTAATTAATATCGCTACTTAGGCACTCTACTCACCAGATATGGCACCATATGGCTATTTTCTCTCGCCTAAACTAAACTAAACTTAAATTACCATTTCGTGGATAGCATTTTGGACCATTGACAGTGGTGAAAGAAAATACGACGAAGGTGCTGCAGGCCATCCTGATTTCTGCGTATGAAAAGTGTTTCGAAGACTGGTTGAAGCGCTGGCGTATGTTTATTTCCTTTAATGGAAGTTACTTTAAAGGGGACAAAATAAATTTTGATGAATAAAACTACCACTTGAATTTTATTTACAATTTCCGGGTACTTTTGGGACACAGTAGTATAGGAGTATAATAATAATATTATGTTCTTGTGGTTTAACGAACTAAAGCTAACCCACGCGGGTAAGGGCCAGTTATTTTTTTTTATGTGCTAGATCGGTTGGCAAACTTGGCAATGAGGCTCGCAGCCTACGTGGTAGTAATTGGCCATCGCGGCTGTAGGCTCCTTTTGAACATCGAGCGATTTATTCACAGCTAAAGCCTTTATTACAGCAGTATTGACCTTTGGGTAGCTAACCAATCTCCGGGGGCTTGGCCACTGTTCCATGAAGTTGCTCAATAAATAATTTAATATTAATTCTAGTTCCACCACGAGTACTTCACCAGCGAGCGTGAGGAGCGAAGCAGCTGGCACCACTCGTTCCGGTCCGTGCGCCGGCCTCGCCTCGACACGCACAGCCTCAGCCTGGAGTCGAGCAAGACGCGCCACTCCAGCCTGCGCGGCGACTTCCGCTGCTCCGCCTCGCTCGAGCAGGTGTCCTACCGGTCGCTCATGGACAGCATCCCTGACACCAAGGTGCGTGGTCTAAGGCAGTTGTCCCACCGCGGCGCCACTCGTTCCGGTCCGTGCGCCGGCCTCGTGTCGACACGCACAGCCTCAGCCTGGAGTCGAGCAAGACGCGCCACTCCAGCCTGCGCGGCGACTTCCGCTGCTCCGCCTCGCTCGAGCAGGTGTCCTACCGGTCGCTCATGGACAGCATCCCTGACACCAAGGTGCGTGGTCTAAGGCAGTTGTCCCACCGCGGCGCCACTCGTTCCGGTCCGTGCGCCGGCCTCGTGTCGACACGCACAGCCTCAGCCTGGAGTCGAGCAAGACGCGCCACTCCAGCCTGCGCGGCGACTTCCGCTACTCCGCCTCGCTCGAGCAGGTGTCCTACCGGTCGCTCATGGACAGCATCCCTGACACCAAGGTGACGTGTTTTTTTTTTATACTAAGTCAGTTGGCAGACAGACACGCAGCCCACCTGATGGTAAGCGGCCACTGCGGCCTATTCCATTGAGGAAGGGAGTCCCTTTTTTCAGCTTCATTCATGTTATGTTACTATTGTTTTTAATAAATATTTCCTTTTATAAGGAAGCAAGTCAGGATATTTTTTTTTTTTAATTTTTTTTATTTTGTTTATTTAGGAACAGCAAACAGCTACAAAATATAACATTAAATAACAATATAAAATAACTAAAGAAATTAACAATAATGTAGCCCACAACGCTATCCACGTATTACTCTATTTTTGTAACATCACGGGCTGCTTGGAGATCTAAAAATATGTATTACAAATATGTACTACAAATGAAAGTTATACAAACACAAAAAAAATAAAGGAACAAATATATGCAAACGGTTTTACAATGACAACTTTTCAAGGACTTTTCTCTTAAAGTATAAAATATTATTATCAAATATATCAATAGTGTCATTAGGATGAAAATTATCATTGTAAGAAGTCATCATACGACGAATAGGTACGCGCCAGCCGGTGTTCGTGCGACTTTTACAAACTGCAAATAGCCGTCCAGCACGCACCCCTCGTCTGTGTACGGTTCTAGGTACAGCATAGAATAAATTGGAAACTAAATCAATGCAATCGAATTTGTTATTTACTAATTCATACAAAATAACAGTTTCCAAGTATCTACGTCTAGTAGCAAGCGGGATCAAATTGAACTTTGTTAGCAACGGAACACGGGTGCGATATGTTTTATAACATCTATAGTGCATGGCACGCATAAACTTGTTTTGAATTTTCTCAATTTCCTCTATATACTTCTTATAGTATGGGTTCCAAATAGGTACCGCATACTCTAATTGGGAACGTACAAGGGACTTATATAAGTATAAATATGTAGATGGACGTCTGAAATCAGTTGTTGACCTCATTACAAAACCATACATCTTGTAAGCCTTTTTAATAATGTTATCAACATGTATATTTAATTGTAATTTAGAATCCAATTGAATCCCTAAATCCCTCAAGTTATGTACTTTAATTAAAGCGGTATCACAAAGTTTGTAATCAAAATTTATTACGTTTTTATTTTTGGTAAAAGATATAAAGTGGCATTTAGGTATACTTAGTTGAAGTTTATATAAGAATTCGAATAAAAAATGTGAACTTAATTGTTTTCAGAACTCAATGTCTCGGCGGGAATCCACAACTCTTGTGGGCTGTGTGGACGCAGCGCAGAGGGAGGCTAATCTAGCGTATTTGAAGGGAGTGGTGGCGAGTGTAGAGGAAAATATGACGGCGCTCGAGGATTCGCTCAAGCCTTACGTCGATAGTGACAGTGGTAAGTTTAATATTTACATGGTATTTCGCACGCACTTGCCGTTCATAGCATGGGTTGTTTTTTCTAAGGTATTTGTACATGTAGCGCCTCGATGGTCTAGTGGTTTAAGTACCGGGCCAAGATCTCGGGGTCCTGGGTTCAATTCCCGGGTCGAGCTAACTTTGTGTCGATTTTTTCGGACACAGCTCGGGTTTGTGATCACCAATCCGCATTTGGCAAGCGTGGTGATTAAGCCAATACCCATCATTGTAGCGATAACTTGATTTCATTGATGGAGGCCTTTGCCCTGCAGTGGGACATTAATAGGCTGATACCTACCTACCTACCATTTGTACATGTACGTTAGACATCTGCACGGAACAGAGAAACAAAACTTTTGTTTCTCTGTTCCGTAGACGTCTGCGGCTGAGCTGAGTTTACCTGCAAGAGCAGTGATAGGATCCCACTGCAATTTCTAGTCTAGAGTTATGCCCAGTAAATTGTTGAATTGACCATTTCAATAGGTTCAACATTTAGTTATATTGGGAACAATACTCACGTCGAATGATTGTTTGTCTTAGAAAATCAACAAGTTGTCATCTGCGAATAGTACAATATCATAAGTGTTTTGTATAGTGCGGGAGATCATTTATATAGATTAGGAATAGCAGCGGCTCCAAAATATATTCTTGGGGTTCCTGGGGGAGCGTCGGAAGAGCCTAAAGTTTTTAACACGCTTTTATTACCTTCACTTGTAACTATGTATGTAAGGAAATTTTGGAATCTTAATTTGACCCACTTTCCGGTCTTCGATTAAGATAAAATTTCTGATGACAATACACGACTAGCTAAGAAACGTCATTACAAATCCAATATGGCGGCCTCCCCAAGATGGTGGACTGGCTGTTTGAAATCCACCCCCATGATATGGGTATCAAATGAAAGGGTTTGCTGTCACGAAAACGAAAAAAATAGTCACGTGACTTAAATCCAATATGGCGGCAATATAAATTTGTAATTTTTAGTGCGTGCTAAAAGCGTGTTTTTTAGTTTTTTAAACTATTTACAATTATTTCTGAAAAGGTTCTTCTTGTTTGCAGTGGAAGAGTTGTCCGAAGCCGGTCTAGAGTCAGTCCAGTCCGCGGCGGAGAGCCTGCGGCGCGGCGCGGCGGCGGCGGCGCGGTGGCTGCGCGCGGCGCACGCGGCGCGCCGGCTGCGGCACGAGGCGCCGCCGTTCGCGAGGGAGACGGCTGCGCTGCAGACGAGGAGGGATATATGCTTCTCACAAGCGGTTGGTACCTTCATCCTGTTAGAAATAAATACCTTTCTCTTGATAATTACAACTTAACCTTTTCCACGCCACGCTTTTTTCCGAAAATGGTGCCCCTCACGCCACGACCGTTTTGAGACGCATTTATAGTAGTGCGGAGACACTATGTTATCGAGGTTGATTAAAAATGTTTATATTGTAATGATTTTAAACTAATGTTTGAATTAAAATCACCCTATTGTTCAAATATAGAAAGAATAAAACAATTTTGAAATAATTCAGGAGGATATTTTTTTATATAAAGCGCAAAAATATATCTTAGAGGAATTCCCTTTCGCATCACTATTTGTCTGATATATAAGACTTTGGCGTACCAGATGAAGCGCAGCAGAAGGCATACAGGCTTTATCTAGTTTTAGTGATGTGACTACTTCCGGTTTAGGTATCTTAATATCGATAAGTTTGTAAATAAATGTTATTAATAACGATAATTGCTATACTGCTACCCCATTCTCGCACCGCACCTCGCCCGCACCCTTTAAATAAACCTAAGTCATTCAAAAATAAAAAGTTGTTAGGGCAGGTTGTCAGTGGTGTAGCAATGGCCGGGAGGGGGGGGGGCGGTCCGCCCCGGGCGGCACTTTTTAGGGGGCGGCAAAATATCACAATAAATAATAAAAAATAATAAGAAATACATAATAAATATCTCTGGACATTATTCACACAGCGCCATCTAGCCGCAAACTAAGCATTAGCTTGTGCTATGGGTGCCAGATAACGGATAAACATTACATACTTATATACTTTTTTTGTAAATACATACATATTATACATAGAAACACCCAGACCGATACAAACAGACATGTTCTTGCACACAAATGTTTGTACCCTGCGGGGATCGAACCCGCGACCTCTGCTGGTGTAATAACCGACTTCTCGACCATTACACCAAATGGCTCGTCCATAATAATAATATTGAAAATATTGATAATAATATTGAATGCCATAATAAAAATATTATTTCAAGTGAATTTAAATTTAATTTTCAATGTAAATTTAAATGACAATGTTAATTAATTATTTATTAAAAACTACTAACTTAGCTTATAACTGACATTTTTACTTAACGTAATTATTACCACAGAGTACTCTTATGTGGAATTTTAGTCGTTGTTTTCCCGCAGTAAAATGAGTCTATCTTAGTAGTAAAATAGATTAATAAAGTTTTTTTTTAGTTAAATCAAAAGTTTTACTATTATGAATATTATGATAGACAAAACTCGAACCAATAGTACTAGCTGCGTTGCGGAGGGTCACCGGCAGGGGTCATTGCACTTCGCGTTTATCAAAAAAATGATAATTTACTATTTACTAACATTTAGTTTCTATTTTCCCATCAAACTCAAAAAAAAATTTTGAAAAAAAAAGAATTAAAAAAAAAAATTACCAAAAAAAAAATTTATTTTTTTAAATCTTGCAAAAACCTTCCGTAGTACTATCGATTTTTCTTTCTATCTTTTTTTTCAAAAAAAAAATTCAAAAAAAAAAAGTAAAAATAAACTACAAAAAAAAATTTTTTTTTTTTTTAAAAACTTGCAAAAATCGATAGTACTACTGAAGGTGAAGCGTTCTGCTGCGGGAAAACAACGACTAAAAAACACGCAGTAAATTATTACTAACAAAATATGGATCCATACCAATTTTATTTTCCGAAATAAACGATTTTTTTATTTTTTTTTATTTTAAAGGTACTTAAAAACTTAATAATATTATGTTTCATGAAAATAAATTTCTCTTTACACAGCAACAACTATAGGATTGTTGTTTCATTAAACAACATTATTAAATAATTATATTGTAGTTACGATACGAATAACACAACTGACACAAAATATTAATTGCAACGAATGTGTCACATTTTAAAAACATATATTCAGAATACCTTCAAGTCACATCACTAAATTAATTGTTCTAGAAACATCCATCGTCTCTGACGTCACATCCTGTCTTATATATCAGACTTTGGCGTACGGTGATAATGAAAAGATTCATTACGATAGTGTTGGGAAATACAACTGTCGATTAGTGTAATATAATATAAAAAGTGAGCTGGTTTTGTACGATTTCACATGAAATATTGGCCATCTTAAAATAATCTCGTAATAAGGTTATGCTTATGTATCACATTAATTGAAAATATTTACGATTTGAAGTAAATACTGTAATATTTTGTATATATATTATAGTATTGGGTACGTCACTATCTGTCGCATATATCAGACTTTGGCGCTGGGCTATTACGTTAAATGTCTATAAAATGTTGGCCAAAAAAAGGTTTGTTTTGTAAAGGTTTTTAGGGTAAAAAGACGTGAGAATATTCTGCAATTTTAACTTAATTTTATTCTGTACACATTAAACGTTTGAAAATATTCACAAAAAAATATTAAACTCATTCAGGCAAGTAAAAATACAACGTTTCTTGATCCTGTTTTTTTTGTCTGATATATCAGACATTGGCGTGGTGGGCACGAAAATGGTTTGTCTGATATATCAGACATTGGCGTTGAAAGGGTTAATATACTTTTACGTTATTACATTGCCAGCGCGGTAAAGTCTATCTATTAATCTCCCCCGGCTAGTGCGGGGCACCGTACGCGGTGACCATAGTGTTGTGTAATTCGACTCAACCAATAGGCTAGTTGACAAAATTTGGAAATTCGTTTAAAACTATAGTTTAGTATCTATTTTACCCCAAATATATATTATTTTTAGAAAAATAGACCTTTTTCATAAGTATTTTGCTTTTTTAGAAATAAACTTAAAATTAACTTTGGAAAGGCCAAGACTGTCATGGCTTCTTGAATGACGTCACTCCTCGCGAAACAATCGAGTTTGTTGATGTCAGTCGACGAGATCATTATACAGCTGCAACCGGTGTTTTGCGAGGCGTGACGTCACGCTTCTCTGATTGTTGTTTAATATCACGTGATTAAATAAGTAATTTTGCCGATTTTAATTTCCAAAAATATTTGTAATCTTATATTATTTTAGTAAAAAAGTTGTTTTTTTGTTTACTACATATCATGATTAATCATTAGAAACTCTAAGCCATCCGATTCATTCTTAGTGGAAACAAGCCTATTATTCGTCTAACAATCTTAACTCTCGTGTACCGACAGCGAACCTATACACCAACAAACTTATCTGTTCCGGTGGCGGCGTCGCTACTGTCGTTTTAGTACTGTCATTAAATATCGTTTTTGCATTGCAAAAACTGACATTTCACGTAGTTCCAATTTTGGCCACCGGAACAGATAAGTTGGTCGGTCAATATCTGTGATGTGTAAGTTATCACGCAGTTGACGTAATTTTTCGCTCAATTCCAAAAGGTATTATCCTAATAGCATTTGAATCTGATAGTGCGTTATATAGGCATAATATCTTTTCCCAGCTGACAACAGCGACCACAGGCCTCCTATGCTGGCTATGCTCGACCCCCGGCGACGTGATAGTGAAGCTGCTGAGCAGCGGCCTGGGCCCGCTGTGCGCGTTCGAAGGCCTGCTCAGCCTGTACTCCACGGAGAAGGCCATGTGGGGCGACATGGTAGTGGCCGTCGAAGATCTGCAGACTGTCGTGTTTACGCTTATTAAAGTTGGACATAGGTATGTTTGTGATTCCTATCTTTTTTAGATCTGTTTGCAGACTGCAGCGTCTATAGGAATGCGCTACATACGACAGACAGACGACAACAACGCAAGATTGCAAGTCAGCGAAAAGTGCACGTGTAAACATTGGCTTCGAGACTCGTCACTCGCACGTCACTGAGACAGCCAATCAGATATTCGATCCTGCGTCGCGCTAGCAGAGTTATTCTCTCGGCTAGCATATACAACACACCAAGACGGTACAGTCCGCGGTCCCCGAGCACAGACACCTAGCTCGGAGGAAGATCTTCCCTTTTCGTTGACGTCATGATACGTGACCTTCTTACGTCACCACACTTTGACGAGTGGCAATCTACTACCATACCATTCACTCGAAACTTCATACCACGTACGACCAAACTGTGGAACCAGCTACCTGCAGCGGTATTTCCGGACCGATATGACATGGCAATCTTCAAGAAACGAGCATATCTTTTTCTTAAATGCCGGCAACGTACTTGTGACTGCTCTGGTGTTGCGGGTATTTATAGGCGGCAGTGATTGCTTACCATCAGGTGAGCCGCTTGCTCGTTGCCTCCCGCTTACATAAAAAAAAAGACAGGCACGCAGCCCACCTGATGGTAACGCCGCATGTACGTTAGTGTTCCGTTTCGCGTCCGCCTTGCTTCCTCATTGGTTGAAGTGTTTTTCAGGCGTAAGTGGCCACTTAGGCTCTGGTGTAGTGTCCCTCAAATGGCTATCCATTACACCAGGAAGCGTCGCTGAATGAGCTAGGCTTCGAGCTTTCTGTTTTAGGTAAATTGGTAGCTAGATAGTTGGAGTCTGGAAAAGTCCTACCACCAACAAGACCCTAGGCGGGAATGGAATACACAACCTCCGGGCCGAGCCACTGTTCCACGAGGTGGTCAATAATTATCATCGTTGATTGGAATCATCATGGAATTGGAATCAAATGCTAGAAATACGCCTCCCCAAGGACCTCCAGGTCCAGACCGATTCAACTTTTTTTTTTGTGAGTTTGCACCCTACCCTCGATGGTCTAGTGGTTTAAGTACCGGGCCGAGATCTCGGGGTCCTGGGTTGAATTCCCGGGTCGAGCTAACTTTGTGTTGGTTTTTTCGGACACAGCTCGGGTTTGTGATCACCAATCCGCATTTGGCAAGCGTGGTGATTAAGCCAGTACCCATCATTGTAACGATAACTTGATTTCAAGGATGGAGGCCTTTGCCCTGCAGTGGGACATTAATAGGCTGATACTTTTTTGTACTCTACCCAGGACCATCTTATACTAATATAATATTAATTGTTACTACTTATGATTTCAGCAACAGTGCCATACCACAAGTGACCGGTACGAGGGGATCGCTGGTCGTCCAGATACCGATATCAGATTCACTATATGCCAAATTCATATCCAAAGAGGTTAGTTCTCTAATTATTATCCATACTATTAATTTTTTTTTTGATAAACGCGAAGGACAATGACCCCGGCCGGTGACCGTCCGCACCGCAGCTAATACTATTAGTTTGAGTTTCTTCTATCATAATCGTAAAACTTTTGATTTGACTAAAAAAATACTTTTTAAATCTATTTTACTACTAAGATAGAATCATTTTACTGCGGGAAAACAATGACAAAAATTCCACGCAGTATCGAAAATTGGCTGAAAGTGAATAAGTGGCTTGATTGATCCCAGCACCTATCGTTCACGGTAACCGCGGTGCTGTTCAACATCGGCGTGAACGAGAAGGCGACCCTGGCGGAGGCGCTGGGCGAGACCACGCCGCAGCACCACTCCAACAGCGACAACCTCGACCGCATCGCCAAGTACTGCCACAAGTACACCAAGACGTTCCCCCCGGACCCCCTCGCTGCCACCCGGGGTGAGTGCTGTGCTGCTTCCCTCATCTTCCCTCACCTTGCACATTTCATTCCCTCATCTTGCTTTCCCTCACCTTACTGGTGTTGCAAAAAACCGTTTTTTTTCTGGTGTGAAAAAAAAAACGTTGAAAAAAAACCTGAAAAAAAAAACTGTTTTTTTTCTGGACCATGTTTTTTTTCAAGAGTACGAAATCCAAAACTTTTAAGACAAATACTTAAGAATACATAGGTAATAGAGTTCTCGGTTTATTTTTAACTCTACTATACTTTCTGGTTGAGTGGTACTAAGATTTCATGAATATATTGGCAACATTTTTACACCAACGAAAGGGAAATCCCCAAATCAATTACATTTGCACACGGAGAAATCCCCTTTAGGTTTATGTTTATTTGAACGTGAAGTTGGCTTAGCGCAGTTGAGGTGTGTGACGGACGGAGAAAGTTCAATATCACTAAAATGTAAGGCAGAAAAAAAACCAAATTTAGAAAAAAAACAACGGTGCTAAGTTTTTTTTCATGTTTTTTTTCAAAAAACTGAAAAAAAAACAAATTGGTTTTTTTCATTTCACATCACTACACCTTACTGTCCCTCACCTCATCTTACCTCACCTTAGCTTTTATACTCCTTAAAACGTAACATGATTAGAATGTCAGCTGTCAAAGTGTCGTGGCTCTCTCGCTCGCTCTCAATAAACCTCTATCGATGTGTCTCACTCTACAAAAAAAAATCTTAGAGATGAGACACATCAATAGAGGTTTATTGAGAGCGAGCGAGAGAGCCACAACACTTTGACAGCTGTCATTCTAATCATGTTACGTTTTATGGAGTATAGTGTGCCCGCCTACGACAGACTTTTTGTAGGACCGACAATCGGTGACCGACTTTTTTCTATGGTATATCTGACCGACTTTTTGTAGGACGTGTGCGTTGCTCCATTGCTATCAGTACGTTCTATTTGTCACTTACAAAAAGTCGGTCACCGATTATCCGACGTGGGCGGGCAGCCTTAACCTGATACCTGATTATAACTTAAACAATTTTAGACCAACTTGAATAATCGTAGAGTTCCGAATTTTAATAGGAATAAGCAGTGGCCTACAAGCTTAAACCAAGAGCTGATGATGTATTTACTGCTAAAATAACATTCTACTAACAGCGTCATCCCGAACGAAGCCACTCGAAGAGGTGATGGAGAATCTCCGGATAGCGGTCCTGAAGAAAACTCCTAAGAACGTGGAGGTTCTTCAGTTAGCGGCGTTGGCCACTCGCCTGATGAACGGGATCCGCTTCACGTCGTGCAAGAGTGCCAAGGACCGCACCGGCATGGCCGTCACGCTGGAGCAGTGCCGCATCCTGGCCAGCGAGTACCACCTGGCCGATAACGAGATGAAGAAGGCCCTCAGCATCATGAGGAGGTGAGTGAACAGCCTCCATGGCTCATGGCCGTCACGCTGGAGCAGTGCCGCATCCTGGCCAGCGAGTACCACCTGGCCGATAACGAGATGAAGAAGGCCCTCAGCATCATGAGGAGGTGAGTGAACAGCCTCCATGGCTCATGGCCGTCACGCTGGAGCAGTGCCGCATCCTGGCCAGCGAGTACCACCTGGCCGATAACGAGATGAAGAAGGCCCTCAGCATCATGAGGAGGTGAGTGAACAGCCTCCATGGCTCATGGCCGTCACGCTGGAGCAGTGCCGCATCCTGGCCAGCGAGTACCACCTGGCCGATAACGAGATGAAGAAGGCCCTCAGCATCATGAGGAGGTAAGTGAACAGCCTCCATGGCTCATGGGATCCGCTTCACTCGTGCAAGAGTGCCAAGGACCTTTTTATATTACGAAAGTGGTAGGCAAACGTGCAAGTGTGACACCTGATAGTAAGTGATCACTAGAGGTCGGAATTAGGTAGAGTTATTCATGTACTTACAGTCTGTTTCAAACACGATGATATGCCTGACACATCCATAGAACGTAAATGTTTGCGTTTAGGAAAATGTTGACTTCGATATAAATACAAATTTGAATAATAAAGAAATAGATCAACACTAAATACTGTACATTAATAACGATTTAATAAGAGTCATGGTGTTTTTTTTCGGTTTAGAGAAGTTTTATGTACATTTTTCTATAAAATATAAAAATTATATGAGACGTAACAGGTTACGTTCTATGGTCTTTTATACCAGAGATGTGACTTAGGTTTTATTATTAATCGATAAAAATCGTGAATAATCGAAACTATAATTTAAGGGAAAGAATAGTAGAATATTCGTAAAAAAATATTGTATTATGTAAAATAATACCGTCAATTTAAAATCGATGTTCACAATACAAAACTAACACGTTACTATTTATTGACCGAGTGAGCGAAGCGAGCGAGGGGTACAAATCATTTTTGTATGTACATATAAAGGTATGTATGTTTGTTCCGCGAAAATTCTCGAACGGGTGATCTGATTTAGACGAAAATGTAGGAATAGTTAATAGAATTTTTAAGTTTGTTGACCATCGGTTTAGTAGTTTTTGTAATATGTATTCACGTTTTTGTAAGAAAATAAATAATTGTATTTTAATTCTCTGGGTCTGGGGAAACTAACTGTACGGTTAATATTAATTCAGATTTAGCTTTCCTGTCCGCTGCCTTCCAGGCTGCTATGTGCGTACCTATCGGCATCATTTGGTCTTGGCCTTTCTCCACTTAAATACTCCCAGTAGTCGTTTCGTACAAGTAATGCCTCTATCTGTACCTTCCAACTGTCATAGTTATCTTTTGTTAATAATTCAATACTTACATACATTCGCAGACATGATTCGGTCGTACCCTTTTTCAAATAATTTTCGATGACTCCTTTCTTAGTTACATGTACCTACTCACTCTTTATTTTCGCTGGACCTGGGCCCATAACCTTTGTAGGGGTAAATATCAGATAACACAGTTTTAAAGAGAAATATTTATTGTACATAAATAAGAAAAAAAAAAGTATCAGCCTATTAATATCCCAATGCAGGGCAAAGGCCTCCATCCTTGAAATCAAGTTATCGCTACAATGATGGGTATTGGCTTAATCACCACGCTTGCCAAATGCGGATTGGTGATCACAAACCCGAGCTGTGTCCGAAAAAACCGACACAAAGTTAGCTCGACCCGGGAATTGAACCCAGGACCCCGAGATCTCGGCCCGGTACCTAAACCACTAGACCATTGAGGCGTTTGAACATAAATAATAACTGGAAAATATTTGTTTTATTGTCTTTACACTCTTACAAATATTTTCCAGTTATTATTTATGTACAATAAATATTTCTCTTTATAACTGCGTTATCTGATATTAACCTCTACACTAGCTAATATCAAAGTAGAAAAAAATTAAAATTTATCATACATTATAAATCTATACTTTGAATCGATTGTCTTATGCACTAAGATATAATCGATAATCGATTGGTTATGCAGGTTGACACATGAGGTCACGTCTCTTTAATTGTCAAAGATGAGGTGTCACCCATATCATCGTGTTTGAAACAGACTGTAATACACTGATTTCATACAGCGAAAGAATAAAGTGGATATGTCTCAAATCCCAAGATTAATTTTAAAGAGCAGAAAAAATCCCGTGATTTTTTAAATAAAAAGTTATTTACTTTTACACAATTTAAACTACTGCACACGCGACGTTGCCAAACTTACATCAATAACATCGGATGTCCGAAGTTGCAAAATTCCAATACGCGCGATGTTGCCACGTGAATGTAAAATAATAAAAATTGTATATTAATTATCTTTGTTTGTTTTTATTTAGTTGTAATATTGTGGGCCACACGGGATTGTCCATTAGAAATCCCGGTAAAGTCCACATTAATATCAACATTTCGATGCAAGTACAAAAATAGCTAATTCCGACCTCTGGTGATCACTACCATCTATAGACACGTGTGACTTGGTCAAAGGTACGTTGCTAGCCTTTCAATGTTATATGTGTGGTACCAACACACATACAGTCATTAATTAAATCAATTATAACTACAAGCTAAAGTCTGACCAGGAATATAAAAAACCTGCCCTGGAGGCGCCACATAAGCTACGGTTTTAGCAACACTGGGTTGCTATGGTAACTCTCACAAATAACTCACAATATAAAATAGTAACAAGGCACCGTTGACAATTGATATCACACTTTGTCAGAATAACAATGACTGACATCTTATTTTTATTATTATTAGATTGTTGCCACTTGAAGAAATTAGTTCCAATATTTTTCCGCAATATGGCGAGGTTTTTTATATTCCTGGTCAGGCTATACTTACTTCGGGTCCTGATAGGAATATGAGTTTTCAGTTGGCAAATGTGTACGCAGCACATCTTTTTTTTGTATAGTAGCTCAGTACATTGGCTCCACTTGGCCCGATGGTAAGCAAATGGGGAACCCAAATTACCATGACAACGGACGCAACACCGTGGCGTTCTATCCGTTGGCATCGCAGTACTGGCTGACAAGGTGCTTCTTCACGCTTCGTTTAAAGATATCTGATGGTATATGGACACTGTGGCCTATAACTTAAGGGGAACTAAACCATCTTACTTACTTACCAGGAAACATCGCTCAATATACTTCCACACTGTCACCTCCTTTGATCTTCGAGCCTATGATTACAAGTGTACTGGCTTCCAGGTGATGCGTCGAAAAAAATTTACATGAACAGTAAGTAATAGTATATTATTGCGTATTTCAGCGAGGGATGTCGACGGGAGAACACGTTCAAAAACATCGGAGTGCGCAAATACGCGTTTACGAAGAAACAGCTTATGTCGCTTCCCGAAGAATACAGGCCGCCGGCCGGTACATATGGCTCTTCACAGACATAGGCCGACCCTCTCCTCGGCAAGAACTACTAACTACTATACTACGACTAGTCACCGGTACTTAGTACACCATAGCCACTGCCGCCAGTCGCCTGTTATCATCTCGACTGAAATAACGGTTTATTGGACAGAAATAACGTTTACGCAGTTTTCAGCTGGTATCAATTTGGCAATCTAATTGTTTACGTACCTGCTATTATTTACGAAGAGCCATTTGGTGTAATGGTCGAGAAGTCGGCTATTACACCAGAGGTCGCGGGTTCGATTCCCGCACGGTACAAACATTTGTGTGCATGAACATGTCTCGTTTGTATCGGTCTGGGTGTTTCTATGTATAATATTGTTGCGGGTACGGGGGTCCGTCAATTCAAATTAAATGCCGGTTACGAAAAGACAATTATTTATTTAAAACCACTCAACTGAAATTCACCACTTTAACACAATTACACTTTACACTTTACGTAGACAATTCAAAACAAACACTGGTAAACGCTGTTCACTTCAAACGTCGCAGGATAGTTCGCACTAATCGCTTTCCGAAGAATGAATACTGCTCGCGGCGTCGCTCACTCTCTATTTATACCCGGCGCGGGCCCTCTAGTAATTTCTTCGAACATACGAGACGCCTCGCGAGGTTCTAACGCGATTGTTCTTTACATGTAAACGCGCGCGCAGGTAAACAAGCAGGCGAGCGCGCGCGAGAATGAACCTTATTGCGTAGAGGAGTGAGGTCCGTTTTCGCGTGCAAGCTCCGTTGCCGGGTATCGTCGTAACATTACCCCCCTCTTAGTCATGCTCGTCCCGAGCATTATTTGATCCGTAGTAGCGTGCCAACCGATCAATGTGCACAATCTTAGGTTTGCCCCTTGTTCCTTGCTTGATCCGATAGGTGAGGTCATCCAGCCTTGTGATGATCTGGTAGGGTCTTTTACACTCATTAGGGGAGAATCTAACTGGTACTAAAGTTTCAGACCTCCGCGGTAATGTGGTATTTTTCAGGCGGTAGACTGCACACGATGATCCTTCCTTCAGGAATATTTCTTGCTCCGGAAAACTTAGTACTCCCTTAGGGACGTCTACTACACATTTGTGGTTTCTCAAAAAGTCCAATCCGATGATGCATTCATCCGTGATATTTGCTATTAGCACCCTGTGGTCGAAGGTCTGGTCTCCAATAGTTATCTTTACCACTGTCTCACCGAGGACGGTTACTGGCTGGCCTATTGCTGTTCGCAGCTGGATGGATAGCGGTCTGCGTCCCCACATGATAGTTCTCTTCAGGAACTCCGGGCGCACTATGGTTCTTGAAGCACCGGTGTCTATTGTGAAGATACATGTTTTGCTGTTCAGCTGTCCTTCCACTGTAAGGTTATTTCCGTTTTCCATCTGTGATACAGTGATAGTAGGAGCTTGATGCCGACCAACCAGTGCCTGCCCCACCGCCCTGCTCCATTTAACGACAGCTCTTCAGCGTCCACTTGGGTTGAGGACGCTACTGTCGTTCTGCGCGGCAATCTTCTTTTGGGACAACTAATCCGGATGTGGCCCCTCTCTCCGCAGCCATAGCACATTGGACCCAAGGATAGTTTTCCCCTTACCACCATTTCCCGTAGCTTATGCGTTCTAGGGTCCTGGCGTACAGCTTCTACCTCCAAGGCATGGGCCAAAGCTTCTTGCAAGGTCTTATGATGTCCCAGCCTAACTGCTGCTCTGATCTCCGAGTCCTTGATTCCATCGATGAACGCTTGCAGGATGGTTGCTTCTACCAACGTTGGGCATGAGACATAGGCACGACGAACTAGTCTTTCAATTTCTGTGGCCCATTGTTGCAGACTTTCACTCGATTTCGGCATGCGGTCACGGAGCTGTGCTCTGTACGCGTATTCAAGATGCTTGTCGCTGTACCTGCTCTCTAGTCCCTAATGGAGAGCATCCAAGGTCCTACTTTCCGGAGGCAGTTTTTCAAACGTCAGCAGGGCATCACCACGTAGAGCTAGAGTCAGCGCCATCATCGATTCTTCGTCGCTCCAGCCCTTTCCTTTGGCCACCGTCTCGAACTGGTACCAAAATGCTGCCCATGATGTTGTTCCGTCAAAGTGGGGTACTTCAATCCTAGGAGACCCAATATGTGCTGGAAGTACGGCACCGCTTTGCGATTCAACCTTCAGAATTTTATTGTGCAGTTTCTGCAACGTCACATCGTATTTCTCTAGCGTTGCATCAACTTGGGTCAATCGCTCTTCGTGTTGGGTTTGCTGTGTCTTCACCTGAAGTACGTCCTCCTTGATGTGCCCTACCACGTCCGATACAGCAACAATTTGCTTTTCCATCGCCGCCTGCTTTTTCTCAATAGCCCCCAACAAAGTCTTCGCTAACTCATCCTGACCACGGGCCTGGTCCTCTCGTAGTTGAGCTAGCTGCGCCTCTTGACGGCGAGCTTGTTCTTTCATCAAGTAACCAGGGTGTTAAAGTCAAAAGCCGGTGGTTGTGCTGCTACTGAACCCGTTGACGAAGTACTTGCGGCTTCATCTCCCTGCGTAGTCACAGCTGTCGCAGTTTGGCTCCTCGTCACACGTCCCTCGCTGTCTTCTCGTGGCATCTTGAATTCCGCTTCTGACACCAATGTTGCGGGTACGGGGGTACGTCAATTCAAATTAAATGCCGGTTACGAAAAGACAATTATTTATTTAAAACCACTCAACTGAAATTCCCCACTTTAACACAATTACACTTCACACTTTACGTAGACAATTCAAAACAAACACTGGTAAACGCTGTTCACTTCAAACGTCGCAGGATAGTTCGCACTGATCGCTTTCCGAAGAATGAATACTGCTCGCGGCGTCGCTCACTCTTTATTTATACCCGGCGCGGGCCCTCTAGTAATTTCTTCGAACATACGAGACGCCTCGCGAGGGTCTAACGCGATTGTTCTTTACATGTAAACGCGCGCGCAGGTAAACAAGCAGGCGAGCGCGCGCGAGAATGAACCTTATTGCGTAGAGGAGTGAGGTCCGTTTTCGCGTGCAAGCTAGCCGTTGCCGGGTATCGTCGTAACAATATGTATGTATTTACAAAAAAAAGTATATAAGTAATGTTTATCCGTTGTCTGGCACCCATAGCACAAGCTAATGCTTAATTTGGGGCTAGATGACACTGTGTAAATAGTGTCCAAGGATATTAATATTATAAAAAAAATCTCATTACACTACATTTAATTTCTTAAAATAAAAATAAGAGTTAAATTAAAAGATTCGAATCTTTAAAGTTGACTAAGACCTACATATGTTATTCGCATCATCCAATAATATCTATTCGGGCTTGTGTTTAGTGAAATATTAAAGTTTGGCTTTTGCTTACAATGTTTGTAAGCTTATTATTTTTCGAAATTTTGGTTGATACACGAGAACTTATAGATATAGCAACGTGATTGGATTCGGGTGTAAACATACAGCATACCGTATATTGTGACCGGCTCCGTGATGGAATAGCGGAGGAGACGGGTTCGATACTCGCTTTTAATCAAGCTGGTGGGAGGACTTTATATCAGAATCCTGCCAGTTTGCCCACTGTTGAAAAGTAGTTTATAATTTGTTAGTCAAATAGTGGTCAGATATAATGATTTATTTCAAAAATTAAAAAAGGCCAGGAACTAAGTTATTCTATAGATAAATAATATTAACTTTTCCGACATTGAAGAAACGGGCCTTAAGATTGCCAGCTGAAACTGCGTAAAACGCATATTAATATGGTGCCAAATATTTGTGAAATTCTTACAATATATACCTACTAAATTATATATATTTAAATTTATTTAGCACTGTTGCATATAAAAGTTATAAAATAATGTAAAAAACTAGGATCCTAATCTAAGTTTTTTTAAATATTATTTAGTATACAGAATATACAAATGAAAAATGTGGCATATAAGTTAGATCTTATAAGGAAACGCGATTTAAGAGGTGTGTTGACAAGAGGCGCTGTAATTTACTAAAATGTATCTTAAGAACTATTATTATGTTTAAACACTTTACAGCGTAGCAAGCTCTGGTGGCGTTCTAGCGTTTGTCGTATTAAACTTAGACCAAACTCTTCCGATGTAGATGCCAAGACCTTAATAGACTAATAAGTACTTAAATATTTAGTAATATATGAAAATATATTTTCATTATGGATAGTTTGTTGTACGAACATTTGTGAGACTGAAGAGTCTCAGCAGAAGGATGAAAATATTTATGCAAGTTGTAAAATAGACTCTATTGATTATGTCATAGGTTAAGAAATAATAGCGATGGCAAGACATTGTTCTACTATATCTTTAAAGCATGTAGTTAATACAAGCGAAAGTATGATTATTGGAGTAGTGCCAAAAATCTTAACCAGGAATCATAAATATGTATATAGGTTGACATTGAAATAATGGATGGTTAAATTAGTAGAACTGATAGAATTGAATACTTGAGGTATTAACACATTAAAGAAACAGCACTGTCGTATTTACCAACTCTGAAAAAAGCCTTTGACTACTAGAGAGAATATAATCTTTTATATTAATTATTTTATTCGTTAAAATAAATACAAACAACTCGCAAAGTTTTATGTAACAAATAAGTCACGGAATGGTACAGAAACTCAAGATAATTTTTAAAAGGTGCACAGCAGATTAGATATTTATCTAAAACAACTTGTAGTTCGGATTTGGCACGGAAAAACAAAATTTAATTTAATCTCATCCGATTTCAATTAATTCATTTCTTTAGAATAAAAACTGACGAAGTTTTGTGAAACAAATCGAATCCACCGTGATAAATAAGTTTACGCAATAAATACTCAAAGCGCATTCATGTGATAGATAATTCAAGATCATTTAAAAGGTTCAGATTAAATAATTTTCTAAAACGTTTAACGTTAATTCATTAATATAATAAAATTAAAATATTTGGTCCATAAGACATAATATATCATTAATGCAATCTATTTGTGGTACATAGGTAACACATTAAACAAGACCGCATATAAAATAGTGTAAGGTAGCGCCATAAATATGACAGTGCTTTTTTTAAATTATTTATGTGGAGGTTGAGACATAAAATATTTTAATTAAGTGCCATCATAAAATTAGGGTCCGGCCGTTATGCCCCCGGCCGGTATGCCCCCACGGTTTAACGGCAAACTGGAACAATTTTTTTTAAATGTGGGGGCATACCGGCCCGTGGCAACCCGGAATGGGGGCATAACGGCCGGACCCAAAATTATTTCATATTTCGCTTAATCTAAGTTAGAACATTGTCTTGCTTTATTAGATGTAGTACATCAGGTTTCCCATAACTGTCTGATTTATTTAATAAAATGTTGTATCATTTGTGGTGTCCCTACCTGCAGTTAAGTAGGCATGGCCGTGTTTAAACGTTGTGTTGTATTGTTCGTGCACATCACACATGTAAAAGGCACATCACACTAAATAAGTTAAACTACGTTTATCATAATATATTAATAAATCTCCAGGGCTAAGATTTTGGCCCAGTTTCAACGCTGTCAGAAAAAACACCTATTAATCTGTTAGATAAAAATGTTGCTATCTTCTTTACTGAAAATTGAAGAAAGAGACAGAATCACTTTTATCAGACCAAAATTATTGGACTTTTTTTATGTATAAAACGTAAGTTTAATGTTTATTTATATCAGTCAAAGATGATTAATTTTTGAAAGGTATGTAGGTAGACAAGGACGCAGTTCTTTTCCGCTACTGACATAATTTATTATGACGATGGATTTTCATAACAATGATCTGAGTCACTAGCATAGGTATCTGTGAACGATTCCTGCTATATATTTTTACTAACTTATATGTTGTAAATGTTTTAATAGTTTAAGCTTTAGTTACAATAACCAATACCCAGAGTCGATGTATACCTTCTTATATTAATTAAATGTAATTAACATAACTATTATGTGTATTAAATTGTATTAAATTGAACTAATTGTGATCCATGCTCGGAGTAGCTATCTCAAGTTATGAATGTTTTATGTAAATCGCGTTATTTTGCTGTATCCTTTCCTCGGCAAAGCCTGAGTCAGTAGCGTAGCGGTCTGCGGTCCGCCCCGGGCGGCACTTTTTAGGGGGCGGCAAAATTTCCTGGAGGAGCAAAAAAAAAAGGGAAAAAGGGAGCGCCAAAATTGTTAAAAAGGGCGGCAGAATCGTCTTCCGCCCCGGGCGGCTGACACCTACGCTACGCCACTGATCTGAGTGCTCGTAATGTTGTAATTTTGTTTTATTTAACCTAGTAATCGCGTAAACATCAGCAGACACTTATTAGTTATTACTAGATATTTTGGATGGGTAGGTCATTGGTATGGTATTCATAACACCTAAGTTTATATTTGTTTTGTATTCAAGAGTGCCAGGTTGTCTTATAGTTTGGCAACAGTCTTCCATTTTGAAGGTATTTGTTTCTTTCGTAACATAGTATTTTTGTTCATATTTTGTTAGGCTGTGACTTTTTGTACTTGAATCATTTATTGTTAAAATTAAATTATTATGTTGCTTTTCAACGTGACTTTTATTTCTTCCGTTGTAATATTACTACGAGGAATTCGACTGGACTGAGTACCTCGCCAACGGCGGTGTGTGTTCGCGCCAGGGATCGTGGGTTTGAATCCCATCCAGATCAAACATTAATGGACTTACATAAACTTGCTTGCATGTAAGTTACATGCAGGTTACGTTACATGATGTAACGATGGTATACGACTTGCGAGGTATTTTTTTAATACATATATCTGTTCTGCTGAGTTAGTCCAGATTTACTCAGTAGATGATTTTATTTAGAGGCGTGAGATTTAAAGACGTTAATGTTTTGTTTGGCCTGTCGCGACTTAGGGCGGAAACTGTGTAAAGCGGGACCCGCGCGCAGTTTGTAATAGCTACATTGCCGGCTTAGTACAGGGCGTACCTACGCGGCGTAATTTGTTTTAAGTGGATTGGATGACAGCAATGGATTACCTACTAACCGCGCGCGGGTCCCGCTCCACACAGGCCTTGTCCAGAACGGCGATTTCAACGCGAAAATCGTGGATATTTCGCCGCTAAACACGCGATGCTCGTGGACGCAATGTATTGAGCCCTAGTAAGTACCCACAGACCATTTTTCTTGTTCGCCAACGCGCGTTTTGTATTCGCGCGTATAGGTTTGCGACGAATTTGCCTTCCTGGGCAAGGCCTAAAAATTTTATCAAATTGTATGGAGAAATCACGGGAGAAATCAGGAGAAATAGCTACATAACTATTTTTATCAACGGCTTCAGTCTATGACCAATAAAATAAAAATTACATAGTTAATATTAATTCCATGAAAAATTACAACCAAAGATAAAATAATCAAAGTTCAAAATTATTGTCAATGACTTGTCATGCACGACGTTTATTAAATCAAATAAAAACGATTATAAATTAAATAATATAATTTCTTAGGAAAGTATTCATCATGTCCCTTTTAGCTCTGGACAAATGGGCGACATTTGTCAGAATAATCGCAAAAAGTGGAGGTCCTTTCAAAGCTTTGTACAAATTGTGGCGGTTTGATACTCTAAAGGTAAGTAGGTACTTAGAATAGGTAAGTATCCAATGATATTAGATTGTAAGTATCTTAGAAAAATAAAGTTATTATTCTAAGGTAATAAGTATTAATGTACATCACAGAGTACTTTGTAATAATGTACATACTTATTTATGAACTTTTTATAATGATTTTTGCACCCTGACACAAAAGTAATCTGTAGGTGGTATACATATAAAAGCCAAGTATTTCTACGAAAAGTAGTAATAAAAGTAGACAAATATTATGCTCAAATATGCTTGTAAAATGAAAACTTCTTGTGTACTACCTACTGGATTAAACAGAATCAACTTTTTATATTAGAGCCATAGCTCAATATGCTGCCACACTGGAGCCTAGGAACAGTCCTAGGCTCCTCTGTTCTTCAGGCCTTTTATTTTAAGTTGTACTGGTTCCTATATTATTACTGCCGGAACGGAGCACAACCAGACTTTTTATTATATGATTTTTTTTAAGTAGATTAAAAGTTTGTCCGCCTTCGTGGAACAGTACTGTGGTTAAGCTGCAAGGTATAAAACCCATGGTCGTGGGTTTGATTCCTGCCTTGGACTTTAGAGTCCGACTGGCTAGCTGCCATCCTCAGATGTAATCTACTGTGTTCATGTACAGTCAGCGCCAAAATGATCTGAGCGTTCAAACCTACCAAAAATATCTGACCATTAAAATTTGACAAAAATCACTCTTAGCATAATACTTTTAGGTGTAAATATCGTTGGTTGTCATTTGTTCTCAAACAACAAATGAAAATGCACATTAACGACATAAGGTAAGGTTGATTTTTGTCAAATGTGCATATACAGGGTGTCCAGTGGCAGATTTCAAAGTTTGAACAAACATAATTTCTGAACGCAATACGTGAGAGGGGCGCGGGTGGTGTCGTCGAAAGCGCAAACGCTGCGGATTTTTATTAGCCATGGAACAGTGGAGTGGAGAGCACCGCGCTTATGCCGTCGAGGCGTAATTTTCGAGTGGTTTTTCGTTGTCTGAACGCCGTCGATTTAATAATCGTTACGGTATTCGTCGATTACGTGATGCACCATCGATCAACCTTATTCAGTCATGAGTAGCAAAGTTCAGAGCTACAGGATCAACATTAAATAGACCCAGACTAGGACCTACACCAACAGTATCCACAGACGAAAATGTTGAACGTTTATGGTTTCTGTCACTGAAAATCCGAAGAAACTGTAACTGTGAATTCGGAGAGATATACCGAGATGATAAATGACTTTTTAGACTGGAACTACAGAATAGTCAATACTTCAACCGAAACACGTGGTTCCAGCAAGACGGGGCCACAGCTCATACTGCTAATGTGTCCATTAATGCAGTGCGGCAGTTATTTCCCGAAAAAAACATATCCCGAAACATTGATAGTGTATTTAAAAAAGAGGTAGATATGCCATCCTTTGACGCACGGCGATTAGAATTTGATCCGTCGAGTTAAACTAAATCTATGTGATTCACCAACCGTTGACATTATGCGTCTAAAATGATTTGTGTCAATTAACACAATATGAGCGGAGCATTTTTCGAGCGCTAGTGCCGTATCTACCTCTTTTTTAAATACACTATCAATGTCCCGAAACGACACCGTACCGTTGCCACCCAGGTCACCAGATTTAAGCCCGTGTGAGTTTTTTTTTATTGGGATATCTAAAATCCGTTGTTTACAAAACAAATCCGAGCACAGTGACACAACTGAAAGAAAATATTCGAGCCGAAATCAGCAGGATTTACCAGTCGCTGTGTAAATGCGTTTTTGAAAATGTGCGTGTTAGACTCGAAGAGTGCGTCAGGCTCGATGGCCGCCATTTGGAGAACGTGTTTTCAAAAAATGAAATCCGCATTAATTGTTTCTAAGTTACGATAAACATACTTTTTATTAGAGCTGTAGTTTCTTTATTACAATTTTTCAAACTTTGAAATCTGCCACTGGACACCCTGTATTTTTGGTGGTTTTGAACGCTCGGATCATTTTGACGCTGCCTGTATGCCAGGAGGGCGTGCTGCGGGGGACGGACTGCTTCGGCAACAAGTACTACGAGAGCACGTTCTACATGCTCGGCCGCAACCGCTGGGTGGAGTTCAGCGACCAGGTCGGCTGGAACTACGACGCGAGCCAAGTAAGGCCAACACCATAGTTTAAATTTTTTTTTATAGTGGGTGAATATCTCGGTGGTCGCAGAAGGAGTATGTGCGGCTATATTTAACGAAAAAAATGCAAAAAAAAATACATGTAAAAACATGCCTGCACTTCCATTGGCATCACGAAGAAAATACCTAATAACTAATAAGTATGTAGAATTGGTAAATGTAGTGTAAGTACGGCTTTTTATGCTACCCTTCAAAATAATGTAAATAATAATAATGTCCTCCTAGCCGATTCGGCTATGGCGGCCAATCTTTTACGATCAGCCAACTACGCAGGATATATTATAGTGCACAAGTGAGTGCGCAAGCACAGGTGCACTCCCTATTCCCTCACTCTCATAGCACGGTGGGACAGCAGTCTGACACGACCGAAGAGAGATCAGGCGCAGGACCAACGGCTTAACGTGCCTTCCGAAGCACGGAATCATTATTCTTTTCAGACATTCAGGTGATTCGAGCCTGCAATGTCCTAACCAAACTGGAAACATTCACACAAAGTGATGCTCCCCGCGGGATTCGAACCCACGACCTCCGGGTATTAGAGCCCAACGCTCTAACCACTGTACCACGGAGGCAATGTAAATAATGTAAATAATGAATGAATGAATGAATTTATTTATTTCAAGTTACAATGATTCATTTTGTTAGAATTGTTAGTAATGCTTACAAATTATGTTAGTGAAAAATTAATGGAATTTTAAATACTTATAATGATGCGTTTCTGCGTCAGATAACCGCGGATTGGTTCGGCTGGATCCACCACAAGACGGACTGCCTGCCGTACGAGGACTGCGCCAAGTACTGTCTGAACTGCTCCTCGTGGTGCCACCGCTGGCTGCAGCCCCACCAGGAGAACCTCACGGGCACCGAGTGCGCCTACTACCCTTACAGCACTGTGCGGCAACCCATCCGCGTCTGGGACGGTAGGGGTACTCAGCTATTTATTAGTTTTATTGTTATAGGTACACTTCTTAACATCGACGTGGTCATTGTGACGGTGACTTTAAATGCTAGGCCTAAGCTTTTCTTATCTGTGGAGTGCTTTTTTTAATTTTTTTTATACAACATCAGTTGGCAGACAGGCACTCAGCCCACCTGATGGTAAGCGGTCACTGCGATCTATTCCATTGAGGGACACTTCACCAGGAAGCGTCGCTCAATGTGCTGCCAGACTGAAGGCTCATCTGATCTGCGAGCCTTGAGAATGTTTTAGGTGTTATTATTTCACCTGCGCATAATTTCTTTTATCAAATAAATATCCCCCCTTCCCCCACATTTCCGAGATCAAAGTAACCTATGTCACCCGGGGATAGTGTAGCTTTCCAACAGTGAAAGAATTATTCAAATCGGTTCAGTAATTTCGGAGCCTTTTCAATACAAACATAATCAAATCTTTCCTCTTTATAATATTAGTTATTAATACTATGCTGTATGACCACACAGCGGGACAAAGCTACGTTTCCCACTAATTCTCCCGTTCCAAAGGGAACTGGAGCTACCACGATCTTTACGAAAATATTGGTTTGCACCATCTGTTTATCTATGAGCAAAACTTTTACTTAAAGCGTGTACGTGATGTTTGCTGGCGACTAGAGGTCGCTACGTGTAAATATTATACGTTTCTTTACTAACTCTATTAATTTGTTAGCTATGTTTAGCGGACACAAAACCATAACTCGTAAATAAAACAATTTTTTAATCACAAAATGGGGTCAAAAACGCCGAAAAAAGATTTTTGTTTTGTATTTAGTGCTAGATTTTCCAGTACCCTAGTAGGCTGACCTTTTTTATATAAATAAAATGATAGGTATTTTGTAAAATACACAAGAACATAAATATTTAACACACCTACCTGAGGTATTTTCTGTTCATTTACACGCTATTTTTGTTTTTCAGGTCAGTCGATTACCACTCGGAAGGTTTGCCCTTAACTAAACTTGGAATTAATTAATTTAATGTTTGTGGTTTGAATGTATTAAATTTTAATTGATCACTATTTTAAAACACATATATAAAATATGTTTAAGTACGTTTAAACAGTTTATAGATAGGCCTACGAGTAGTTACCTACTACTCGTAGGCCTATCTAAAAACTATCTGCAAAGCTACCTGACCAAGGTCTTATTCCGAAAATGTATACCAACATAATAGTTATTTGTTATATAAGAATGCAAAGTTGCTTTTTAACCGCGTGTTCAATTTTGATGACCGAGCAAGCGAAGGATTCTAAAATTGAATCACGAGCGCAGCGAGTGATTCAAAATTAGAATCCTGAGACGAAATCTTTGCACTCGAGTGCAACACGTAACTTTTCATTCCACCTCAGCGAGGAAATGACTAAATGCAAAAAAAAAAGTTTAACAAATTAAAAAAAAAGTGGTATGATATATTCGGCACCATGGAGGTAGCAGTAAATAGGTTTAATGTTTTTTTGATGTTCTAAATTCAATTTACTTTATCGTGGGATGAAAAGCATATTTTAAATTCGCAATTTATTAAAAATGTTATTAGGATAATTACATATTATGTTGTGTTACCCTTAATTTCGGCTAAATTTAAATATGGAGATTTTGCGCTGTTTATAGTATGTAAAGTATTCCCTACGTAAGGCATTCTAGTCTATTTACTGAATTATGTTTATTTTTTTATGATTAGTTCTGTAACTGTTTATTGTTAGCAAATAATAAATCATGTTTAAAAATCAGTGTGTAAATATTTTATTTGTAGACCACCCTTTCTTTGCCTATTAAAGTGTACATATGGGGGACTGAGGGTGCATTTGCCATATGAGGTTAAACTTTGACCGGATTGAAATATTCCTTTATTGTCCGTGGTCCCTGTGATAGTCCCTGGAAGGTACCACGGGAATTATTCTACGCGTGGTCCCTGAATTTATAAGCCAACTAATTTAAAAAGGTAGGTATAATAACTTAACTAATTATTAAAGACAACAACAAAATAAAACATAAATATAACTGAAAAGTGGGCTAAGAGCAGGGAAATTATGATGATGATGCATTGATCTGATCAAAGGGTGATTAACTTAAGCGGTTTGTAACAGAGTCAAAGTACCTAACACAAATTTTAAGGTTACTTGAAACAAACAAACGCCTAGACATAGAACAAACACAAATGTTCATCACATGTTTCTCCTGGGATTCGAACCCATGAAACATCTACCAAATGCGATATTGTTTTTAACGGATCACCTAATCCAACCACCTAGGTTGTCAGTTAGGAATTTTATTCCTAACACACCACCTACTGACCACCTGGGTGTTCAGTTTGGAATATTTTGAACTAATCCCGGACCAAACCTTGCAAATTACCGAGACCCTAATTTTAAATGAATGCCAGAACGTTAATTTAATACGTAGGTTACTTTTCATCATCAGAGCATTTTCGGAGAAGAAGACAATGCGTTGATGCACCATAACCTTAGGCTAGGGAGACCTGACACCATGTGGGGCTCGGGACTACAGACGTTCGCCCCACTACCCACTAAACTCCCCCGGTTTTCCATTCACATACAAAAGGGAGGTGCCCGGCCGGTGCCTTGGCGATGTGACCAGACCAAACAATTTACTACATAATTAAAATGTTTTGACTGACAATGATAATGATAGATAACCAGCTTTTTTGTAAAATGTAGCTGTCCGGAAAAAAATAGTATTAGGGTCAGTTAGGGTAAGAGGAACACCGGTGGAAGAGGAACAAACCCATCATAACTCATACCCTCTTATTACAAAAAACATCGCTAAAACAGGTTTAAAACTGTACTAGTTAGTACAGGTTTAGGTCCGGACTATTTTTTAAAACTTTCCTTATTACAAAACAAATACCAACATAAGAATAATTTACTGGTACTAACTCGTTCAGTGCGTTTCATTTTACAAGACTTTGTTTTATGACATGTTTTAAAATCTTTAAATAGGATAGTAAAAATAATAATTCTTTATTTATAAATGTGTTTTGTTAATGTGAGAAAAAGTAACATTTATTTTTAATTTTCTGTTTACAAATTGAGTAATTCTTTTCAAAATTTGTCTTTCTATACGTAGAACGGAGCGAAATTTTTAAAGTGTTATCGTTTTGACGTTTGAAAGTTAGTCCATAGTAAAACTAGGGGCACCGGCGGACTTTCTTTGGTCTAACTTTAGTACCTACTCGAAATGAAGTAAAACTTCGTTTTGTAATAGCGTTTGACTTTAGTCAGGAGTTTAGTCAGGACTAAGCTCGGTTTAATTTTTAAACCACGTTCTGTAATAAGAGGGGAAAAGTGCACACAGTAGATATTAGTATTTTATTATTTTTCTAATTTAAATTATTTATAGGTACACAACATGTTTTTAAATAATTAATTTTAACATTCACATCCTATCTCCAAACTTATCGTAGTAACAACCAGCTTACTGTAGGATTGCTTAGTTTGTGGCTAGATGGCGCTACGTGAATAAATTCTAAGGGTATTTTTTAAATAATCATCATTGGTACTGCGTAACATTGTCCGTGTGTCTATTAGCCGCAGGTGCCCATAATTGGGAAGTGATGAATCTCAAAAAGGCTCGTTCAGTCCTATTAGAGTAGGTAGGTACCTACCTAATACCTATAATGACAATATAGTGGAAGTCCATTTGATAGTTTTTTTCAGATAGCGCTGCCTGCACATTTGTAAAAGGTGTAAGAATGTACTTTTCGTTATCTCATAATAATCTCTAAACATCGTCTTGTAAGTAGATAATATGAAATTTTTTCTTTAAAAAGAAAAGATATTTAACGTTATTACGAGTATGGGTTATTTATATTTAACACGTCTTCATTTATTTTCGCTATACATGTTAACTGACACGACTGGTTTAGCAAGATAAAATATCACTTTGCGTTCTTTAACGTCAACTTCAACGCCTCCGTAATCTCGGGTTCCGTTCCGGAGTTTGATTCCCGGTCGGGAATAATTTGAGACCGGTCAGTTCGGGTTTGTGATCACCACAGCCTAAACATAATAGGTAACTCATAGTAACCTTCGAACGACATATTGACATTGTGACGCTCGCCAGCCGAGACCGTGCGAGGGAGATAGCTAATCGTTCCCGCATCAGCTTCACTCTTTTACATTGTTGGACGAAAGTTCATGTTAGACTTTATATTATCTTTAGACTTCTCATTTTGTATTTCAGATACGAAATATAAATAAATAAGACCTATAATTTTAAGCATGTGTAGTAAAAATTAAAATAGAACAAAAGAATATCTACATAATCTCATAATTTACTTACTAAGTTACTTATTAAGACACTAAAAATGATAATAAAAAATATTTAGTCTGGTCGTTACGAATAGTGCATGTTTTTTCACTGTTGTAAGTAGTTTATAAAAAGTAGTACTACCTACTATAGCCCGACCATTAAAATAAAAAACCTCGCCATATTGCGGAAAAATAGGTATTGGAATTAATTTCTTCATGTGGCAACGAATCAATCAAATAAAAAACAATAAGATTTCATTCATTATTGCTGTCTGTCAAAGTGTGATGTCAATTGTCAACCGTGCCTTGTTACTATTGGATATTGTGAGTTATTTGTGAGTATAACCATAGCAACCAAGTGTTGCTATAACCATAGCTAATATGGCGCATCCAGAGCAGGGTTTTTATTTTCTATGTGTGGCTATAACTAACTATACTAGTTAAAGCCTAGAAAAGCCAATAAAAGGTAGGTAATTTTTCAATGACTCAAATATGGGACTAAATGTATGAAGTAAATAAAATGTTTACCAAACGCAACTTTTGAGTAGGCACATATTGAGGTTTACCAAATGGGAAGTTTACCAAATGGGAAATTTACCAAATGGGAAGTAGCCAAATTAATCCAGACCAGAGCGGCGCAGTTTTTTTAATAAAATATGCAGACAATAAATTATAATTTGTTGGCGCCTATTTTTTCCTAAAAATAATCTGTGCCTAATACCTACCTATAGGAAGGAATATTAAAACTAGGTCTGAAAGATTTCTTTCTTCCTAAAGCTTTCAGTCTTAGACTGAAGAGAGAAATAAACTTGGCCTAATAGTTCTTACATTGATGATTTTATTTTTGCTTAAATTTTTTTGTCGTAGAGTTTAATTTTGATTGCTTTACATAACACGGTCAGAAAAAAATCCAACCATTTATTTGTACCAAAAACAATTTTGCACAAAAACAGATCTAATCTAAAACAGATCTTTTAAGAAGAGCATTAATTTCAGTACAATCTCAGACACCAGAGTACGGCAAACTCAAACGCATTCGAAACGAAAACACAATCGGTGGACTCGAGAGTCGAGAGCGTCGGTCGTCCGCCGCCGAAAAAGTGTTATGGTAAACAGTGATTTTAATAGTAACACTGTGCGACCCACCATTAGGGAGGGGCGTCGTCGGAGGCGGGCCCGGGGGTGGGACGGCCGGGTGCGCGCGCGCGGCGCCAGTCAGCCGCAAGCCGCCGCGCCGCGCGCACGCGTCATGTCGCGAGTCAGTGCAGAGTGAAGTGGGGGCGTCGGCCCAATCGTTCGATCATATAAAACACAAAAATTGATCCCCAGATGGGAGTTTACGAGGAGAGGGGGGCGATGCACTGGGTGAGACGTTGCAACCTTTTTTACCGTAGCCTTCCAAGTTTGAAAAGTTTCGGTGAAGTTTATAAGTGGTAAATGAGCTAGT